>JAJJWW010002893.1:0-119682 GCA_023531295.1 Papaver armeniacum | reverse complement strand
GAATCATCCATCTGTCTATTTCTTCCCATTAGATCTTTCAGAATTTTTACAGCTTTAAAAGCAATTCCTTTAGTTTGAATAGACTGTGATTCATGATCAAAGTTCTTTAAATTTCCAACGAGTTTGCTTCGTGAGAGTGTTGAAAGATCATTTGCTTCTATGATTGCATGCTTCTTAGAATCGTATCTAGATGGCAACGATCTGATAATTTTGCACACTATTTCCTTTTCAGAAATAGTCTTTCCAAGTGGGAAAGAAGCATTAATTATCTCAGAGAGTTTAATATGAAACTCTTCAAAAGTGTCGTTGTCATCCATTCAAAGGTTTTCCCAATCGGACGTAAAAGTTTGAAGTCTAGCTTCTTTCTCTGATGTGTTTCCTTCGAATACGATCTGAGGATTATCCCAAGCTTCTTTCGAAGTTTGACATGTTGATATATGATGTTGTAGATCACGACTTACAGCATGTATGATAGCATTCAAACCATCTGAATTCTGCTTAGCAAAAGCCTTTTCTTCGTTTGAAAAATCCACTAAGCGTTTAAACTCAGTTTTCGAATTTTCTACTTTCGGCGATTATAACCATCGACGACTAATAGCCATGTATTAAAGTCTCATGATTGAAGAAAAGATCTCATAGCAGATTTCCACCATAGATAGTTTGTTCCGTCAAATCTTGGCGGTACGTTAATTGAAGTCGATTCATGAGAACTCGAGTTCATTTCTTATAGGATGGATCGCACCAAACACAGATTGTTAGATCTTTTCGTGTTTGCCTGCTCTGATACCAATTGAAAAGATGAGGGTACTCAAATATACCTCAATCTAAAACTTTTCCACCTATAAGTCCTTTATCCGAAAGTGATGGTCTATGGACTGAGTCGAGACAATACAACTAATCGGTACACACTTGTGTGATCGTCTATGGATACGAGATCGAGATAATACTAAAACAAAGTATGATTACTTGATAATAGGTTCGGACTTAACCAAACACAATAGCATTGCTATCAAGTAATTAGGAATTTACATTTGTGTATTTTACTTCTAATTATAATAAAAAACAATTATAATTGCGGAAATAGAAAAGTAAAAGACACAGCAAAATTTTGTTAACGAGGAAACCGCAAATGCAGAAAAACCCCGGGACCTTGTCCAGAATTGAATATTCTCAGGATTAAGCCGCTATAAAAAATCTAAACCAACTTCGTATAGTTGAGACCAAGCAACTAAACCTATAGTTCACCTAGTTTCGTCTGTATCCTTGCGCCTCCAACTTGCAATAAGTCACGCACTTGGAACAATTCCTTTGGTTCGTATTCCAAACAGTAAAGGAACAACAAATATGTTCGGTAACAACT
The DNA here is from genome assembly GCA_023531295.1 of Papaver armeniacum. Lineage (NCBI taxonomy): Eukaryota > Viridiplantae > Streptophyta > Magnoliopsida > Ranunculales > Papaveraceae > Papaver > Papaver armeniacum. Next base: position 118,322 of record JAJJWW010002893.1, on the reverse strand, counting down.
CTTTTCAAACAACGTGATATGAGTTTGACAAAAGGCTCTTCCGTTTATCCCAATAAACTCCTTTGTCGGGTTCTTAGATCAATCTATTCAACAACTACCAAAGTAATTGTTCAGACTATGTAATCAATACTATGAATCACAAAGAAATGTATTGATGCCGATCTACACAACTAATCAATCCAATCTATTAAAAGATAAACCGATTATAGTTGGATCCCCAACCGATCAAGTTTTGTGCACACCAAAGATTATGAACTCAAATAAGAAATCTTCTTTGTCTTCAAATCTTCTTAGATCTTCAATAAACACCTGCACACAATCAACTTGAATCTATTGTGATCAATCACACACAGAACGGAGTCTGTTAACAATGGATTATCACAAGACGTCTTTAGATCTACAAATAGTCTAAAGATCCCCGTTGATACTTCGATCTAGTTTGAGTGAATCTTATATCGGAAGAGAAGATTCTCAAGCATAAACAAACTAGGTGCAATCAAAGTTCAACAACCGTTAGTCAATCAAATCAATCGAAAACTAATAATAAACTGCAATTATCTAGTTTCCCACCAACGGTACTCATGAGCTTCCAATCCCAAAGAAGTCTTTAAAACGAGCTGGTCGTAAGAGATTTCTAATTAGGTTACTTTCCTCTCCGAATAGACGGCTCCTCCAGTAACAACACAATAAGGTAGTTTTGCTGGCTCTGAGGATTAATTTGCTCTAAATGCAAAATTCAATATTTATAGACCAAGGAAGTTTGGACACCAAGGAATTTCCAAAACCGAATATTCTTAAAGATATGCAATAAACGCCCAAATCGGTTTTCATAATTCCTGGAAATGCTTTGTCCAAATATTGACCGAAATCTCAGTAGAAAATCTTCAATTAGTAAATGCACATTACCAATTTTTATTTTCTAAAGATATGCATTTAATTGCTGGAAATTAAAAGCATATAAAACTAAAAACCTTAAATAAAATATTATCAATTTATTTCGATCCGGGATTCTCATTTAGTTATTAAGGAATATCTTTGAACAATAATAGATAAGAATTACTGTACGTGTTCAAAGTATGTCGACATCTTTACTTTGTAAATCCTCTTTCATATTTACAGTCTTGGAACTGATTTGCCACACTTCCAAACGAGTTTAGAATTGGTGCATCTGATTTCCAAGAACTATGTGATTGATCAAAAACATTCAATCACCATTCATGGGTTTAACGGTTCTACCAAAATAAGTTTTGGTTCTACCTCCAAGTGGCTACTAGGATCGGTCACACTAGTTTCCATAAAATGGTTAACTAAGTACCAAGATCGGTTACCACTATTTATGGTACTTACTTGTGATCGGTTGCACCAATTACTAAAACTTGTTAACCTACTACAAGGATCGATTACACATCTTTTGATTAGTCCCACCAAGTTCTAGGATCGGTTACCCGATGACTAGGAATGGTCACACCAATTACAAATATCAATCATACCATTTCAGGTGATTACTTAAGATTGGTTTCACTAATAAAAGTCATACCGATACATAAGTCAGGCATTGTGAATAGTTTTACCAAGATACATAAACAAGTTATGAGTGGTTATACTAAACACACATATTGGTAATCCAAAGATTTGCAATGAATAACAATACCAATAAGCCTAGCGATTTCCCTTTCGATTCACAAAACAAGTTTATGAATGTACTTCCTTTAAACGAATGTAAAAATTGTTTCCTAGGATGAAATCTTCACCCATACCGATACATAATCACAATAGCATTCATACGATTATGTCGATGTCTTATATACGAAGTTCAAAAGATAGGCGTTATAATTCGTATTATAATTCCTTAATACTACGTCTAACTAGAGTATAATCATTCACAGCTTCGCAGTTATGTTTTTAATATAGCACGACTTGAAAGATATGTTAGGAATGAAACATTTCAAGTCAAAATATTACTAACCTCAAGAGGAAGGATGATGTCTTCGTTGTAGCTCTTTACTTTTTCACATTCTTCAAGTCTTCGAGTAGTACTTGTATGTCTCATATCCTAATAACTTTCTAGCTAACCTATACGAAGTTGACTCTAGTAAATAATCAAGCGAATCTTTAAATGAGTTTTGGTTCACTAAAATATGACAACCAAACTTGACATACCAACGCTTGGTGGGTTCAACCGAGCTATGCTCTAACAAAAAAAACGGAAGCTACAGCTAGATAGCTAACCATCGCACTGTAAAAATTTGATAGGTTCGATCTATAGTCATTAGGGCCTCCTAAAAGAATCTAATAAATTCATCGAGTTGTGCAAAAAGATCAAAACGGCAAGTTATTAATGAAATTCCTTGTCGACTCTCTGTAAAATACTCGTTTGGCCGATGGCTTCCAAACACATCGTAAGCTAAACCCATGCTGATGAATAACCAACCCGTAATGAATAGGGAAGGTATAGTAATGCTATGAATGACCCAGTATCGAATACTGGTAATAATATCACCAAAATCTTGTTCCCCGTGCTTCCGGACATGCTGAGATCCACATATACTTGTACAGGCAAAGGGGATCGATTCTGTGAAAGATGAGATCGGAAGTGGAAACCCATGAATCTTCAATTTTTGTTAGATCATCAATAGTGTACCTGAAAAAGCGGGGGTCTAACAACCACACCAAATATTTCGTTAGGCAATCTATATGGACTAACTCCAATATAATTTTGAGAGAATCAACTAGACAGTTAGACTCAATCAAAAAAAATATATCCAAGAGTTATATCTTTGTTTCTCAATGTAATCAACAAATCAAATGTATAGAAATCCAAGCTGATTATTATGAGAAACAACTTCAACGGTGCAAAGACCAATGTTCAAGTGTCAATCAATTTCAATCAACAACCAAAGGTTGAATTTACCAATTGATTGAACTACGCACAACCTGTGATATTTCAATTATATAGAAAATATAATGCGGAAAAGAAATAACACAGACACCGGAAGTTTTGTTAACGAGGAAACCGCAAATGCTATACGACTTAGTCTATATAGCTATATAGCTATATAGCTATACGACTTAGTCTTAATAGGAGATAGAATAAAATCGACTTATGAGTGATAGATGAGTTTAAGTCTCCACATACCTTTTGTTGATGAAGTTCCTCCAAGCTCCCCTTAGTAGATCTTCGTTTTCAATCGATGAACGCCGTGAAGTCTAAAGCTCAACTATATATTCTATCTAATCCGAGACATAGCTATAAGTATACTAGAAATATAGACTGATAGTTTTGACAACTAAACTTGACAAACAAGCTTCACAATGCAACGCTTGTGAGTTCGGCCCGAACGGCGCTCTAACAATCTCCCCCTTTGTCAAGTTTAGTGATGTAACTATCAATACAAAATAAATAAACTTTGTAGCTTCTCATCCAAATGATTTGATTTCCTTGGTTCTTCAACATTCCTTGAATTCTTTGTCACTCCAAGTACTCCGAGTGATTCCAACGTGTTCAACTCAAAGACATCATAGTTGTTGAAGATGCGTAGCCATAACAATAAGAAAACGAGATGTTCTCAATTATTGTTATACAAAGTATCATAGTATTATTACACAGCATCAAATTTCAATTGTATCACAACTTTGACAATAATACTACGGTGATATGTATCACCCCCCCTTAGTCAATACTTCATCTCATAATGAAAACCACTCCCCTTACATAATGATACGTGTATGTAGTGTGAACTACAAAATAATTCTCCCCGTTTTGTCAATATAAATTGGCAAAGGTACGGAAAACTAGCGGGATCATAATGAAATTCTCAAACAGATTATTCATGACTAAAAGAGAACATATCAACTTTGTTTCAATGATTTCACATAGTCGAAACTTAGTGTATTTATCAAGGAGTTTATAAAGATACAAGATAACTCCTACAATATTCCACAGCCGCACTCCCCACAAATATTTGGCAATTAAGCACAAGTTCAATTAAGAACTCTCCCCCATAAAATGTCATTCCGAACGAACAAGAGCGACCTTACTTTTACAAGAAAATAAGGATTTCTTTGGACATTAACAAATCACATGAAACATGAATTTGTGGTCGCTGTCGTAAGCGACACAAATATAATTACACTTTCTTACTACTCAAAATATAAATATAGCAAGGGCAAGAAAGGATCGATCCTGAGAGAGGTCTAGGTTGTCAAATTGTTATGGTTTCCTATATAAAACACCCGGAAGAATTTACGGTTTGTGTAAATAAAAATAAACAAAAGCAAATAAAGTATGCAAATCAAGGATGTGAAATATTGGATAAAGGTTTCATCTTCAATTGTAAACAAGTTTATGAATATATGAATAGAATTCGTATTTAATCTCGCTATCATCAAAAGCCATAGAATACCTTATTGCAAGAATACTCCGTAAATTTCCTAAGTCATCAACACACATTAGGGTACAACGATGTGAAATCTACCTAAAGAATAACCTAACGCCTTCATGCTAATCAAGTTCAATTCCTAGGAGCATTAAGTTTCAGAAATAGGCTAATCAATGCAATTGAAATACGTTATAAACAATTGAACAAAGGTCAATTTCTACATATGATTACAAGGATGTATCACTACAACCTAGAATCATATCATGCTACTCGTATTCAAGGTTATCGCTCGATGAAAACCCTAAAATAGCTATAGATATGGATGTGAGTTCAATCAATTCTAGACTTAACTAAACAAACATTCAATCATATTGCAATCCATCAATCATGCAATTATTGTAACCCGTAGAAATCATACGATAATATTGAGAGAAACTAAATCATAAAAATCATAACTTGGTTGCAAAATCCAACCACATCTCAACCAATAATAAAAACTTAGTTACTTGTGTTTTGGAAATCATCATAGAAAGCAAAGAAGAAAACTATCATGTGAAACCCTAGACAACAAGTAGAAGTTCTCCCTAATGGAGATATCTCTAGGTTTAGAAAAGAGTTTTCTATATATATGCTTTTCTCCCCATAAGGATACTTTCCCAAAATTAGGTTAATTCTTCAAAACCCGTCTCCAAGTTGGTCCACCAAGCCCAGGAGTGAAAAATATGTCTCGGAATTTTGGGTCCAAAAGCGTCGCATGGAATTCGCGACATCATCGCCGAGATCCCGTCCGGGCCGCCGGAATCCGGTCATCGGAAAATCATCTCCAACTACGGACTTGCCTCGGCTACCATAACCCCAGCAACTCATCGCCTTCTGCGTTCAAACACTCACAATTCAAAGCAATACATCACATATGAACCATCCAATTCTTGAATTCTTGAAAAACGCGCCTAAAAGCGTGACGCGTAGCTCATATGTCCGGCCGTCGACTCTTGCATCCGACTCGTACCCCCTCACATTCACCGAAATATTGCGATCGACACTTTAACCTTCAAATCCGACTCACAGGAACTATGCTTCTCGGTGCGCCATTTCACTCCGTTTTACTATTTCTCTGCGACATTCTTGGTTGTGTTTCTGGAGTTACAGGCCAACTCTATTTCCCTGCTCAGGCCATAAACTCCCATTATATCATTCACCTACTCAAAGACTTCATTCTCCATTGCCTTTCCTCGACTAACCAACAATTCATCACGAGTAGCGAATCCGCCAAATAACTCCGGCTTATGTTCCACTGCAATTTCATGAAGACCATGACCATTTATCCCACCTGCACCTCCCATTAATCTATAAGCATCAGCGCCATTTGCAATCAAAGCAACCAGCTTGAGCTCGAACTTCGACCGTTGCACTTGTATTCACTGCACCACCTGCAACACTGGCTACCTCAGTTGCAACCACTGAGCAAACCAGCTTGCACCACTCTCAACCTGCAGCTCCTTGCATTCCTCCAACTCGTCACCTTCAGCTCTGCCTAGCCTTCACTGCACTGCCACTTAGATTGCACCCAGCTACTCCATCCTTGGCTCAGCTGAGCTGCAATTACCACAAGCTCAACCTGACTTCAATGCCACAGCAACCACCATACTGCATTTCAACTGCACTTTGAATCCTCGACAAACCCCATAAGTCACTCGAGCTCCCAAACTTCCCAGCATTGCCCTGTATTCTCAATTGGAGCTGCACAACTAGCCAGCACCAGCCACTGTGTCTCTTCCCTTGCAATGCACATCACCATTCTCTAGTTACATTAAGACCAGCTGACTTCAAGCCCACCATGAAAGACCTTTGCCAATTCGGCTCCCGTGCCACTCAGGTTCCTCAAGATGCACTACCTCCAAAAAAGATCACCGCCTTGCAATATTACCTCGGGCCCTGTAGCTTTAACTTACAGGCGGACACACTCCAATATCAGTCAACTCAAGTTACTGTCAATTCCACCGGCTAACCATAACCTCCAACGACTTCACCTCGCAGCTTCACCCATTCCTGCATTTTCAACCTGAGCACAGCCCAGCATCATAACCTGCAATTTCCATCTCATTCTATTTTCCCTGTCAATCTTCCATGGCCTCACTCCAGCTGCAACAACAGCTTTGCACCACCATTACCTCAGTCCATCTTAAACTCATACTGCACCAACTCAACGGAACCAGCAACACCATGTTACAACCAGTGGCGACAAGAGCTACATCACCCTGGCCAGTCATTCAGGACTTTTCCCAAACACCATATGTGCAGTTTGAGCTATTGATGGAGATGTGAATTTGCTGTTGATTTTAAGCTCAAACCTTCCTTCCCTGCATTCGTGAATTCATACACAACAAACCCATTCTTCTTCTTTTCTTCTTATAATGCTCATTCTTGATCTGAAACTTTGATTCCTTCACAGCTCATAGAGCTTACGGCATCAGCACCTTCTTCGTCCCTGGTTTCCCTCGGTTCTTGCTGTCCAGAGCCCATTGATCGCTTCCCATCTCAAATTCTCTCTCAATCTCTGAACACTTGATACTCAACTATCGAGCCTAGCTAATTGCCGGAAGGTGGAACTGGTGCAAAGCTCGTACTGAAATGAGCTGGGACTTGACTGAACTAGGGAGAAATCTCGACCTAGCTTTAGTCTTTAAAGATAAGGTGCCCCTTAACGAACTGGCTATCTGCCTTTAACAATCATCATTCCACTTATCGATCTACAGAGACCGATGGTTCATTTCATGCTCTTACGGCTGCCCGAGTAATTGTCTTTGCATGTCTTTACAGCCTGTCTTTGTCTCACTCTTGCAACAACTTTAACTTGCTTCGAGGCTTCTAACTTCCTCATACGAGATCGGAATAACCTCGTTCTTTTCCTTTGTCTTCGTCTTTTCGTCCTCTTCAAGGTGATACAAAGAAATTCGGATTTGAGCGAGTTCCTTCTTTTGCTCCGATGACTCCAAAACACCTAATACACTCAAAAGCGAACATAAGATACATAATTCACACGAAAACTCGCAAAGAAAGCATAAATACTAGATATTAAATACGGTGTATTCTACACCTATCAAATTCCCCCACACTTAGACTTTGCTAGTCCTCGAGCAAATCAAACAAAACAATAAAATACAACAACTCCGTGTCGTCGAGGCTACGGTCACTTTTAGCGTAAATAACAAGCCTTTAAACCCTAGGTGTCCCTAGTGGACGAGTTATAGTCTCGTGAAGGTTTACTAGAGATATACCTACAAAACCTATATTTCAAACTCCGTCTATTCGTGACAAATCAATGAACGAATCCAAATTGACTCTGAGAGGAGGTACCTTGCAAATTCAATTCAATTATTAGTAAATAAACTCTAATTAGATAGTCGAACAAGCCACAATGCCACTAGAAACTAACAAACCACAATCACAATGAAAAGATTAAGAAGATGGATAAAGATGTAGATGTTGGCGAATATTCACAAGTGTTCGATGTTTCCCATATCTGTCTGAAGGTCACTGCTAAGATGAACTTAATCCTATTGGATTGAGCTACTTGTGCTGAATGCTACATCAAATCAATTGGCATATACAAGGGAACCAAGAGTGACTTTATTCAACACAATAATAATTATTTCTCTTTTTTTTTTTTATATGATTGGATCAAACTGGATCCAATTTCCTTTTTTTTTAGACGGCATGATTAGATCTTTTGGATCCAAGCGCATGCTTCTTGTCAGCAAGTACATGATAGTTGCCTTGGATCCTGCATTCCACGCTTGTTTAGGCGACGGAGACAGGGACTACGTTTCACACATACTGCTATTCCCAAGTGTCTTTTTATTCCGTTTTGGTCTAATTGATCGGTCTTTTTTTTTTTTTATATATTTTTTCATTTTTTTATTTTTTTTTTGTTCAATTTTTTTTCATCATTTTTTTTCTAGTAACTCAATCACTCTATTTCATCCTAGCAGTAATAACACGTCGATGTTTAGTGACCCACCAAAGCACTTAGAGAACAATAGATAAATATGGAAAAATAAAAATAGAATGCGATATGGTGATATTCCGAGATATGGTAACAACTATCATGGTATTTATGATTTCTGAGCTATATTCTTCCCTTTTAGTTAATTGGTTCCTCAACTCCTGCATTCAAAATGGTTCCATCCACTAATGGTGTCATCCTAAAGGCACAAGTTAAATTTCGGAGTTCAAAAAGCACAAATTTTTTTCTTGATTTTTCTATTTTTCTCATTTTTTTTTTTTTTTAAAAATAAAACAAACTAAAACATATAAATGCTCCCCACACTTAAACTTTACATTGTCCTCAATGTAAAATTAAATCGTCAAAGAGAGTTCAAGGTGGGAAATTCCGCAAATGATATGCAAAAACAAAAAATAAAGATAAAAGCAAATGCATAAAAATAAAAGATAAGGATAAAGATACAAAACCGGTGGGTTGCCTCCCACTAAGCGCTTGTTTTAAAGTCGACGCCCGACTTAGCTTCTTGTAAGATTCATTCCCCATACACCAATAATCGGAAAAGTTGGGGATCCACCCATACACCTGTTTGCAAACACTAGGCGCACACAAATATTAGTAACATAAAGCAAAAGTGAAGCTATTAACCGATAAAAGCTTCCCCACACTTATTCTTGTCCACACATGGAAGTGTATAAAGAATATAGAAGTCGGGTACTTCACGGTGTCTTGTTCCATAACCCCGCATAGTATGAGAATCAAGTATCTCTAATGGAGGAAAACGAAAACAAAGTCATTCAACAATATTCTCGAAGCACATACATTCAAACCAATAAGAGGTAAAGGAGAAGAAACAATAGGCAAAGGGTTAGATAAACCTTTCACAATCTCTTTGTATTACGGAATCCTCTTCATCCTTGAAAAATTCAAGTGAATAATTCACCTCTTTTATATCATGGTCCTCTATTAAACCTTGCAACCATTCTTCGTCCGTTTTAAATGAACCAAAGTCTCGACATAAAGATCATCTTTACAATCCTTTTGCAAGCTCAATTGGGTCTTCCACAATATTGGTCATAACTTAGTCTCATTCTCAACATATTCCTCCTTTTTGTTGTAAGGCACATACTCTTTGCGGATGCAATATTGTCCATAAGAATTTCTTTAGAACACTCATTGCATCATCCTCAAGCTCTACCTTTTGAATAGGTTCTTGATCGTTATTAAGATCAATGCTTGAGTAAGCTACACTAGTGTCGACGTATTCCTCTTTGTCTTCATCTTGATCCCAAAAGACTCCATTGTACACTCCTCGGGGATGTCACCATGAGTTGGTTCAAACGATGTATTTTCATAATAATCATCATCACTATCATAGTCATCATAACATTGGTCCTCGCTGAATTTAGTGTTGCTAATCTCGAACTCATCCTTTTGAATAGGTGAATGATCATTATTACGATCAAGAGTTGAGTTAACTACACACAAATATCAACAAAAGTCCCCAAAGGTTCGCCTTTTTCAACATAACTATTCATTTCCTCCTTGTATTCTTCAATGCCTTGTCTTAAAGTGGAAACACCTTTTTGAAGCTCTTGGAGTGTTCCATCCAAATTACGAATATAGTGTTCCATTTGTTGGTAAAGCTCATTCGACAAAGAAAAAGTAGAATTACTTACTTCCGTATTGTTAGGCCAATTATCTTCCCTTTGAATGGGTGGATGATCATAACTACGATCAAGAAATTGGGCCAAACATACTATGAGCACATTCGTCGATGAAATTGGTTCCGCGCTTGGTTGTCCACAAATTGACTCCATCTGTCCATAATTGCCATTTCATCTACCAAACTAGAGGAAAAATTATAAGGAAAACAACTATTCTCCCCTCCTTGTGGTTGCTCACTTACATAAACACCAAAAGAAGGTTGATATGTATGAGAATAACTCAAAGGGTGCGTGGAGTATTGATCATAGCCAAAGGATTGGTTTTGATTATACTCCCCATAAGGGTGATAATTGTTATGTTGTTGAGGTTGAAAGCCGTATTGATTGCTCCAATAAGCTCCGTCCATAATAGGTACACAAATACGATTCTCAAACCAAGGTTAAAAACCGTAAAATAAGAAAAACAAAAATAAGACTAAAAACAAAAACAAAAATAAGAAACCAAAAACAATTAACAACCGCTGCCTCCCCGGCAATGCGCCAAAATTTGATGCGTGTCGTACCACAACAAATTAATTAATACTTTACTACCTAATTAACAAGTAATATAGGGGGTCAAGGTCGATCCCACGAGGAGCACGAGATTCTAGTTGTAAAAGTTGTCACGAAAGGTGTAAAAAGCAAAAGAAAATAAACAAAAACAATTAAAAGATAAAGTTGAAAGCAATAAGAGAGGCAAGATCAAGGAATCCTTCTTCGTTACGAAACAATGAATCAAGTTATGTTCTTTTCTACTTGTTATTAGTCACAAATTATCACCAACCGTAGGTAAAGCAGCTAGCTCGATGCTAAACCCCTAAATCCCTTGTATCACCGGACACGGAAGTTCTCGACCTCAGGATTCTAATCACCAAGCCACCTAGAATTAGCTCAACCTAGATGTAACTTGGCTCATGCATTAAGTTTTGTGAATTTCTTAGGTTGATATTAGTAGTTAGACTCTTAGCTCAAGGTCCACTTGCTAACGTTGTTTCTACACACAATTGCTCCACGGAATCCCTCCGCAAGGTCTCGTGTTTGCTACTTATGTAAAGAGTCAAGAAACGATTACTTATCTCCTAACTTTCACTAGCTTTAGATCAAATTAACAAATCAATTTAGCATGCATTCTAAACAATCTATCAATCAATCATGAATGTCTTTAAGATCATTCCTATTAGTAAAAACAAACGACAATTATGTGAAAAACTTCAAGATAGAATTTAAAAACAAAAACTTAAATCATATGTTAAGAACTAGGAATTCATCCTCAATCAATAAATTAACTACTCATGTTAAAAGAGTTCACACAAAGAATAAGAAAAGAAAAGTGTTGTGTGTGTAGAGATATGTGTGTGTAAAAGATGTGTAGAAGTTGTAGAAAACTTCTCTATTTATAGGCTTCAATATTCTCCAAATCTTCCAAGGAATAGAATCCTTTTTCTTTTGCAATTCAATTTCCAAATTCAAGTCTTTCTCTTTTCTTCCACCTTCTCTTTCCAAATTTGAGTCCAATTCTCCATCCAATTCCTAGCCCAAGTCTTCACACCCATGAGAAAATCCGTAGAAAATTCCAATTTTTTGCTCGCGGGAAAAGCGGGATTATGGCCTTTGGCCCAAACGTCACCGGGCCACAAATTTCTCCGTCAAGAGAATATTCGACGGAATATTCCGTCGCCCCTCCGTTAGGACTAACGGTCAAACGGGTCAAACTAACGGTCAATCGTCAGTCAAAGAGTCAAAGGGAGGGAAGTTAGACACGAGTCGGGGCCGGTCTTAGTTGGGCCGAGTGGTCCGATTACCGGGATCCTGGATCGCTGAACCGAATCGGTTATCGGGATCGTGAGTCAACTCGCGAGAGAGGAAATTTGGCCGGAGTTCCGTTCAATTCAGGACTTTCCCGCCGACCTCCGGCCTCAATTTCGCTCCATCCCCGTGACATTCCTAACACATTCATCTAAAGCCATTTCAAACACTCCACACATATGTAACAGCTCATTCATTTCCCGGCCTCGATAAAGTGGCAGAAGAATGGTCTTCATACCATCTCCATAAGCACTTTGTCCTGCACCACCTTTGCACTGTTTTTCATCTCAATACTGGTTGCAGCAGCGATCGATTCATCTCTTATCACAAAAGCTGCTCAACTTAATCCCGACTCATGAAAATCAAAACCAATTTGACCCTGCACTCCGTTTCTCACCCGAATCCCCACCATCATCAACATCGACCACAGACACTCCATCTCCCACGAATCCTTACCATCTCCAAATCAATAGCATCGTGGTCTTCAAACCCTTAACCCATTTCTCTTATACTCACAAGTACTCCTCATAAATCAATCTTAGCATCTTTGATTCACATCATCCACTCTCGACCCGCATCTTCAATTGATAAAGCACTACCCATGAACATTTTCAGCGAAACTCATCTCGGATACCACCATCTGCATCTTCCACAGATCGAGCCCAATTTGCGTATATCGAATCACCATCGAACCCATTTAAATGTTAGTCTCGATCCGCTCATCTCTTCTTCACTCCCCGATTTCTTCTCTACGAGCTCGTCTCGTGATTCATCTTTCATTTATAACACAATCGTCTCTCATTTGCTAGATTCACCTCTGAATTTCATCTTCTCAGTGGAATTCTTCTCTCAATTTCTCCATTCCGTACGCATCCGTTGTTTGCTTTGGTTCAGGGAAAAATGTGAATTGTTGAAGAGAAATGTGATTCTCGATTTAGGGTTATAAACTTGGGGTGGATTTACACACCCAAATGTACGAGAACCACCCAAATGTAGCTCCCTTAACCTCAATTAGTCTTTCATTAGTACTTCTCCAAATAGAGTTGCCCCTTAACCTTGGTCAACCAGATAGTGTTCGCCATGAAATGACAATTTTGCCCTTTTCTCAAGTTGGGTGATTTATTCTTCTTTTCCTCCGTGCGACTCCAAAGTAGCTATAAAACTCAAAACAAGCGTAAAATACATAATTTACACGAAAAAAATAGCAAAGAAAGCATAAACTACTAGATAGTAAATACGGTGTATTCTACACCTATCAATTTGTATCTAGTAAAATCAATTAAATTAACCACAAAGGAACCTCAATGATTAATTTAATCTAAATGCTCAACATAAGAAAACTTACGGAGCCATACAATACTTTCACATAGAAGTGGATCAGGGAAAGATCAATACTATGGAATATTCAAAAGTTCATTCTATCTTTTATCAATATTTGCATAATGACATAATAGACTTAACTTTTGACATATATGGGACAATCCTAGTTCACTGACGTAAACACACATATCTCATAATATTTTTGCAATATAAAAAACCAATAAAGATTAATACTGCAAAATCATCTTCCAAATAACTTATTATTTAAATAAATAAATCTAAAACATTGCAAGATGAAAATCGTTGGCAATAGCTATGTGTAATCACAATATACGCTATACCAAACCCTAGTTATCCTTCTTAAAAACACCATAAGAAGTTTCCTAGATATTAAATAAAAATCAACAAGCTAAAAGCAAATAACTCCTAAATCAACAAAACCGATCATGAACTGAAATCAAGGAGCACTTCTGGAACCCTCACGAGTCTTGAGTCCTTTGAGATTGTGATTGACAGCATCCACTGCTTCTTCAGAGAAGATATCCTCATTGAGAAGATCTTTAACATGTGTCTTCATGAGAACAAGGTCAGAGTTAACCTTTTTCAACTCAGTTTGTAACACATCGAGACCTTTCATAGTATCAAATAGTTGTAGTTTGCTTCTTCAAAGTAGTTAAGAAAATCAAGAACAACAAAGAAGATAAATCATTTCATCTTCGAATTTTGAGATTCGACAAAGTCATCTTCTATTAGTATTCTTTTTCTTCTTCCCTTTGATCTCAAAACCAATACCCTTATCAAGAAAACCTCTTGCAAAAACACAAATGCGAGAAGGTGATGACATTCTTGAGAAATAAAAATATCCTAGAGTATGCATACTCAACTCAATAGGAATTGTATTTAAACGGTTTCTTAGGGAATAACTTTATGGTTTCTAAAAATTGGTTCGTGACAAGTCAATGTGGATACCCGTATTTAAAACCAATATGGTCCCCAAAGAAAAACTTAAAAAGATGTCATACCTTTTACAAGGTAAAAGAATACAACAAGATTTTGCTACGCGAAAATTTTCTTTTCACAATTTTTGGCTCGATAAATTTATATTCACACAAGAGGAAAATTTAGAGCACAAGAGTAGCAGACGACTCAATTGTAACAAAAACCCTTTTTAAAAAAAATAAATAAAAAATAGACAATCGAAGTGATTCTCGAACAAAAACAATATCGAGGCAAAGCTATCTGCAAACAATAGTTTAGCTATGAACGATAAGAAAATATCTCAACTAATTCAGAAGTATTTTATCAAAAGTATACCTGATTATTAGCTTATCTTACTCAACGGGATTTTTCATGAGTAAGAATTCAACCCTTGTGATTAATTAACACAAGTATGAGCTCTATGCTCATCAAATGAATATTATTTATGGTTAATCCTATTTTTCCTTCTAATTTTTGGAGGAAACCATTTTTGATGTGAAAAAGTATCATAAAACTTACTATCACCAAAGTATGAGACTAAGTCTGAATTCTTACCGTAAGAAGTTTGTTTGGAGCATTTTGATAGCCTGTTGATAAGATCCTTGTAACCTTCAATTATCAGATTAAGGTTGTCCTTTATATCTCCATTGTTGTTTTCACTTGTCGGTACCTTTCTCACATCTTGAACATCGTCCTTCACCTTAGGTTGATCAGGACCTTTCTAAAATCTCCTTGAACAATTTGTATTAATGCTACACTTAGTTCGAACATTCGAAGAACAGATTGAACTGACTTTCCTGGAAGAATTCACAGGTGAGTACTAAAACCAATAGGTTTAGACATCTCGAATGTCGCTACACCTTTGAGTATTGAGTCTAAGGTGTGTTGAAGTCGACCAAAATAATTGTCATTCAACCTCAGTTTGCTCGTCCGTTGAACATGTCCTTTTGAATCACAAAAAAAGACATACTTTCTGATCACGGGAGTCATTATAGTGTATAGGATTAGTAACATCGTTAGACGATTTCTTCCTTCCGTGAGATTTGGTATTTCCATGATTAGTGGAAGCAATAGGAAGGGTTTGCAATTTAGCTTCTGAAACACGTTTCAATAGAGAACATGATTACAAGTAGTCATATTTTCTAACATTATTGTTAAGTCAGAAGCAATTGGCATAGTGGATTCCATAGAGCATCCTTTACATTGAATAGATAGATTATTCAATAAACATTCTATTTTCAGGGAATCTTCCTTGAGTTTAGCCTCAAGTAAGGTTCGGGATGAACAAACTTCAGCATTTTCCTCACGAAGAACCCTTAATTGGGAATCACGATCTTTTACCATACCAATCATCATATTGACCTTATGTTTCAGCCTATTGATTTCGACTTTCTGGATTCTAACAAGTTTTAGAATCGCTACACTCTCTTGGGATGCTACCCTTTCTACTTTAGAGTCAGACTTATCATTAAGATAATCAGGTAACACATATCAATACTTGTATGTTTTGTAGGAACATAATGTTCATCTATATGCGAGATAGACAAGTCTTTCTCTTTAATAGATTTCATAGAAACAGAACTTCTGTCTCTGGTGATGCGTTTGTCAGAGATAACACTATTGTCCATAGAGTCAGATTGCTACAAACACAAACTTATGAGGTCTTAAACGTGTTTGCATGCTCTGATACCAATTGGAAAAGCGGGGGGTCTAACAACCACACCCAATATTTCGTTAGGCAATCTGTATGGACTAACTCCAATATAATTCCAAGAGAATCAACTAGACAGTCAGACTCAATCAAGGAAAATATATCCAAGAGTTATATCTTTGTTTCTCAATGTAATCAGCAAATCAAACAGATAGAAATCCGCGAGTCTGATTATTATGAGAAACAACTTGAATGGTACCAAAGACCAATGTTCAAGTGTCAATCAATTTCAATCAACAACCAAAGGTTGGATTTACTAATTGATTGAACTACGCACAACCTGTGATATTTCAATTATATAGAAAATATAATGCAGAAAAAAAATAACACAGACACCAGAAGTTTTGTTAACGAGGAAACCGCAAATTAAGAAAAACCCCGGGACCTAGTCCATTTTGAACACCACACTTTGTATTAAGCCGCTACGCACTCTAGCCTACTACAAGTTAACTTCGGACTGGAATGTAGTTGAGCCCTAACCAATCTCACACTGATCAAGGTACAGTCGCGTTCCTTACGCCTCTGAATCCCAACAGGACTCTACGCACTTGATTCCCTTAGCTTATCTCACCCATAACTAAGAGTTGCTACAACCCAAAGTCGAAGACTTTATAAACAAATATGTCTCCCACAGAAAAGTCTATTCTGATAGATAAATCTGTCTCCCACAGAAATACCTACGAAGTTTTTGTTCCGTATTTTGATAAATCAAGGTGAACATGAACCAATTGATAATCCGGTCTTATATTCCCGAAGAACAACCTAGAAATATAAATCACCTCACAATAACTTAACTATATGGTAATAAAACAAGTTATTGTGGAATCACAAAGAATGAGACGAAGAGCTTTGTGATTACTTTTTATATCTTACTGTTTGTGGGTGAAAACTGTTTCGCTAATTTTGGTAATTTTGGGTGTGTGGATGAGAAACGAATCCAAACCCTAAACAATGCACTTTGCACGGAGTACTTTTGATTCGAGAGATCAATCTGCACAATCCTGGCCTAAACCAAGAAATGGCCGTTCCACGCTTGCTTGACCACAAAGTGAAGGAGAAAGGTTGGTCTTAGGGAGGAAGAGAAGAGAGTTTTGAGACCGAATGGTTAATTATGAAGATGTGGCTTGTTTTATGACTTGTATCAGAAAGTGGAATTGGCTTGCAGAGTGAAAAGCTATAAGTTCTTGGTGATTTCTGGATCGATACTATGTTGTTGCCGACCAAAAACTTGTTGTTTAGTGGAAATAGGTGAAGCCTATTTATACAAGTCATATTAAAACGTACCCTGGTCTCGTAGGAAGTGGAAACAATTGAGTGGTGGAAGAATGGAGTAACGTATAACCGCCAGAAACCCATGCTTCCATGATGAAGGAAGTGGATCCGTTTACACCCGTTACTTCTTGCCGCCAATAATTATCCTACTTCATGACACTTTCCTATAACGAGCGTAGTGCACGCCGCACGCTGTAAACCGCCAGACCAATACCCTGATGAGTATCCCCCAGTTTGTGACATATTTGATGTCTCGAGTGTTTTCGTGGAAAACATGTAGCATTTTGCTACGTATGGCAAGTTAAAATCAAGAGGCTTGCCGTAAGAAAATAGCATGTGATGCTATTAGGCTCGTCTTGGCCGATCGCCTAAAACTTGCCACAAATCTGTTAGTTTGGTGGCGAACTTCGATGGCTGAGATCGCATCTCATGAGAAAGGGTAGCCATTGATTATGGCTACCTTGTGTTGGCGCCTGATAATGACGCAGTGGCGTTTTGGTGTAAGCCAGTGGAAATGTGGCATGGCTCATGCATGCCAGTGGTACAGTGGTGTAAGTGGCGCCTGGCGTAGCCATGGCCACTAGATTTAGGCAGTTGGTCGCCTGAAGCTTGCCACAAGTCTGTCAGTTCAGTGGCGAACTTGGATGGATGAGATTGCATCTCATGAGGAAGGGTAACCGTTGATTATGGCCACATTTTGTTGGCACCTGTTAATGGCATAACGGCATAGCCACGGCGTAGTGGCATGCACCTACGGCATGGTGGCATAGCCGCGTCTGTGGCGTTGTGTCATGGCCACGCCTGTGGCTTGGTGGCGTGGACAAGGCTAGGATTTGGCACCGTGTCCAAAGTTAGGGCTTGGCGACATGGACAAGGCTAGGATTTGGCGTCATGGCCAAAGTTAGGGCTTGGCGGCGTGGCCAAGGCCAGGATTTGGCGTCGTGGCCAAAGTTAGGGCTTGGAGGCGTGGCCAAGGCTAGGATTTGGAGTCGTGGCCAAAGTTAGGGCTTGGCGGCATGGCCAAGGCTAGGGCGCCTTAATGGCTTAGGGCTTGGCGGCGTGGCCAATGCTAGGATTTGGCACCGTGGCCAAAGTTACGGCTTGGCGGCATGGACAAGGCTAAAGTGGCTCGTGGCATGTTGTGGACTATAACCAAAAATTAGGGTTTCGGCTAAAAAGTCTTTGTTTCGATCACGAAATCCTAATTGGAGTCCTTTATGGCATTGGCCACGAATAGAAAGTGGATTAGCACGTAGTGGTGTCATTTGTGGCACATTGGCATGTTACTGCGGCAGAGTGGCATGTTGGTATGCCGATTAATATGTTGTTGCGGCAGGGCGCGTTTGGCTTGCCAGTTAGTATGGTGGCACGACAGGGTGCGTTTGGCCTTTAATGTATGGTGGCGAGTTTAGAGCGACTTGATTGGTCAAGAAAAGGGGTCGGCCAAACATAAGGCGCGACCACACCTCTAGTGCTCATGGCGCATTTTAAAGTGACCTGATTGGTAGGTAGGAAGGAGAGGGGCCGACCAAGCATGGGCGTGGCTACACTTCTGGTGTGAGTGTGGCGGCTTTAGAGCGACCTGATTGGTCGATGAAAACTGGGGCCGGCAGGTATGGGCCCAGCCACCACTCATGGGAGTGTGGCAGGTTTAAAGCGACCTGATTGGTCGACAAAGGAGTAAGGGCCGGTTAGGTAGCATGGGGCGTGGCCAAGTGGCGCCGGTTAGCCTATGGTATGGCCATGCTCCCCTCATTGTTGCTCCTACTCCGCGACTCTGTTTATTCTTTGCTTTCTGACTGAGTATTTTGTGCGAGGGACTTAACCTTGGTACTTGGAGGTCCGTGCTACTCTGATGCGAGTGAACACAAATTCGTCATGCCATACCAATATTAAGGATTCTGCCAGGGAACATAATAAAAAAAAAGTACTCAGCAGGCTCCGACATTTGTGAGTAATGCAGCTAGGAGCTTATACACTCATTAGGCTCTATACTAGTGAACAGTTCATCCAGGAGCTTGAGTTTCGATATAATACGAAGAGAGACATAGGTACTCGTCAGATTTTGATATATTCTCCAAATTCCCTGCGGAATATAGACATATCAATGTCTACTACATCTGATGCCGGGTCAGGTAGATAGACTTTTACAAATTTATCCCTGAGCTAAAAACCACCATCAACATTAAGTCCCCTGCTTAGCTCGTAACAGTGGCATTGTTGCGGGGTAAGAATGAGATGGTGACAGACAAGGATAAAAATCAAAAGTGCAAGTCACGAAGAGATTGCCAGGGAGAATTTGGCTAACCTTTGGCAGGAGGCATGAGGATCCGTGATCCTTGTATTGGCGACTTTACGTAACTCCGGCTTGGCCATAGGGTGCTGGGCAGAGATGGCGCTGCAACTTGGTCCGCAGATCGGTGGATGGCGCTAGGCCTGCTAGGTCACGCAACGTATGGAGATGGCGCTTGGCTTCCATCCATAGAATGGTAGAAACTGGCTTCAGTCCGTGGAATTGTGAAAACTGGATTCAGTCCGTGGAATGGTGGAAACTGGATTCAGTCCATGGGATGGTGGAAACTGGCTTCAGTCCATGGAATGGTGGAAACTGGCTTCAGTCCATGGAATGGTGGAAACTGGCTTCAGTCCGTGGAATGGTGGAAACTGGCTTCAGTCCATGGAATGGTGGAAACTGGCTTCAGTCCATGGAATGGTGAAAATATGGCACTGGAACTTCGACTACCAAACGGTGATGAAGGCGCTGGAATTTCGGCTACCAAATGGTGATGGTGGCACTGGAACTTTGGCTACCAAATGGTGACGGTGGCGGGAACTTCGGTGGTGATGGTGGCGGAACTTGGCTACCAAATGGTGATGGTGGCGCTGGAACTTTGGCTACCAAATGGTGATTGGCGCTGATGGCTTCAGTTCGTGGAACGGTGGAAATGGCACTTGGAAGGCTTGCTGGTTGGATCACGGAATGCTGGAGCGTTGGCGCTAACTTAACTATAGAGTGTTGGAGCCATGGAGAGTTAGCTTGACCACGGAGTGCTAGAGCCATGGAGAGTTGGCTTGACCACGGAGTGCTGGAGCCTTGGAGAGTTGGCTTGACCACGGAGTGCTGGAGCCATGGAGCGTTGTAGGTTGAGTGACTGGTGTTCCTCGTGCTAGCGCGCTGCTGGTTCGGTCATAGAGCGGAGATATTGGCACACTACTTGTTCGGCTATGGAGCATGAGTGTGGTGTGCCTAGTCATCTATTCTCGTTCATGGAGCAATAAGGAATCCTTATTCTGTTCAAACTCTAGAAACTGCGTTCGTATGAAAAGCGGTATCGACCCTCTTCTGTTTTTGTTGTTCATCCGGCTCCGTGCTTTCATCTGCAGCATCTGGCTCCTCTTCGTCATTCGTTAGCGGTGGTAGAGCGAGCATTAATGGCAATCAAAGCAATCGCCAATAGTTATAATCAACAGCAAGGCAAGCCAAGAGAACTCAAGGTAGGTGCTCTCGCATGTATCCACCCAACAGTACCATCGATCTTCTCCAGAATGTGTAATAAGATTCTGACTCCAGAAGAACGAGTATCTAACCTCTCCAGTGAATTTCAAAATTTACCAAACTCCATTGCGCTCTTGGGATGGATGGATGAAATAATGTCAGGGCTAATCTTGGAGATTGTGGTTGCGTTGTTGGTTCATCCTTGACTTTAGGTTATTTGGTACCTAGACTTTATGATTGCGATGATGATATGTTGTGGATGCTTGTATGGTCGAAATCTTCCGGAGCCATTGGGTGAAATAAATGAGTTGAGAGACGTTCCGTTGTCGATGTGTTGCTATCAAGTCTTTAAGGAATTCGTTCCAAGCGACATCCTTTGAACCATTTTCTGAATTTTGGACTATTGCATGGAACGGGATGCGGTGAGCAGTCCTCAGTTATACTTCTGTTAGATCCGATGGCGTGGCCGGATATGTGAATGTATCTCTGTGGCTTGCTTTTGGAGTCTTTGATGGTTGTCAGGATGGACTGCAATGAGCAGTCCCCAGTCGCACTTCTCTTTAGTTTCTGAAGTTATTTTCTCCGAGCAGGCTTGAGATCCACCGCGGCCTCGTAAAGTGTTGCAGGCGCCTACTAGACAGAGAGGTGATGATATTCTTACGCTACACCCTTGAAGAGTAGATGAACTTGTCTTGGTTATGACCTTTTGGTTGACCGTGTCTTTTGAGCTTTGACAGTGAAGGGATTCCGTGTAGAGCCTCAGTCCCCAAGTGTGGTTCTCATGTTTCTATCTGGTATGGTCGGTGGGTTGACCATGATAAAGATATCGCCGTCTTGCATCCGTACTGGTGACTTTGTAGTAATTGTTGCTATGGTGAAGCTCTGGATGGTATCAACAAACGAGCGAGTAAACTGTCCACGACCACGAGCTTTTGGCTGTATGGATCAAAAGGTGGTTACGACTACAAACCATGGATGGCTGCGATCATGATCCTCGACAGGGGGAGTGTGGCGGCTACGGTACGATACTTGGCAGGAAGGCGTGGCGTCTAGGGCACAATCCTTGGCAAGAAGGAGTGGCGACTACAAGGGAGAATGTTGCGACTTCGGGAGCGAACGTTGAAGCGGAGCGACTTCTGGAGAAAAACATTGAAGAGGCTCCTTCTGAGTTGTGTCCATGTCCGTATGAGTTTTGGCAAGAACTTCCCGTCTCTCCATTAAATCGATAATGGTAATGGGAAGGTTGGTTTCTTCTGGCTCCTCCAGTCTCTCGTCCTGACGAAGAAGTGGTGACAGCTCTGGTGATGATTGGAGGCGGTCATGCTCGAAGAAATATTAGGAGTAGCGGCGGCTCTGGCTCTGGTAATAAGAGGCGTCATGTCAGAGGGGATGCTTTCGGTGCCGCTGGTGTTAGTGGTAGAGGATGTAACGCCATGGGACGTGCTGACTGCGCTTACAGATGGTACATTGGTGTTGGTCATTCCCTTTTTGCTCTCGTCTGATACGGCCACATACTCTATTCTCTTGGGGTCTCTCCACGAAACTGAATTTTCAGGTTGCAAATTCGAGTTTATTGTGTGACGCAATCCTGGCCGCAAGAAGTCCCCAGTCGTCCTTTATTGTCTGTGTAACATCTTTATGCCGATCCGCGAAAATACAGAGGATCTCCAGTCCCCGGGCGCAATTCCCCTAAATCTACCTTTTCTTGGACGATGCGTTTCAGAGCATTGCATTCACTGGTAGGATGATTGACGAACCTGTGGTAATGGAAATACTTGGGATTTGCCATTTGTTATTCAGTTGGTAGGCGCCTAACAGGAGGTAGTTTGATGGCATCGTCTTGAATCCATACTTCCAGGAGTTCGATTACTTTCTCGATCGGGAACGGGAAGTTTGGAGCAGCATATCCAGTTTCTTGTTGTTGCACAGGAACCTTAGTCGCGACCTTCTGGGGTGAAGCCATCTGATGCGCTGGTGCCACATGTTTGGGTTGTTGTTCCGCTGCTGGAGTTTTTCTCTTTCTTCCTTCATTAGCGATCGACTGGAGGTTGGATATTTTATTATAAAGACGCCTACTTTCCTGAACGTCTTTACGAGCTTCTTCATTCTGGAACGGTTCGGATCGACTGAGTAAAGCAGCAGCGGATCTCTTAGCAGCTTCTGATGCAATATGGGAATTGATATTTTCCAGGAAGGATGCACATAATGAAATCACCTTTTCATTGCGAGGACTCTGATGAGAACGTGATAAATCCCACGAGTCTTCTTTCTGATCTTGAGGAAACATCTTTTGATCTTCATGAGCAGACAAGTTAGCTTGGTGGATACCTTTCCATTCAGCGTGACCATAGGCTTCATCCTCCTCACTAGGAGTAGGAATATGAATCTTGGAAAAAGGACTACCACCATCAGCATTGATCCAAAATGAATGGTTGATAGCGCCTCCCACAGAATGAATACGCGTTGGTTCCTTTGACAGTTGATCCGTCAACGCTTTCAAAAGCGTAAATACTCCGTCTTGCGTCTTGACAATAGTAGCTTGATTCTCGACAATATCATTCAGGATTTTCGTCAAATCATGAATAATTATTAAATATCGAGACTCCATAGCCTCGACAATGGTTTTGAATGAAAGAACGGATTCAGGGATAACATGTGGAGTATTTTCGATGCTAGGAGAAGTAAAATTGGGATTGAGGGTTTCTGAAGCAATCCTAAGATCAACCATCTTGAGAAATTTAGGAAATTGAAAAATGGGTTTGAATTTGGCCTAAGACCAATTGGGATGAAAATGAAATTGGGAATTGAATTTGTAACCGAGAGATTTAATCTCCCACTATGGTCGCCAATTGTTTGTGGGTGAAAACTGTTTCTGCTGATTTTGGTAATTTTGGGTGTGTGGATGAGAAACGAATCTAAACCCTAAACAATACACTGCACGGGAGTACTTTTGATTCGAGAGATCAATCTGTACAATCCTGGCCTAAACCAAGAAATGGTCGTTCCAGACTTGCTTCGGTCACAAAGTGAAGGAGAAGGGTTGGTCTTAGGGAGGGAAACGAATAGAGTGTTGAGACCAGAATGGTTAATTCTGAAGATGTGGCTTGTTTTATGACTTTTATCAGAAAGTGGAACTGGCTTGCAAAGTGAAAAGCTATCAGTTCTTGGTGATTTCTGGATCGATACTATGTTGTTGCCGACCAAAAACTTGTTATTTGGTGGAAATAGGTGAAGCCTATTTATACAAGTCATATTAAAACGTACCATGGTCTCGTAGGAAGTGGAAACGATTGAGTGGTGGAAGAATGGAGTAACGTATAACCGCCAGAAACCCATGCTTCCATGATGAAGGAAGTGGATCCGTTTACACCCGTTACTTCTTGCCGCCATTAATTGTCTTACTTCATGACACTTTCCTATAACGGGCGTATTGCACGCTGCACGCTGTAAACCTCCATACCAATACTCTGATGAGTATCCCCCAGTTTGTGACATATTTGATGTCTCGAGTGTTTTCTTTGAAAACATGTAGCATTTTGCTACGTGTGGCAAGTTAAAATCAAGAGGCTTGCCGTAGGAAAATAGCATGTGATGCTATTAGGCTCGTCTTGGCCGGTCGCCTAAAACTTGCCACAAGTCTGTTAGTTTGGTGGCGAACTTCGATGGCTGAGATCGCATCTCATGAGGAAGGGTAGCCGTTGATTATGGCTACCTTGCGTTGGCGCCTGATAATGACGCAGTGGCGTTTTGGTGTACGCCAGTGGAAATATGGCATGGATGGCATGGCTCATGTATGCCAGTGGTCCGGTGGTGTAAGTGGCGCCTGGCGTAGCCATGGCCACTAGATTTAGGCAGTTGGTCGTCTGAAGCTTGCCACAAGTCTGTCAGTTCAGTGGCGAACTTGGATGGCTGAGATTGCATCTCATGAGGAAGGGTAGCCGTTGATTATGGCCACATTCTGTTGGCACATGTTAATGGCATAACGACATAGCCGCGGCGTAGTGGCATAGCCGCGTCTGTGGCGTTGTGGCATGGCCACGCCTGTGGCTTGGCGGCGTGGCCAAGGCTAGGATTTGGCACTGTGGCCCAAGTTAGGGCTTGGCGACATGGCCAATGCTAGGATTCGGCAGCCGTGGCCAAAGTTAGGGCTTGACGGCGTG
The DNA here is from genome assembly GCA_023531295.1 of Papaver armeniacum. NCBI lineage: Eukaryota > Viridiplantae > Streptophyta > Magnoliopsida > Ranunculales > Papaveraceae > Papaver > Papaver armeniacum. The sequence goes on along the minus strand of JAJJWW010002893.1, from coordinate 93,491 downwards.
GCCAAGGCTAGGATTTGGCGCCGTGGCCAAAGTTAGGGCTTGGCGGCATGGCCAAGGCTAGGATTTGGCGTCGTGGCCAAAGTTAGGGCTGCGTGGCGTGGCCAAGGCTAGGATTTGGCGCCGTGGCCAAAGTTAGGGCTTGGCGGCATGGCCAAGGCTAGGATTTGGCGTTGTGGCCAAAGTTAGGGCTTGGCGGCGTGGCCAAGGCTAGGATTTGGCGCCGTGGCCAAAGTTAGGGCTTGGCGGCATGGCCAAGGCTAAAGTGGCTCGTGGCATGTTGTGGACTATGACCAAAAAATTAGGGTTTCGGCTAAAAAATCTTTGTTTCGATCACGAAATCCTAATTGGAGTCCGTTATGGCATTGGCCATGAATAGAGAGTGGATTAGCACGTAGTGGTGTCATTTGTGGCACATTGGCATGTTACTGCGGCAGAGTGGCGTGTTGGCATGTTACTTCGGCAGAGTGGCGTGTTGGTATACCGATTAATATGTTGTTTCGGCAGGGCGCGTTTGTCTTGCTAGTTAGTATGGTGGCGCGATAGGGTGCGTTTGGCCTTTAATGTATGGTGGCGAGTTTAGAGCGACTAGATTGGTCAAGAAAAGGGGCCGGCCAAACATAAGGCGCGTCCACACCTCTAGTGCTCGTGGCGCATTTTAAAGTGACCTTATTGGTCGGTAGGAAGGAGAGGGGCCGTCCAAGCATGGGCGTGGCGGCTTTAGAGCGACCTGATTGGTCGATGGAAACTGGGGCCGGCAGGTATGGGCCCAGACACAACTCATGGGAGTGTGGCATGTTTAAAGCGACTTGATTGGTCGACGAAGGAGTAAGGGCCGGTTAGGTAACATGGGGCGTGGCCAAGTGGCGCCGGTTAGCCTATGGCATGGCCACGCTCCCCTCATTGTTGCTCTTACTCCGCGACTCTATTTATTCTTTGCTTTCTGACTGAGTATTTTGTGCAAGGGCCTTAACCTTGGTACTTGGAGGTCCGTGCTACTCTGCTGCGAGTGAACACAAATCCGTCATGCCATACCAATATAAAGGGTTTTGCCAGGGAACATAAGCACAAAAAAGTACTCAGCAGGCTCCGGAATTTGTGAGTAATGCAGCTAGGAGCTTATACTTTCATTAGGCTCTATACTAGTGAACAGTTCATCCAGGAGCTTGAGTTTCGATATAATACGAAGAGAGACATAGGTACTCGTCAGATTTTGATATATTCTCTAAATTCCCTGCGGAATATAGACATACCAATGTCTACCACATCTGATACCGAGTCAGGTAGATATACTTTTACAAATTTAGCCCTGAGCTAAAAACCACCATAAATCTCGATCAAATCTTAGAGAAGATAGTACTCAATACGATTGAACAAATAAGATCAGAACACACAACTACAGAGAAAATAGTTGGGTCCGGCTACGAATCCCAATGAAATCTTTAAGTCGTTAACCTATAATGGTTTTAGGAAAAACCTAGGTTAAAGGAGAATCGACTCTAGTCACAACTAGTATCACACAGGAGGTATGGGGATTAGGTTTCCCAGTTGCTAGAGTTCTCTCTTATATAGTTTTCAAATCAGGGTTTGATTTCTTTGAGAAAAAGCAATCAATATTCACTATTGGATGAAACCTGATTTAAGATTCAAGCTAATATCTTTCCACCGTTATATGGTCATAGATTGTTACACACAAATGAAATATACTTTCATTTAGATATGGGTAAGTGTTCCTAAACGTGTATATTGAGTTGGCTCAATAACAGTTAACTGAAGTTAGCCACAGGAACACTTTTATGTTAACCATGTTCATCTTAATACTTCTAGATCAAATGATAATCAAATGAATCTAATTGTGTTACTCATAGAGTTGTTCAATTGTTTATATTCTCATAGAAGTATACAAGACACAATTGAAGCAAAATCGGATTGATTCAAAAGAATCAGTTCATGAACATTTTAGCCACTGTTTGCAAAGATTGCATTCCTTAATTTATAAATGTATTTGTTCATGAGTATGAAATCATACTTAACCGATTTTAGAACTTAACCACATAAGTTTGCAAACGGGTACGCAAACTTAAGTTCTGAACTTTGATCTTTTCCGAAATAGTTCGCAAACGATTACAAAACCGTCATTCCGGACCAACTCGGGTGAATTAGTTTGCAAACGGGTACGCAAACTTAGTTCTCGGACTTTAACAGTTTAAAACTTCCGCATACGGGTATGCATACTTGGTTCCCAGACTTGAATCATTCTTACAACAGTTTGCATACGGTATGCATACTGTACTATATCCAGACAATGATTAATTGTTCTAAACTCCCATTTCAATCATTGAAACATTCTTAGAAGACGACAATAGCTGTCTCACACAAACTATTAGCTTATAAGCAATTTTCAAGTGATCGAATGATCAATACGAAACATTCCGAGTCTACATCAAATGACTATCTCACACAAATCATGTAAGATGTTACTAGGAGATTTTCACATGATCATCTTTTGACTTTCGTCAAGAATAATGATGAACGTAGTTAAAGCAAAAAACTTTCCAACACATATTTTCGAGAAAGATATAAGCGAGTCAAACTCAGCTCGAAATATCAAATGTGTATAATGTAAAAGTTTATATAGCTATACGACTTAGTCTCAATAGGAGATAGAATAAAATATACTTTTGAGTGATAGATGAGTTCAAGTCTCCACATATCCTTTGTTGATGAAGTTCCTCCAAGCTCCCCTTAGTAGATCTTCGTCTTCAATCGATGAACGCCGTGAAGTCTAAAGCTCAACTACACTATCTATCCTAAACCGAGACATAGCTATAAGTAGACTAGAAATCAAGACTTATAATTTTGACAACTAAACTTGACAAACAAGCTTGAGATAACAACGCTTGCGAGTTCGATCGAGCAGTGCTCTAACAGCACCGAAGGCATATTTAGAGTACATCGAATCAGTATATCTACCCTTCTTCTGACATAACAATGCAATTTCAATCAGTATCCAAAAGAAGTGTTACTGAAACTCTTTTTTCCTTTTTTGTTCCTTATATATAAGGATGTGCTATTCAACCGAAATTTTTTGTACTGAAGATCTGGGAAAGCTTGAGTTCGCCGGGTTGGCTTCTAATAATTAATGAAAGATGTTATCATATTCACACAATTCAATTAGATGCGAAATCTAGAAACCTCTTTTCTTGGTTATATATAACGGATTTTTCTTCAAATCACTGTTCAAATTTTTCGTGATCTATGGATTCCGTGCTCCAGAGATATTAGAATAAATATCCGACGGGGGTAGAACCATATCTATCGAGATAGACAGACCTATTCTTTGTATTATCAATAGGATCAATTATAATAAGTCACACACTCATATTCCAGAAATACCGAAAAAAAGGAATTTCATGGTCGAACTGCCAGAATGCCCTATAAAAAATCCTAAGTAATTCATTTTCTATTGAAAAGCCAAGACTTCATGGTTATTATGGACCCAATTCATTGAAATCCCATCCAGTAAAAGAGAAGAATTATAAATCTCTAAAATAATACATATAAATACCGCAAATAAAGCCATTGTGACACCCATCAAAGGGGTAGTTCCCCATCCAGGAGCAACTTTAGCATATTCCGAATTCAAGGGTTTCAATAAAGCTATTAAATTTGTTCGTCTTGGACCAGATCTAGAACTACCCTCAACGGTTTGTGTATCCATAAATACTCTTGCATTGGTTGAGATCTGTTGACTTTGTATACCATTCCTTTGTAAAAACGATCTTATCATAGATCCATTATGGTCTTGCAATTATATAATAATATAAACAGCAACCCTAGTCGCCATCTTTATATCTGCTTCACTTGTAAGTTTTACCAGGTACGCCTTATATACCGCTTTTGGGCAGCCCTCTCAACACTACAAGAAAACTTGGCTTTAGCGACTATTTTCTTACCAACTACAGTTGGTAGAATTCTTCAGCAACAATTATTTGTAACTAAAAACAACTCTGGTGGGCGGAAATGTCTAACCACCAATTTTCTAGCAACGATAGTGTGTGGAAGGCTTTAGCATGAACAACTTAACAACCGAAATATCGTATTTGTTGTTATTAGCCTCCAACCATCATGTTTGGGAAACCAAAACGTACCCTAAAAGGTACATATCTTTTGCCACTCATCTTACCCACGAAACAAACTGTTGGTAGACACCTCAACCAACCATCAAATTATTGGTGTTGTTAGTAGCTTTCAGCCATAAGAGTTTGACAACTACAAAGTACACTAGAAGGTAAAAACTTCAAGACACCATGTGTAGCCACCAAGTCAATATTTTGGTAGACACTTGTACCAAAACATTAGTTTGTTGTTTGGTTTTGTAGCTTTCAGCCATCAGGATATGATAACTACCAAGTTTCATGGTTTATTAATTAAGTATGCAAAGATATTAGAGTTTGAAAAGTTTTTTCTTTTGAAATAATTAAAATTTGTCTTGGCCAGTTTATTGCTAGAGCGTCATATCGTTTGAAAATTTTCTTCTTTTGAAACAAAATTTGTCTTGGCGAGTTTATCGCTAGAGCATATAAATGATATAAATGCATCACCTTACTTTTTGAAAGAAAAAAACAAAATTACATCAATATGAGTTCCATTAGCAAAAGTGGATTCTATTATGAAATTATGTATAGTGAGTTATTTAGGATTTGAATCCAAAATGCCGAGACGGATAATAATTTTGAACTAATAGGTAGTCGGATGACCAAGATGCATGACTATATATACTAACAAAACAAGATTAAACCAAATACAGATAAATTAAGGCTTCAAATCCACCTCATAATTGTATATAAATCCCTAGGTATATAAACCTATTTTTTTAATCAAGAAGTTGTAACTTCCTCAAAGATGTGATATAATCACGTGTCATATTGATGACTCAACCTCAGGAAAGTATGTCACTCCTTAGCATGCATTAGCTACCTGTTTAAGGCATAGATAATCATATGCTTCATTACATAACAAATAATTATTCTTACTACCCTGGATGCTTTACATAAAGGTGAAAATGTTAAGCATTAAGACCGACCAAAGTTTATAGTTAGAAAAATTAATATAAATTCCTAAGTATCCTTGAGACCGAGTGAGAGTGAGATTAGAAAAACTATAAAGTTTATAGTTAAACTAATTTACAACAAGATATATATATAATATTGCAACATGATCTCTGTAACTAAAAATATAAATTAGAAAATTAATTTATAATAATGCGAAAATGGGTTTGCTCCCTCATCTATTTTCAATTTTGTTTTCGGTTTATCATAATTGCCTCGAATTCGATTAAAATTTTATAAGAAAATTCTGAATTGCTTCCAATCTAAATTAGAACTAAAGTTTCAACTTATGAATATGATTATCCAAACTCATGCAATCTCCTCAAGTCAAACTGATTCGATTTTCAGTTTCTTCAATTTTACACGAATTCGTTCAAAGTTGATATCATTATTTGTTCCGGTAATCCCACAATTTCACCATAAATTTCCTACATTATCTCACTGTTATTCCACTCTAGTTTGTTCAATTTGGATTATCCATCGGGATAATGTGTTATTGATTGACGACGATCTAATTTGAGCGAGCTTCAAGGAAATTTGGTGAAATTGGTTGATAAAAAATATGGAATTGAATAAACCCTAAAAACATATTGGGTATTCTTGGAGATTTACATAAATTGATTCCAATACAAATTGGTCCAATTTTACAATTGAATCGATCTTATGAAATATGCTTAGACCTTTACATATCGCCTCTTGTCATATTCCTCTTCTGGTGTTTTTCATAATTCATTAACAACTATAGACTTTGATTTTAATTTTAATTTTTATGATTCATTACTAAGCTAGAATATTTAGAGGAACCTTAAATCTACGTATGCTCGTCATCTGCAATGATGCTAAATGGGCATTGTTGTTTGTTCAGGATCTTGGTGGAAGACAAATCCGTGTAAGCTATGCTAATGAGAGACCTTCCTGGAACTTTGGTGGCGGTGGCTATTCAATGGTGGTGGTGGTTATGGAGATGGCGGAAGAAATGACGGTTTTTAAACCTGCGTTCCTCTTGGCTCTGCATGCTGGTATGCATCTTTAGCAGTAATATGAGTGAAAAGTAGACTTATACCACATCAGTCACATTCTTAATTTCTTCAATCTCTCTTTTGTGGTGGGTTTGGTGTTGTTTAGAATATTTGTTGATTGCATTTCATGTTGTTTAATAATAGTTGACATACCTGTGTGATTTTTATTTGACTCTCCCCAGTTAGTTATATACTTAAATTTTGGTTAGTCGTTGACAATAGAAATCTTGGGACTATAACTCCTGCTTGGTTGGAAGACCATGGAAGTCTTGTTTTTGTTTTCCATTTCTTTTGAGTACTTTCTCAGTAAAATGATTTTGTCTTTATTTCTTTTTTGATTTTGATTTTTGTATTTTTCAAGTAATATTGATCTGATTTAGGGTTTTGATATACTTGTTTGAAATTTATTAAGGGGCTTATGATTAAAATTCTCAATTGGCTGACTTGAAATGTTGCTTTTGACCATGACTTTAATCACAAGATCCTGTCGTTGAACTCCACAGATTACGGACGAGTTAAAAAAGCTTCAAATGCTTAATACTCTCGAAGGTTGGGGTAATTGTTCGGGTAACAGGATGTTCAACTTGGGAAGTACAAAGTAGAAAGGAAGTTCATTCATTTTTCCATGCCCCACAGGAAAACGGATACTATGTTAGGAATGATGTTTTTAGGTATAGTGAGAGGGTCAAGTCTTTGAAGCTCGAGCCCGTATTGGTTAACGGAATAAGTGAAAGCATTACAAATACAGCTCAAGAACTTGGTGGTCTCATTCTTTTATTCTTCTTTCGCTTCTTTATTTCTGTAATAGGAATTGAATATTGTTTTTCCTTTTCAGAACCCTCTCATGTCCATGATCTCGGCGTGCCAGATACTATAGCACCTATTGCGGAGGAGCTGAGTAATGGTGTTGAAGTTCATCATCATCTGCACAATGAGGAAGAGGTGTCTGTGCAGGAAGAGGTTGAGGAGCCTCCTCAAGTTTAACCAGTGAAAATTGAAGTTTGGCAATTGACAGAGCCTGCTGGGCCTATGGTGCAATAAGATGCTTCAAAGAAGTCATATGTTGCAGGTGTCATTTCAATTCCAATTTTTTTTTATTTAAATCTATGTACTTGGTTCCTCGTTGAATCTGTGGTTGTGTAATAGTACTTTGCTTATTTCAAATTACAGGCTGAGAACACCGGTCGATCGGAGTACATGGATGTTGAAGGTCTAAAGAAGATCAACAAGGAGGGAAAAGTTTCATGATTTTCTAGGGATGAAGCCCTGGTTCAAGTTGAAAGTTTCAATTAGTGCAGTCATGCGGATGCGGATCAATTGCTTGCTCATTCTAAGCTTTATCCGGAGCAACTGATCCAATTAAAGTTCGTAGTCTTGTGAGTCGTCTCTTTAACTTGGTTTCGAAGCATAACTCAAATGATAAAAAAACTTTTAATGCTTTTTGGTTCTTTGACAGATGCAAATCAGCATGCGAAGACAATTGTACTGAAATGTTCTGTTCTTACCATGAATTTGTGTGGGCAAGTGTTTTGCGAGTGGTACTTGTGTTTTGCCGTAATAACTTCAGCACGTGGGGCACTTCATGGGGGTGTATATGCATTAGTCAAACCAATGCTCGAGTGACCGATCTTATTGTTGTTGCAGAGAACACTGGAGCTGAGGACCCCGATGATCCCTACACCTTGGGAAGGTGTTCCTTCAGATGCCCTGGCATTTTTGTAGTGAGAGCATAGTTAAATAAAGATCCAGATTCTCAGCCGTTACTCAATCACCGCCAAGGCCCATGTGTGCTCTATATGTTTATGTTTTGAATATATTTTGGATATTTTGAATGTTAGTGAGTTGAATATTATTATCAAAATGAAGTTTATGTTTATTTTTCATGATATTCCCGAGACACTACTCTCTAGCAACTCAACTCAAATCTATGGAAGGGACAAGCCTTTGAGCAATAGTAATAACACCTTGACTGACTCGTTTGTAATGTCTCAAACCCATAAGTAGCCGAATTAACCGTGTATATAACTTTTCACCAACTCAGAGCTAACACTTGATGCAACCAATAAACCGATGCCTAGAAACATTGACCAACGAAAAGGTGGTGGCATAACCTTTGAGCCAACTGCAAAAACAGCAGCTGAAATTATCATCCAACAAACATTACGGAGGCTTAAATTCTTGAGCAACTAAAATTCAATGGAAGGAAACTCTCTTACATCGAGACATATAGCGGCTCTAACCTTTCACCAGCACCCTCAACTACTAAGATTCAGCCAGTCAAACCCTTTAGCGGCTGAAAATGTTGTATAATGGCCACCTCTACCAACAACGTTTAAGTCTTGAGCCACCAATACTTGTGTGGGTTAAATTTTTAGCGACAAATGATTTATGTGTTTTACAAACGAAAGCTAATGGTTAATGAATGTATGTGCCAACTTCAACTTGAGTCGCTTCATAGTAGTTGAAAGATATCTACTCCAACAACATGGTTGGTACAGGTCTCCAGCAAATAAGCCTTCAGCCACATAGCCTATCTGTTGCCATGTTGGTTGCTAGAGATATCTAAACACTAAAAATGCCCTTGTACCAACCGAATCCAAGTAGTCCCTAAAGCTCAATTTTCTTGTAGTGAACTAAGAGATCCATTCGAGGAACACGGGGACTAGTTGACGTAATGAGCCTCCCTACAAGGAGGCTCATTACATTACTTTAATTGAGATAATAAAAAGTTATTTCTTAGTCGGAACCTTAGGTGGTTCTCGAAAAAAGATAGTGAAAAAAATAATCCCTAGAGTCGAGACTAAGAGGAATGTATAAACCAATGCTTCCATAGATTCGATCGTGGTTTACAACTATAGCTTCCACACCTGTTCATTTGGGATCAGCTCCCAGATAAGATAAAAAAAGGACAAGAATAAAAGAAAAAACGGTGATTCAAATCAAGATTTCTCCAATACCTTATGTTATGTTAAATTACAAAAAGAAAAGAAAATAGAGTCGAAAGAACCATAGCAATGTTGTCTCAGACTACCTGTCTCTTTGTAGTTGGATCTCCAAGTTTTTGGAATGCTCCAAGTTCCACTTGAGAATCCAAATCTGGGTCAATACCAAATGAAAACATCTCCCGAACAAAGTTGTAGCACATGTCAAATGTGTCCGAAAAGAAGAGCGAAGCAAATGAGGCATGCCCAAAAGTGAACCAACCCTTGACTGCTACGAAAAACACCATCGGATTTCAAAATAGCACGATCTAATTCAAAAATATCACCCAATTGAGCACTTCTAGCGTATTTTTTCACGGTAGCGAGTTGCTATAATGACTCCATTCAGTTCACCGTAGTAGAAATCAACAGTTACACCTACATGTTTGCCGCTATACTTGGATTCTGCCTTCTAAAAGGAACATTGTATCTCACAATTCCGTCTCCGTCTGCCAAAACTACTGGAAATGTTTCAAAAAAAAATAGGCATGTGGCGTACAAAAAGCTCATGGCCTTCTTTATCTCTAAAGATAGGATGTCCAAACCACCCAACGGCTATTCCATACACATTGTCCATTGAACCCGCTCGGAATAATCCCCCTTTGGCTGGATTATTACCAATGTAATCATAAAAAGGCAATTTTTCGGGAATTTTAGACCAAGCTTCGATACACTCTGATTTTCGTCTATCCCGGCGCTAAACCTGCGATATATTTCTTGCTGGAAATATCCTTGGTCCAATTGATAACGAGTAGGAACAAATAGTTCGATCGGGGTTGTTGCTGAACCATACCACATAGTTTCAGCAACAACAAAAGCTGCAAAAAAGACAATAGCGATACTACTGGAAATAACAATTTCAATATTACCCATACGTAATCCTTTTTATAAACTTTGAGGCGGGCGGACACTAGGATGGAAGAGGCCCGCTAATATACCTAAGGTACTTACCGCAATATGATGAGAGGTTATTCCTCCCGGAACAAAATGATCAAAACCTTCTACACCCCACACGGGATTTACAGATTGTACTTTTCCAATCAGTCCATAAGGATCGGACACCCATATTCCAGGACCATACAAGCCTGTTACATGAAATGCGTTAAACCCAAAGCAAGCGATCCCTGAGAGAAATAAATGAATTCCAAAGATCTTGGGAAAATCCAAAGAAGGTTTTCATGTACATTCATCACAGAAAATTTCTAGATCCCAATATACCCAATGCTAGATAACTGCCAAGAAGCACAAGCTAGAAAACAAAATATGTTCCCCGGCCACACCTTCGACTCCAAATACCCGGATTCGTTATAGTCCCTCTTGTGATACTCCAACCACCCCAGGAATTCATTATTCCTAAACGAGTCATGAAAGGTATAACGAACTGGGTCAGAGGGATCAAAAACGGCTAATTCGTATGGAGCCATCGAACCAGCCCAACAAGAAACTAGAGATGTATGCATTATATGGACATAAAGTAACCGGCTGGGATCATTCAATACAACGGTATGAACACGATACCAAGGCAAACCCATGGAAATACCCATTTATCAAGGAAAAATAGATACTATGTTACTTTCTCGCGTTGGAAAAGACTCTGCTTATGCTATGGTCTTCTCATTTTCAATGGATTATCTCGGAGCAAGGGTGCATTTATATTGCATTCCGTTGGTAATAACATAAAATTCTGTTCATAGGAACAAAGAGAAGCAAATATATTCAATACCTGATAAGTACCAATACGCAATGGGGATGGGTCCCATTTTAGATGAGTGAATTAGAGATACTTGTTCATCATTTGAACATCGCAACTCATTCATAATAATTTTTTATGCATTCCGTCTTCTTATGAACTTTACAATTTAGGGATAAAACCCGAAAACATAAATATTATGAAAAAAAGAAAACCCATTGTTACGTTTCCACATCAAAGTGAAATTTTAGTACTTAAAAACCTTTTTCTTTCATTTAATGCCTATTTGTGTTCCAAAAGTACCTTTTTGGATTTCTGGAGAGGAAGATTCGGTTTGAGTTGACGTATAGTGCGACTTGTCAGACATATTGGGTCATATGGGATTTCCCCGTTTTCTCCCCCGATTGAGATGTCCTCTATTTCACCCAAGAAAGATTGATTGAACCATCAATAATTTGAAGCGTGAAGTGCAATTAGAGCAATTTATTTGGGGGATCAATATGCATTTTTCAATTAGAAAAATTTATGGTTGGCTTGGTTGGACCAATAAAATGAAGTATCCAGGCTCCGTTCAAAAAACCCAATCGGTAAAATATGTATGATTACCTTTTGTATCATAAAGAATTCATATATTATACCAGCGACCTCAAACCGCCAATCAATCGACGGAGTCATCATACTATTCCAGTGATTGGCGGAAGCGGAAGACATAAAATGAATAAAAAAAGTATTATCAAACAAAATAAGCGGTATTGGGATCATTTGTCCTATATGTGCAAATAGAGGTCGGGTAAATCTTTCCCCGGAGTAGAGCATAAACCTAAACGAATTGAAGAGGCCCATTCCGGAACAAGAAAATTACATCGTAATTTGAATTGGATTTCGATGAAACAATATATCAATGAGGGTAAATTTAGTGAGCTCATTTTTAGGGGTAAGTGAGTCAAAACCCTGCTTTCTTGAAAAATATAAGAATAAAGGCCCTTCATTCATTAGGAGTTAGAAAAATCCTCCTATGAAAAAAAGGGAAAATAAAAAGGGCTGGAATCGACACATTGATTCTTTTTTTTTGAACCGTATGCATCTAAAGGTGCGTGTACGGTCCCTAAGGGATACAATTTTGTCCTAATCAACCGACTTCATCGAGAAAGAATACTTTTTTAGGCCAACAAATTGATAGCGAGATCGTAAATCAACTTATGGGTCTCATGATATATCTCACTATAGAGGATGATACAAAAGATGTTTATTTGTTTATAAATCCCCGGTGGGTGGGTAACACCCGGAATAGCTATGTATGATACTATGCAATTTGTACAACCAGATGTACATACAATATGCATGGGATTAGCCGCTTCAATGGGGTCTTTCGTCCTGGTCGGAGGAAAAATTACCAAACATCTAGCATTCCCTCACGCTTGGCACCAATGAGTTTTTTATTTGAGAGAAAAAAAAAAGATTATGCCTTCGCCAGATAAAATATGAATAATAAAGTAATAATAGCATGGCACTTCGATTTCGATATCAACAAACCATCATTGTTCTTTTATAACATGAGATTCCGTATCGAGAGAGTAGTATGAGACAAGAGGAATTTCTGATCTGATTTTATCTATCAGCGTCACAAACTTTTTTGTATTCACATCACACATCAGAGGGCTCTTTCCAATATTTATGTTACGAAAGAGTATTAAAATGAAAAAACATACACAAGATTATCCTTTCCCTATTTGATCGGATCAAAAAGAAATTTTGGGATTGATGAATTACAGACGAGATAAATATAGATAGCAACGTAACCATCAGAGTATTTTTTAACCCCATAGCCAACACTTTTACTTTTGCCAATCGGTTGTGAATTGGATGCTCAAAACTAATAACCCTATATGGGTTATCAGCTAAACAAAATGTTTAAAGTTTATGATAATAAAAATGTAATTGTTGCTATCGACGGTTCCCCTAAAAGTGTCAAATGGACTACATTAAATGTAATCCAGGAATGTCTAGATTAGTTTTAATAAAAGAATGGAAGTGTGAGTCTATCAAGAGAGAAGCAGATGCTTGTGCAGATACACTAGCAAAATATGTTAGGAAGGAATTAGTTAATTTGGAATGGTCATCTCCTCCTATCTTCCTACAAGGTGATCTGGAGAGGGATAAACAATTTGTAACGGTTTAATCTTTGCAATGAATTTTTTTCTTATCGAAAAAAAAAAGTGGTACAATGACTCAATTTCAAACGGGTGTTTTTAAAATGCCACAAAAACTATTGATATTATTGATTCTATGCGGAGAAGAAACCTGTGGAATACGAAACAAGCCATAGGTTTCCATATGAAATATTGAAAATCTACGTGTAGGACTAAAAAGTGGCGTGGAACGGGTTTAAAAGATACAAATATTTTTGATGAGGACTTACTTGTAAAGCTAGCCTGAAGATTTATTAATCAAGAAGATGTTGTGGGTTAAAGGTTTAAAAGAAAGATACTTAAAAAATACAACACAAAGAGATTTAAAATAAAAAATAAACAAATGTGAATCACCTAACAAAGAGATTTAAAATCAAAAAGATTTGAATAACATTTTAACACATGAGAGAGATAATAACATTTGAAGCTTCAAAACACATTTTCTTATTTGAATAACCTAAAACGTGTACAATGTACATGAAAGTACACATTCTATATAATCAAAAAATAAATAGAAATCAAATACTTGATCAATTAATCGAAGATAAAAGATTCAAATCTTATTAGACACATAGATGAATAAATCAAAAGTCTACATTCAAATATCGGTTCGATTTCATATCATGCATCAAAAAACAAAAATCAAAATAAAAAATAGTTATCAAAAGAAAATCAAAACCTAAGAAATAAAAAAATCAAATCAAGATCATAATCAATAAGATGTAAAAACTAAAAAATCGGTAAGAAATCGAACGATTAACCAAAAGAGGACAAGCAATTAAAGATGCAAACTAACATAAGATTGAAATCATTACGAAACGATTTAATCCTCCAAAATGTTTTCTATATGTTTAATCGCCTCCAAAATCTTTTGTCTCGCTCTCAATCTTTTATGAACCCAAATCCCATATAAAAAAAAATCAATTCAAAAATTTATGTTTATATATAGAATCGTCGAAAGGTCTTAAAAGTACGGAAATCGTGAACCGTCGCGTTCTTGGACTAACTTCGTCCAAAATGTGGACGAAAAACCGGATTTTTATTGGACTATAGAGTGCCGGATTTTGCAAGGGTAGGCTGGTGTGTCAGAGCCCACTAAAAGGGGATTAAACATTCATTTCTACGAAATTTTAAGCATGATCGAATTATGGATGTAAGTTGCGGTGGCATTTGGAGTTTGTAAAAACAACAGAAAATGGGTCATTTGTCCAAATATTTTTAAAACCTGGTTCAAATGGACGAGTAAAAATTAGTATGGGTGAAATGGACAAAAAAAAAGCAAGGATGAAATTGGATTCATCCTGGCTTAAACTTAAAAAATAGCAAGGATGAAACTGGATGCATCCTGATCTAATTTTTTTTTAAAAAAAAAAAAATTAACCCATAGATGTGCGGCCCAAAACAGATGTCTTTTGGTTTTCCCATCTCCATGTATATACATATATTATATCCATGTAACCTAAGCACTCTCTTATCAATTGCATCTTCTCTTTTCCCAGCCTCTTCTCTTTCCCTAATATTATACTGCAACACGTTATCAGCGTGAGCTCACCTAAATCGTTTTTTTTTATTTTCTTCTTCTTCAATCGATCATCCCCCGATACAGTTTCAGACATCTTCATCCTCATTCTATTTGTACTTAGAATTGTTAAAGCACGAGCAGACGATTATCATCGAATCACGGAATCTGTCGTTTTCGCAAAAAAAAAAAAAAGAGGAGGTTCTATACGTCTACCATTCTTCTTTCAATCATATCCGTTAAACTTTTAAAAAGGTATGTTCCCTATATTCAAATTAATCGGATTTGATTGCATCCCGATCTCCGTGGACAAGTTTTAAAATAAATTGAAAACATCATGTATGTTGTATAGTTGATTTATCTTCATTTAGATGTTTGTATTCTCGTACATCACATGCGATTCAATTAACTATCTTGCCTAAATTCTTCTGTATTGGATGGTTGTCTATAATGGTCTTACTTTGATATTGATCCACTGACTCGTGTTTTCTTTTAAAATAATTATAATTCCACTGACCTCCTACCATGATGTGTCTATTTACATGAACTTTATGAACCGTGTGAATTCTTTTTTTAGTTTTGTTTTTCTTTATATGCTCTTCTTGTCCGTTGTCGATGTTAGTTGTACTGTACCGTGACTAAATCCGTTACAGTATTTTCATCTCGATCTATTTTTTCCCTATTTTCCCTTTTTGACATATGGAAATCCCATAATCACAATGGAGTGATTACATTTTATAGTAATCTCCGTTTAATTTCATAGTATAATATAATGATGTAATCGTGTGTTTATGTTGTGATTGATTGGTGCGGCGGTTGGAATCGTCTGGGGAACGAGGAAAAAGGAAATCTGAAATCTTTTCTGCGAGAAACGAAAGTTTGTGTGAGAGAAAGAAAACTTGTCCCGTGGAAAATGCAGGTCCATTCCCGACGGGTCCCGAGATTTACCGGTCCCACCCCGACTGGTCCACGGGCGGTCGGTTTCGGTCCAATCCAATTCCAGCTGTGGCTTTGTTGATTAGTGTTTGGGCGGTGCGTGACCAAAGTTGTTCCGGTTACTGTGTATATACATGTTATATATACAACGAGAATTAATATATGATATGAGGTACGTAAGTAATGTAATTCGAGGTTTAAATTGAATACCTGTGGGGGCATATATATTTTATTTTATTTTAGAACTTGCGTAGTTCTGTTTTTTTTTTTAAATAAGTCCATACCATATAACGGTCAATTTAAATTAGGATATCTGATCTCGATCATTAAGAATTTTGGTCTTAATGTTATTTTGTTTTCTTAAGTATGATACTGGCTATAGTTGAATGATGTTTGTTGTACCAACCCGATTATTTAGTTGAATTGGTTGTACCAACTCGATATTTTGTCCCCAAATTTGAATGTTCCTTGGGATGTAATCCACTTGCTCGACTACTAAAGAGTCGGTTGTTTCAAAAAATACGTTGCAAATAAAATCACATGTATTCTAATTTTTGTGGAAGAATCGAGCCAAAAGCTAAGAATCGGAGGCAAGTGTCTATGCATGGGCAGATGTAAAGCCGCGGCGCTTCTGTTCAACCCAACAAGTAGCAACTCATCTACTAGACATGGGCTTGAGCTAGACCCGACCGCGACCGGATCGAGTCTAGTTTACTCAATGCCGTTGAGATCTCTATCTTCCACATCCAATGGTCGCTGCCTCCACGTGCATCGAAGATCGGCTGCTCCGTCTCGACACGAGATCACGCCAAAACTCATACCATCATCCTGAACTGTTCAGATTTCACTCCTATGCATCCTACGCTCGCTAGGCCATTCCGTCATCTCCCATTGTTCATGCCTCACAGCAAAATGACCACCACCCTATACCTAGTCGACCATCTCTTTCCTCTTCTCTTTCTTCTCTTTCTTCTTCCCTAGCTCTTGCAAAACCCCTCTCCCCAACCATCTCACCTTACATAACCAGATTCCTCACCTTCTTCACCCATCACCGCCACCAACTCCATCATCTCTGACCTCCACCTTACCTAATCGTTATCTAGTTCTTTTGTAGCTTCTTTCCTAGAAGCTGAGAGAGACTAAACGGAGATAGGTTAGGGGTTTCATTGATAAATCAAGGGAAACCGAGTAGTCGATTCGGAGGCGACGTGACAAAGGGAGCAGATGATTGAGAGAAGTATGGTGAGAGGGTTTAATTTTAATTTTAATTTCGATTTTGAAGAAATCAGGGTTTGGTAGTTTTATGGTTGCATGTATAAATTGAAGAGAGGGGTTTGTGTGATAGTTCACGCCTAGATTAGCCAGGGCAGTCATTTAGCTTTAATTTTGTGTATTTTGTTTTATCATGTTTTAGTTTAATTTGCTAGGGTTTGAATGAAACCTAGCTTATCCTGTGATTTTCATATTTCATGTATTGTTCTTGGTGTTTAGTTTTCAAGATAGGTTTTAATCTTAGCATGTCACTTGCTCTCAAAGTGCATACCAATACCATGGATGCCTTTGTAGTTAGAATCTCTGTGAAGATGATCTTTGCAACTCCAAGCTTAACCATTATCAAACCTCAGATTAGTTGTACTCTAAATAGACAGTTAATGCTTTGGTAAGATACTTGTGTTGTGATTAAACTATCAACCGGAGAAACATCATAGATTTAGGGTAGATTTGACACATCTCCCTTATCTCACAAAGAAACAATAGCAATATCATGAGTTGAAGACATAGTATAAGTTAGTGGTGGATTTGAGACCCGGTATCCAGCTGTCACCACTTGGTTTTCACTTGTAGTTCATTTTATTTCACTATTTGATTACTAAACAAACTCGTCGCTTCGACAAAAACCTCTGTTGTCACATTGTCACTTGAAACTCGGTTTAGGCAAGCCTTAGATCATTTAAGCACACCCTAGTCCTTGTGGGATCGACCCGTACTTGCCGCGTCTCCAATAGGCAGCCGTGCACTTGCGGTATAACATGTAGGTCATAATTTTCATACACTTTCGAGGCTAAGTTTTTGTCTTCAATCATTGAGCAGACATAACCGAAAACCCAACAACTTGGGTTGATGACAACCGAAACCCGGCTCACAGGCTAACACAACTAGGTTTTGCACATGTGGGCTTCATAAGTCAAGCCCACAACCACCAAGCCATCTTTGCTGGGCTGTACATGCATGAGCCCACATCATCCGGGCTAGAACCCACACTTATTAGGCAACTGGCCGCACATGTTCATACCTTTTGTGTGTTCCTTACTGGTGCATTTTTTAATGCAGGGGTCATTTTCCCACACAAGCCCACACAACTGCATTCCCACATAAACCAAATTGAAACCCATACAAACCAAAACCCATTACAAACCAAATCCCAAACAAACCAAAGCCAATAAACCAAATTCCCACATAAACCAAAGCCCATTTTTCATGTTATATTTGTTAATGTTTGTACATATTTTCTATTGGGTTGACCCTCGACTCTTTGGGCTATTTAGTAAATTCTTGTAGGACTTGTTAATTTTTCTTTCTTGAATCGGTTGAGTCTTCTTGTGCATTTTTTTGTGCTAATCCGATATAATCACCACTGAGAATGTTGGATTTTGCCTTGACGAATGAAGCTCAACCTTGCTCCTGTAGACATCCCAATCTCTTCCCTTTTCTCTTATCAAGCATAGTTCTCTCGGTATGTGACCTGTTTAAACTTTTCTATCTGTGACACATTGAGGACAATGTTCGATTTAGGTTTGGGGGTGCATTTGCATTTAGAGTTTTTAGTCTTTTATTTTACCTTTTATTTTCAAAAAAAAAAAAAAAAAAAAAAAAATTAAAAAACTATTTTTTTAAAAACCTCAAACTTTTAGAGATTTTAGAGTCACTAGCATGCTTCGTATGTTTACATAGAGATTAAGTAAAATAACAGAACTTGGAAATCTTAGGAGAACGCAATCGGGTTTCTTAGTTGATTAGAGCGTTAAAGTTGGATTTAACCATACCGGAGGGCGATTAGAGTCTTTGTTTAGATATTCGGTAGTAGAATTGTGATCACCCATAGTGGAGACTACCCATTTTACATCAAGTGAGGCACCAACCTTGATTTTTTGCAACTTTCTAGAAAAGGTTGTTAGAGTGTGTGTCACCTTACGTAAATTCGAGGTAGGAATGGTGAGGCTACCCAACTTCGCACCATTTTCGGCACTTTCTTTTGATCTCTTGAGTGCTAGTTTTTGTCAATCATGAGGGTGACGTCTAAAGATGAAAACTCCTTCTAAATACCGATTTGTAGTTAGCATCATTCTCTCTCAATCAGCAAGACCCATAGAAACACATCATCCTCGAACCGGGAGCGAATCGAATATTGAAAGAAAAGTTGAGATAGTCCAAAGGTTTACGTGCAACAAAGAAAACGAAAAGAAAATAGGATGAGAATTAATAAAATTTATAAAATCAAGACAATACAAGTTGTGGAAAAATTGAGTGATAAAGTCCTTTGTCCATGGAGTTAGTTGTTTCATTATTTGTATTTGTATTTTTATTTTCACTTATTATAAAAAAAAAAAAAAAAAAAAAAAAAAAAATCAAAAATTAAAAAATATTGTACTTTATTTTCTTATTTTTGCTACCACCATGGTAAAGAAGAGTTCAAAAAAAAAATCCAAACAACAAGGAATTTGAGTAGAAAAGTTAAAAATTGTCAAGTTTTTGTGAAGTTTAGAAGTTCGTCATCAACATTTGAAGACCGAAAGATTGAAGGCGTTTCTATGGTTTCTTATGAGAGAGTGATATTAATTCTGCGATCGGGTGAGAAGTGAGTGAGTATTCCCCCCCTTGCTAATGGTTGATTTCCTTTCTTAGAGATCATCGAGAAAAAGATTCTTTTTGTCCACATTTACAGGAGTCTCAGTTTTTATTTCGGAAGGTTATCCTTCTTACCTACAACGTGTGCGGGATTTCTCTCTTTATTCCTGCTGCATAGAGACTAAAAGCGATCTTTTGAGTGCAATTATCATAAAACCCTAATGGTGAGGCGGTCGGAGCTTATGATCTGTCCAATCCGGTTCTTTCATATGGTATGGTTACTTCTCGCTCGGCACTTAAGGATGAGAATCGTTCTTCGATAGTTCTAACCCGTTCTAGCATGCGAAACTCTATGTCCTCATAGCTTCTTGGAGGCTTGAGACTCTTTTACACTACGAAGTTGGAGAAGGTTTTGTGGGTACACCTCTGTGGTAAACCCTCACGAGACTACAACTCGTCCACTAGGGACACCTAGGGGTTTAAAGGCTTAGTGCATACGCTAAATGCATTCGAGAGACTGCGACAGGGTATAGTTAGGATTTCTTATTTTTATGTTTCACTTGAGGACAAGTAAAATTCGAGGTTTGGGGTATTTGATGAGTGCCAAATAGTGCATATTTATACACTTTTTATTGGCATTTTACTCATCTTTTGCGCTTAGAAATCGAGATATTATCCCCGGATTACGTGTTTTCTTTGTTTTCAAGAATAAATATGTGTATTAATTAATTTTGTGTTTTTAGGTAGTAAATAAAGCTCGGAGAAATCGAGGAGCCAAAGAGCGAAGAATCGGAGGCAAGTGTCTATGGAGCGGATAGCCAAAGCCCGCGCGCAACAGGTTGCAACCCAACAAGTAGCAACTCATCTGAGAACATGGGCTTGAGCTGGGCCCGGGCACGAGCCGGATGGAGTCGTTCACTCCAGCCAGTTGAGATCTCTATCTTCCACATCCAATGGTCAGCCGCCTCCACGTGCATGAAGATCGCTGCTCCCAAGTAACACCAGATCACGCCAAAACCGCATACCATCCTCGAGGCCGTTCGATTCACTCCATGCGTCTAAGCTCATTAGGCCGTTCCCATCATCTCCATTGTTCATGCCTCACACAAAATGATACCAATACCCTATACCTTGTCGACCATCTCTTTCCTCTTCTCTTTCTTCTCTTTCTTCTTCCCTAGCTCTGCAAAACCCTCTCCCCTGACCATCTCATCTCCACAGTGATTCCTCCCCTTCTTCACCCATCACCCATAACTCCATCATCTCCACGACACTCCACCTTACCTAATCGTTATCTAGTTCTTTTGTAGCTTCTTTCCTAGAAGCTAAGAGAGAACTAAACAGAGATAGGTTAGGGTTTCATTGATAAATCAAGGGAAACCGGAGTAGTCGATTCGGGCGACATTGACAAAGGAGCGGATGATTGAGAGAAGTATGGTGAGAGGGTTTAATTTTAATTTTAATTTCGATTTTGAAGAAATTAGGGTTTGGTAGTTTTATGGTTGCATGTATAAATTGAAGAGAGGGGTTTGTGTGATAGTTCACGCCTGGATTAGCCAGGGCAGTCATTTAGCTTTAATTTTGTGTATTTTGTTTTATCATGTTTTAGTTTAATTTGCTAGGGTTTGAATGAAACCCTAGCTTATCACTGTGATTTTCATATTTCATGTATTGTTCTTGAGTGTTTAGTTTTCAAGATAGGTTTTAATCTTAGCATGTCACACTTTGCTCTCACGGTGCATACCAATACCATGGATGCACCTTGTAGTTAGAATCTCTGTGAAGATGATGCTGCAACTCAAGCTTAACCATTATCAAGCCTCGAGATTAGTTGTACTCTAAATAGACAGTTAATGCTTTGGTAAGATACTCTAGTTGTGATTAAACTATCAACTCGGAGAAACATCATAGATTTAGGGTAGATTTGACACATCTCCCTTATCATCAAAAAACAATAGCAATATCATGAGTTGAAGACATAGTATAAGTTAGTGGTGGATTTGAGACCCTAGTATCCCACTGTCTGCTTGGTTTTCACTTGTAGTTTATTTTATTTCACTATTTCATTTACTAAACAAACTCGTTCGCTTGACAAAACCTCATTGTCACATTGTCACTTGAAACTCGAGTTTAGGCAAGCCTTAGATCATTTAAGCACACCCTAGTCCTTGTGGGATCGACCCCTTGCTGGCGTCTCAATAGGACGCCTCGTCTCTATGGTATAACATGTAGGTCATAATTTTCATACACTTTCGAGGCCTACCAAAGAACTCACAAAAGTTGATATGAGTCAGCAAATTTCCATTTCTCTACTTCATCCATGATACTATCGAACTAGTATATATTGAAGTATGACAACAAGAGAACTATCTTTAGTATCTATTCAACCTGAAGTAAGTGGTTGACATATTCTCTTGGCCTGTTGAGATAAAGGAATTTCTCAAATTAAGCTAAATGTAGCAAAATTTGAAAATGGAAAGAACCCGAAGTAATGAGGGTTAAACATACCGACTCATATAAAACATGTGAAAGGGACATATATATCATGAGACAAAGATGTATTTTTTTTTCCCAGTTGTAATGACACCAAAGTACAGGTATCAACTGGAACATGGAATGAATCTTCTTACTGGTATTGGTACAAGCAATGCAATGCGGGTACCATAGTAGCAACCAATTTCCATGGGAAGGTCATACTTTAGACATCAACTTTAATGACAAGAAGAACTTTGCCTGGCCAATTGACTATTTATTTGAACTAGATCAAATGTCTGGGCTTATGGAATGAAAAGTACATCATTCCCACGAGACATCAGTTCTCTATAGCACTTGAGATATATCCGGATGAAAAGTATAACATCCCCCCTGAAACGTAATATATATTCACAGTTTAAAATACTTGAGTTGAATCCCACTTTTATTACGTAATAAGGCCACACCACTTATTAAAACTTTCAAGACCCAAATGTCTAACTCATAATTGTTTTTTTTCCCACTAGCTTAAGGAATTTAAACTAGTTGTTGAACTATTTCCTTATAATGTGACTACGAGAATTGGATCATCGGCGCAATCATGCACAATATATATATATATATATATATATTCAAGATAGAACTAAGACGTCACAAAATCTCTATATGTACCGAGAGATAATCACACCTAGTTAAATTTCCAAAAGAAACCCATGCAAATGGATATCATGTGGAACGACTATGATGATAATGTAATTGATTGCATTTTTATAGTCACTAATGTATTTGGAAGGAAACATACTTTAAAGAGACTAATGAGTCAATTTAGTGAAATGTAAATCACTATAGTATTAATTTGGATTATTGAATCTATATTGACTCCAACGATGAAATGTTGGAAATTGACTCATCTGAGACTTTGGCATAACCATAAAGGCACTTTGGTTGTGACATGATGTTTCGTTTTGAAAGGACTCATCATTACATCGCTGTGTTTGAGTGGACGAGACAATGGGAAAAAGATTGACGAGAATGCGAAATAACGACATATCTCTCCCGATAAGTGTTTTCTAAAGTACCGGATGCACAACCCTCCTCCCTCCCATTATGCTTTTAAGTAAGAGAGCATATCACTCATTTTACAAAGTCTTCGGTAAAACAAGATCTAGACCATCCTAAGATGAAAATGGTAAACAATCCATATTACAAAGATAACAAGGTGAAATTTAGAAAAATATTCATGCAGAATGCGGACCATTAAAGTGACTTATGGCTCTGGTGAATGTTTTGACATTTTGGACTAGTTATAGTTCCCAAAAAAAATGCGTTTAAAAACTCCTAGCACATATTACACAATACAAAGTGCAAAGGCTCACCACCCTTATTAATGCTAGAGAATTTACATCAAAAGACTTGATGAATATTGCATGTTTAATAGGATCAATATAGAGCATCTTATACCCAATGGTCTCGCAGAGGCTACCATCAAAGGTTACAGATGGTTCCTAAGGAATAAGTTATGCGTACCAACCTATCTTTTATTGCATTGGGGATATGTAATATTACACGCATCTTACTTAATTAGTTTTATAACCCAATATCGTCAACCTTTTAACGTACCCACTGGTTGGTAAGCTGGTTTAAGCGACATTCGTGTTCTTACGCATTTTTGGTTGCACTATATATGTGCCATTACGAGTCCACATCGTACTATGATGGGTCTTCAAAAACTGTTAAGGAGTTATGTTGGAAATGAGTTCCCAACAATTATCCAGCATTTTAAAACTTTTGTGAAGATCTCTTCCGCTAGATTTACGGGTTATCACTTTAATGAGAGACTGTCTTCCGTCGTTAGGGAGATAAGAAAAAGTATTTTCTAAGGGAACGACATGAATTATCGTGGTGTGTTCCCCACTTGTGTCTCATATTGATTCTTGTACTCCACAAATGTAAATGTGAAGTGATAAAGAATATTCGATTTTAGGAATGTACAACGATGTTGCTAAAGTGATGAGATCACATACCAGCTGCAAACCTACTCTGCAAAGTTACAAATCCTCGATACGGGATATACACCATAGACTAAGGTATTGCAACTACACTCGGTGGAAGTGTGGTTGAGGCCGTGGCTCCATAAAGGAAGATGGAGAGACCACCGGAGTTCGATCAATGCTCACCTGGAAAGGAAGTAGATGAGTAAGGCATAACCTAATTTGTATCATTAGTAAAATCATCTCATTTGATTGTCTCTGACTATGTCCATGAATCAATACTGGAGGACGCTCTGAAGTTTAATGATTCCAGAAAACAATGAAATCCTAAAGGATTATGAGAACACACACGAGTCAATGGAAAGATCGTGCGAGCATATTAATGATTTTTTTATATATAGTTGCTCAAGGAAATAGAGCACGATGAGATCGAACCATGCTTCTTATTGTTTAATTCAATAAATAGCATATTTGGCCTACACAATCCAGGTAGAACTTAGTTCTTTGGCAAATATACGGGTATTTGGTGTGGTAGTGCTAACCAACCAAGTGTAAAGCCTATTGGACATACATAATTAATTTGTCACAAAGCATAATGGGAAGAAAGTAGTCTTAAAGTACAAAGACTCTCCTTGTGGCGCGAGGTTTCTCACAAAGCCTTGGAATTGTTCTCTTGTAATGAACGTTATAGAGTACCGCTACTTAGTTAGCTTGGTAATTTCAAAAGGACTTGAAATACAGCATATGTATGTGGTTGTTACATATCTCTGAAAGAATCAAGAGATAGAAGATATTTACAAAAGTATTTCATAGTTTGTTGCCCAAATCAAATGACTCTAAACCACGAGTGCGTTTGCGGTTAGATAGAACGCTCACTTATAGATTGAAGTAATCAAGGGATGTGGTATACCCGTCTAAGTGGCTATTTGATTAGGAGGGGGATAGACAAGTAAGTTATTTTTCCGTGCGTATTCACAAGAAAGTTCCTAATTTGGAATTGTAGATATTTATGTCGACCAGTATAGACATGATGGGTACTCTTGATGTAATAAGAGACCTTAAAAGCTATTTAAAATCCGAATTTGAGATGAAAAATCTAGGAAAAGCTCGACCCGAGTGCGAGTTTGTGGGATATTATTCCACCAGTTTTCATATGTCTAAAGTTGTCAGGCAATTTAACAAAGACATGCATCCTAATAGCACTCCCATGATTAGTCGAGGTTCAAATGTAAGTAAGTGACCATTTCGTCTTAAGGAAGATGACGAATATGTGTTGAGAGATGAAATTCCCATATCTAAGTACAATAGACGCATTGTTGTACTTAGTATAATAATAATGTATTCGATTAAATTTTACATCCCCAGTGAACTTGTTAGCTAGATATAGCTCAGTGCCAACGCAACGTCATTGGAATGGTATAGTGAATGTAATCATGTACTTAAAAGTAACCATTGACATAAATTTGTTTTATCCCTAAAAGACATTAAAAGGAATGCTAATGAAAGTGCAATCCAAAAGTTGTTGATTATGAAGGAACAATAATCTCTTCTCAACGAAAGTAATCGGGGGAGATATGGTAGATTATTTTATAAGCCATTACCAATATTCAGTTTCGAAAAATACATGAGTAAAGGAACTATGCGGAACAACTCGAAAGTAATCGGGGAGATGCCGACATCGGGGACGATCTAAGGATATGATATCGACATAATTTACTTGAAATTGAAGTCTGTCTTTGTACTCTTTTTTCCTTCGATCGAGAATAGTTTTTTCCCAAAGGGTTTTGTTACTCGACAAGGTTTTTAGTGAGACAATTCTAAATGCATCAAGTATGTTGAACGTTGAAGACATACACTTCGCGTTTATATTATTGAAAATATCTGAATCAAAGAAATGAAACACGATAGTCCGTTAAGCAACGTAAATTCCAGAATCAACAACATGGTTTTATAAACATCCAAGTCACCAAAGTAAAGTGTGATAAACTCCTTTTGATTGCATTAGACTAATGAAAATTGTCTGACATCAGGGGGAGCATCTAATGGTGTGTTGAACTCTTTTCCTTCACCGAGGTTACTTTTTCCCACAGGGTTTTGTTGCTCGGCAAGGTTTTTAATGAGACAACAACAAACATAGGAAATGTAATTTCCCAGCTAAGGCTATTGTCTTTCCCACGAAGATTTTCTGCCTTAGGAGTTGTGAAGCAACTAGTCAACTTCAATGGAGCAAAGTGATCATCCGCCTTGGATCACCTTTACTGCATCTGTTACGTTGTACTCTTTTCCCTTCGTCAAGGTTTTATCCTAGTGGGTTTTCCTTCTCAAGGTTTTAATGAGGCAACGTATACGCATCCAACTATGTTCTAAGGTTAATTAATATTGTACTCTTTTTCTTTAGTTCAGGTTTTATCCCTCTGGGTTGTCCTGACGAAGTTTTAACGAGGCAATTAACTTAGACTCGTCGATCTTTGAAGATCGTATTGCATGTGATGAACTACATGTAAAGTAAGAGACAAAATGTGAAGTACTACATGTGAAGAGTTGTAGCAAGGTTTTATCCCACTGGGTTTTTCCTTGTCAAAGTTTTAGTAAGGCGATTGATTTCGGCACAAGTCATCAAGGAGAGGACGACATTTGAAGAACTACATTCAAAGCACTATGTATAAAGTTTTGTTATTGAACCGCACAAGGGGAATGTTACAGGGCCTACAACCCATAGATGTGCGGCCCAAAACAGATGTCTTTTGGTTTTCCCATCTCCATGTATATACATATATTATATCCATGTAACCTAAGCACTCTCTTATCAATTGCATCTTCTCTTTTCCCAGCCTCTTCTCTTTCCCTAATATTATACTGCAACAAAAAAGTATTTGAAAATGGGTAGGATGAAAATGGTTACATCCTGGCTATTTTTATATTTTTGTCCATTTAAACAGTATCAAAATCTAGATGTCTTTTTTGTGAACACGGAAATCACGTAGGCAACCACGTGTTCACAAACAATCTTTGCGTGAATTGAGTGTACGCATTAAGGTGTGAATATTGCATAAAATACATAGGTAGATGTTGATTCATTGATTCCAAACCCCGCGGGTTTGTCATGATCTCATCAACATCCAGAACGGTAGATCTAAGAAGTAAACACATAAACAAAGATATATGAGTGCTAAACGTAAAGGAGACAATGATTTACATGGTTCAGCACTAAGGCCTACATCCATGGGTCTGGGGATATTCACTATGAAGTAATGGTTACAAGAATAGTCGCAAGACTTTTAGTGTTCATCAAACCCGCAGGTTGATGCTCATACTTACTTCTCACTGATTTCTCTCCTATGTTCTAGTTCTCTCTCCTATGTTCCTCTCCCAATGTCCCCCCTCTCATGTTTGGAAAGGACATGTATATATATAGCTAATCTAAGTGGGTCCCTTGGAAAAGAGTTGTTAAAGTCTTATCTTCTTGTGTTATGTGCATAATCAGCGGACTTCCTTATCATTCCCGCGCCTTCTAGTGTTTCAGTGTTCATTACGGCCCAGCCTCGCTCTCTCTGTTGATCATTTGACACGTGCCCTCGAGCGCGTTAAATGCGAGTGGTTGGGGCGGTCCGATCTGCGCCGGGCGGTGTCGGTCTTCCTTTGTCACGTCGTAGTCGATTGGACCTTCCCAGTAGTTGATTATGCCTCATCTCGTGATGAGATAAAGTGTAGCGAGTAGTTCTTTGGTGTTACGTGGGGATATCTTCCTTTGATACTCCTTCATCTTCGACCGTTGAACTTGACAGATGGCACGCCAGTCTAGATCCTATGGATGCCCTATGTGTCATCCATTTTATGACATGGCCTCCACGTGGGCTTTGCTAGTACACGTGGTGAGGGAATAAATAAGTGTACTTACAATTTGCCCCTCTTCTTGTGGTCAGGCGCCGGCTTTAGTTGGGAGAAGAATCGTGTGGCACGTTTTATCTCTCTCTTCATAACTTCTCTAAAAGGAGTTATACGCATTTATTGTGCATTTTCCCACATCCGGCCATAACTTCCCCTTGGGTAGTGGGACAGTTTCTTTTGGTCTATAAAAAGAAAAGGATGAAGGAATGTGAATTAAATTCACATTCTCCATTTATTCTACTTGACTTTTCTTCTTCGTCTTTTTAACTATTACCATACCATTACATTGTTGCTTAACTGCTGTATTCTTTGTTCTTTGTTGCTTATTGAAATTCAGGTAGGATTCTTTATTTAGTTTACTCGCCATTTCCTACCCTTGCTGAGTTCTTGGTTTTCTCGTGATGAATCGTGATGGGTTTTAATCGATGCATATCATGGAGTTTGAAAGTTGATGCCATTGGCCCAGGTGTGTTTTTCTGCAGCCACGTTTTGATTCTCTTTTTCTTCTTTTGAGTTCGAGTAATAGCTTGAGAGTTTAAATGGTTGTAGATGAAATCTAGGGTTTTCTTCACGTTTGCTGCTGTTCTTGAGATTTTCTTGTTTTTCGATCTTCCTTGACTCTGATCTGCACTTCTGTTTGTGTTTGTGTCCATGGATATGTCCGATCGTCATGGGTTCCTTATCAAACTCCTCCGTCAAGTCCTCATAAATCTCCTCGGAGAGATTCCAATATTAGGGCGGAACTTCGCCTCCTCTTACTCAGGGTGGTCCTCGGGATGAGACGAACATCCTCGTCCTGCAGTGAGGCCTTCGCTCAAAAGAGGTGATCCGCCGCGGGGGTCTAGATATGCCGTGACTCATCGTAGAGATGGGTCTCCTAAGAAACAAGAATCCAGCGTCACTGATCTTCTAGATGTGCGGCCTCTCCTTTCCATGCCTCCACCAATGACTAATCTTCCTTCGTCTCTACCTCGTGCCTAGTTCGGAGCAAGTCAACTAAGAATCGGCCTCAGAAGAGGAAGGCTACGGAATAGAATCTTCGGGAGATGTAGTTCCTCCTAAGAAGAAGGTAGCAAGGATTACTGCGGAAGATGCTACGGGAGACGCTTACGAGGATGACTCTGCTTTTACTTTTCGTCATTTACCTTTGGGTAACAAGAAGTTCACTTTCGATACATCGATCTTGAAGCCTTCAAATTGAAGCACGGTCTTGACACTTCGGTGCGCTTTTTTGCCCACGATAAAGATATAACCTATGAGATGGTTACCAATTATCGAGTATGATGCCTTTCATTTATTGACGCCGTGGGTGCTTTCGAGGCTGGTTTGATGTTGCCTTTGTATAAAGATGGTGATGATTTCTACTACAGGGTCTTGACTAGCAGCGATCTCGCTAAGAAGAGTCATAATCGTGGGGTGCGAGTTGACGGGAAATTATCTTCGACATCTCAGAATGCTATCTTCGTAGCAAAGGGCAAACGATGATGACTGCTGCTATACCCCCAAATTAGAAGAGGAGAAAGGGTGGTATACTCCTGAAAATTTCAACAAGTCCTTTGGAGATTATGTTAACGGGAATACACGTAAGCCGTGGTGCAGTGAGTCTGCGGAATATTCCTCCTGCTAAGGGGAAATTAGCCTTTTGAGCGGGTAAGTGATTCCAAGATGGCGAGGATTCACAGTGTTGAAGGTCTTCTATTCCTGCTGATGAGAGAATTAAAAGCGTGATCATGACTATGAGTGGTATTCCAACGTTCTTGAAGTTGTCGGGTCCGTGGGTTTATGGTTGGGTCCCCGGACCCCATGGTTGGCAACCTACCGTTGACAGTTCTTATCGCGAAGCCTCTCCTTCTCGTTATGCCCATTACTGCCCTTGTTAGATGAGTTTCGAAGGTATGGATTTTTCTTACAATCGTGATGTTGATGATGCGGAAGACGAAGATATCTCCGTGCTAACCCTCCCCGTGATCACTAATATTGCTAAGGTGTGTTGTTTGTTTTCTACGTATGTATGCCCCTTCGTTTTCTTAAGTAATGTTGATTATGCTAAGGAAAGGAGATACAAATGGCTCTTTTATCATTGTCTCTTTATCATTATGTCTCGCAGGTTCTTAGAAAGAAAAAGATCAATCCCAAGCAATCGTCAAATTCTCCCACCGAAGATTCTACGCACTTCGTGGATGTGAACAGTCTAAGGATGGTGGCGGATGTTTCCGATAAGGAAGAGCGGATTGAGACTTCTCCGCCCTTTCAAGAAGGAAATAGTGTTGTTGGTGGGGCGTCGGTGGAGGTGATGGTGATCGGGCCCTTTGGTGGTGGTAGTGGTGATCAGGCCCACTGGTGGTGGTAGTGGTGATCGGGGCCCTGGTGGGGCTGTTAAGTCAAGTGGGGCCGCGGGTATTGAGGTTGGTGAAAATATGATCGCGGAGGACGGTGGCATTGGCTGCGGCGGGCCGTTGTAGACAAGGGCAAGGGAGTTGCTCTTGGTAGTAGTGACAAGGATGGGGATACTTCTTTGTGAGTTCTCCTTTGGTAAGGTTTTATCAGGGAACAATCTTTTGACATGGCCGCAGCTATAGGGCTTGTCTCGGATTTCAATCTACTTTCCGTTGGTGATGATTGGGATGTTCTTCAAGGTAGGCTGTGGAGGTGGGTTAGTACGCGCGAATCGATCTTTGAGGTTTTGGCGGTTCATCCGGAGGGTTTTGTTGGCACTTCCTCCCATCGTTGGCGGGGCTTTGGTGCAAGGTATCTATTCGGTGCTTTACTTGGTGGGAAGCCCTCGGTTCTTCCTCGAGATGATTTCTCGCGGTCATTGACCGCGGATGGCGATGATGCTATTTTGGCTTGGCTTAAAAATAAAGACTTGCTTGTCGTGTCGCATCCCCCCTTTTGTGATTGAAGGGAAAGAGTTCGGACTCTTTTACTCGCGAGGCATATGGAGCTAACCTCGAGGAGGTGGTAGATTAAGAGTGGGACAAGAATCTTTTGGCCGAGGCGGGATTGATCTCGTGGTGAATCCTCCTCTCTTGTTGCGGGTATGATGGCTATTCTTTGATGGGTACCGGTACGATTATCCCCGGCAGCGGTTATTGGAGGTTTGCCACTGCTCTCTCTATCCACGATTTTACTTAGGTGTGTTATGTGAACTAATTTCCCTTTTTGATTGATAGATGATGAGGAGTGAGTATTGCAACCATAATCTTTACTGGCTATTCAAGGCTAAGTCTCTCAAGCTAGAAGCGAAACTCCGCCATCGTGAAGAGGTGTTTTCGAGTGTTGAAGCTGCGGCCTCTGCTAAAGATAAGGAAATAGCGGGCTGAAGGTCTGCAAGCGCAGGAGCGACGGGACGTGGAAGAGGTAAAGCTGCGTTACGAGCTAGCTTCGGTCAAGGGCGGGTTAGAGGTGGGCGAGAAGAATTATTCATCTATTTCGAGTCTGCGTCTCCTTCTCTTTGATTATTAGATGTTCCTTATATGTTCTTGAGTTATCTTCTTCTTCCCTCCCCATTTGTACTATCTTGATGGGTGGAATCCACGAGTTGATGTGGCTTCGGGGTGAGAGAATTCGTCAAAAGGTCGTATTCTTTGAGTTAGTTGAAAAAACTCAAGAGTGAATCGGCAAAAATGGAATGCTCGCGCGGATGTCCATAATGCTGTGGCGAAGAATGGCGTAAGAAAAGTTTTACTTGGTAGATCTGCAAAACCAAAATAACCATGACCGTCATTTATTCAACGGGGTTCTTTTATGGACGCGGGATAATCTTGAGAAAGCCGCGTCCCGAGATTTCCCTCTCTAGAAGTTAAGCTCAATGTCATGGAAGAAGAAGCTGCGGCAAGCGCGTTCTTCTCATCCCTCGAGATGTGCGGGCTTATATGCAACGTCTTGCTAAGGAAAGAGATGACGCTAGGGCGGAATCGGCACTCTTAGTAGTGCTTTATCCGCGTCTCGAGCTGATGTGGCCCATCGGGTTGAATATGAGAAAACTTAGAGGTGACTATGTATCGTCTTAACATGGGTTTTGGAATCGAAGAATGATGAGGTTACTTAGATATCATCATTCGAACTCGATGCTTGAGACGACCTAAAAAGCGAGTCAGCATGCTCATAATCTTATGCAGGTAGATTATGATAGGTTATCAAATGAATATGATTATGCCGCAGAAGCACGGGACTCCGCGGTTTATCATTGTGAAGGTATACGTCTTTGTCATCGAGTGTGCTTTGTGTTGTATTTGTTATAATTGTCCTTTTCTAATATCCATGAGCTCCAAGGACGAAACATTGAGCGGATGGCAAGTTTTCCAAAGCTCGAGGCTAAGGTAGTTCAATTGGAGGCCAAGTCAATTACCATCGTGGTCTGGCCTTGTCTCGGGAGGAAGCGGCTAAGCAAGCCAATCAAAGGTGGACCATCTTTCCACTTCCCTAAATCAGTGAGATGAAGAGTGTAGCCATAGGCTTCGTGGCTCGTAAGCGGTTGGCGGATAAGATTAACGGGACTCTTGGTGAGATTGAGTTGGATCTCAAGAAGAACCATGGGCTAACCAAGAATTATACTCGTCGTCCCGTGCTCGTGCTCCCTTCGGGTTCTTGGCCCTTCCTCGGTGGTAGTGTTCCTTCGTCGTTGAAGGATAAACCCGCGGATAATGCTCCTTTTTCAGTAGATCATAGCTAGTATGCTAGGGATTGATCTCGATTGCTTATCCTTTTTGGCGTTTTCTTCTACTTTTTCTTGTTAGGCTTGTAATCAAGCATTTGTGTACTAGATCAAACTTTAGCGTTTAAATCTGAATTTGAATTTTGTTGAATTCGCATCTATTGGCTTTACAAATCAAGTTAATATAATGATTAATTCGTAGTGTTTGTAATCAAGGATGTTGAACCTTGGAATTTGAGAAAGTGTATTGTTAGTGTACGTTAAGTAGGTTGATATCCCGGGAATTGTCTTGTGACCTTGCACCCGTCCGGCTAATTCCTTGGCGAGAGGATTTACGAGCGGTGGGGGTCTGGCCCGACGTTCAAGGATATATTCCATTGAGTTCGCGGCTTATAATATTGCTCGGGTATCCTGTACGTAGGAAGTCACCCCCTGGTCGTACACTTATAGACGCTTATGGGGGAGTTCCAGGGATGCATGTGTATGCTTTGTGCGATATATTCCCCGACATATTGCAGTGGGTATGATCCACGCTTTGTGCAGGACATTCCTCTTATTAAAGTATAATGCAAATAATAGTAGCTGCACAAAGATTTACTGGCTGGTTCGGCCCTAAGGCCTACGTCCCACGGGGGTAACGATAGTGTCGATATTTTATTAAGATGTGACATGGTTTTCAATGTACATTCATATTACGTTCCTTTGTTGATCTTCCTAATATGCAGATGGGTATGTAAGTAGTATATACATGTGTCTCATATGGTATAGGTTGTGGGTTTTGAATAAATTGAAATGCGTGTGGGTAATGAATAGAATATGACACTTTAAGACTAAAGCTTGGATTGATTGAAAAGTTAAGGCGCGTTACTCCTTCATCGAGAGATAGAAACATGTGGACTTGTAAGTCAATTTTCTTATTCCGAAATGCATACGCAGTGATAGGATTACGGGTAGTATGGCTTGAGATATTTGGCATTCCACGGATGCATGAGGATTTCCCCTTTCAAATTACGCGAGATAGTAAGAGCCATTTCTGGATGTCGTGTATTACGTAGGGTCCTCCCAAGTTGGTGGTAATTTTCCCTTCTTTTCGTTGGTATTGGGAATGGTCATTAACACTTTGTAGTTACGGGAAATCTACACTTCACACCCCTCACTCGAATTTGCTTAATTAATCCGTTTGAAGATGAATAATAATATGTTTTATTAATTGTTACTTGAAAGGTTTACAAAGTAATGTAGAAGGAGCTAAAGAAATTAAAATCACTCTTAATTTTCTCTCTCTTAATGACTTGCTTAACAATTCAAAAAGACCTCCCCCACAACAAAACTAACTCAACCCTTTATATAGGGTAGTACACAAAGGATGACAATTAAGTTGTCCTTTATTTTTGGGAATGACTCGCGAAGTGTCGCGAGTGTTATAAACATTCTTCTTTGCGACACTCCTAAATCTCGCCAAGTCTTCACTTTTCTCATGTTTTGGGCTATCGTCATCCATTGCGTCATTTAAATCACTTCCTGCGACGCCTTCGCAACATAGTTGTTTATTACTCTCTCAAAATACGATGTCACGATATTCTGCTCTACATCTTGCCTCTTCTCATGTCTTCTCTGCGAAGAAGAGAATGTCATGAGAACCAATATTTTAAAGTGCCGCAATGCTCATCTTTATCTCGCGATTGTTCATTTTTACTCGTTTTATTTATGTACGGAATTTATTACAGGTGTTTCTTCTTCCACTCTTTTCTTAACACGTCTCTTTCAACCGTTTATTCTTGATCATTCACGTCCCATCTGCATTAAATGCATTTGTTTTCTCGGGGATTCTCTTCTCTATATAGCTTTCTTACCCTTCTCTTTTTCTCTTTTATTTTCCCTCTGCAACTTTCGTTTAACTTTCTTCTTCCGCAATTTGCGCTCATCACTCTTGTAATCCTCCCTTCAATTCTCTCAATCTTCCATTCCCATTCATTCCCATACTATATCAATGGCTTCATTACATTCGTACATATAAACCCCTTTTTGAAGATACTCAAAGAAATTAAAGAGAAGGGTTTCATCTTATCAACCATTCTGATCAAGAATCTTCGTCTATTCTCTCTGTGAAATCTATTTTACGATCATCAATGTGATGATCATAAAATCATAGTCTCGCTAGGTCAACTCCTCGCAGGACTTCCCATTCCTCTATATAATCCCTGAGATACCATTATTCTATGAAATCCTTGCTCATGAAAAAATTCTCGCGAGCTGTCTATCAGTTGAGTGGCGGCGCATCCGCTTGATGCTTGAATTCGCAAACCGCGGCGCCTGGTAAAGGATCTTTATATCCTGTTAATGTTAGAGATCCTAACTTGCAAATTTGGAGATAGTCCCTGAGAAGTATACTTGTAGAAAATTTCTTTGCGAATTATGCGGTAATAAACATGAGAAATGATAAATCTCACATTTGGGGCGCTCATTGAAAAAGAATAGATAATGTTTAGATGACAAGTCACATGCATGATATTGATTGGCATTCGGGCAACAATATTACTCCCGCCATTCCAAAGATGAGAAGTGGTGGGTTGTTCCTTTATTTTTGAGTGGACCTTACATCGCGAGGTTCACATGTTCTCCCCTGCACATCTCATGAATTACCATCCTTGGGAATTTAAGTGGCACGAGGAGACAAAAGAGGTATATTTCCTTCTTTCAATTTCACTTTGCGACATTTTCTTTCTCTTTTATTTACTAACTTTCAAAAAATTTTAGATCACGGAATGAGAAAAAGTATAAAGAAGATCAAAGCCGAGTGCGGCTGGCGATACTCCGATCGCTCACGGATAAAGTAAGAAACATTTTCTTTTGTTATTTTAAACAATATTGTTGCCTCTGTTTCTTATCTTCATGCGTATGCGAAGGTTGACTTTGAAGAGGCTGAAGCTGCGAAGGTTAAGGCAAGGATAAAATTACTTTTCGCAAAGACAAGTCTTCTGCTCCGCTTTCTAAGAAACGGAAAACCCAGCTCTCTTCTCAAACCAATGAAGATTCTGATGAGGGTGAAGATGAGGTTGGTACTTCCTCATGAAGGGAATCGCTTCGACTACTTGTTATGGGCGCAATTGTCCGGTGTCTTCTCAGATTCTATGCAAGGATTAGGAGATGATCATCTAATTGCTACTTGTGGAGCTCTACAAAAATCTGCGATGCCCCACTTTATTAGAGGATAATGAATCTCTTAGCGGAGTTTCTGACGTTGACTTCCGATCATTTAAATGCTCTCGGTGCTTTGGTATGTTCATATTCCTTTGTTTCTCCGTAATTTCGATTACAAGCTTTATCTTAACAATTTCTTTTTTCCTTTATAGTCCGAGAGAGCTTCCTTTGTTGTTGCCTCGGATCTCGAGAAAGATGCGACAACTTTCACAAGAAAAATCTCCAACTTAAAGAAAAGATCCGAGAATTAGAAGAGTGAGGTTGCGATATCTCGCAATAAAAAATGAAAATAATTCAACAATTGGAGACTGAATGCAGCCTGCAAGACTAAGATGTCTACTCTTTCAAAGCGTAACCAGCAACTTTACGGTATAAAGTTTTTATTCTTCAAGTCATCTTTACTTTGTTAGCTATTATTCTTTGCACGATTTATTATTTTTTGCAGACATATATAATCTCTCTCAAGAAGCCATTCTTCTCCATTCATTTCCCTGAGCCCATGGATAATGATGTTCTTCTCACCCATCTCAACGAGTCTTTAAGTAATTCATCAAACAAAATTGATTCCCTTTCATTAAATGAACTTGAAATAAAATGTCGCCTTTTAGAGATTGAGCATAGAGCTAGTTTAGGTTTAGCCAACCGATTTAAACAAATGTATCTTGATTCCCATAGAAAAATCGAGCTCCAAAGGAAGAAAATTAGTGGCCTTATAGATGAGAAAGATCGTATTGCTAATAAGGGTGCACGGGCATTAGCAACATTTCAAAAGTCTCTTCTCAAGTACAAATTGAGCGAGATGAATCTCTTCGCTGAATGCCATACTTATTGAGCGAGAAGAGCAAGTTAGTTCACTTCTTGTTATAAATAATGATGATGAGTTTGCTTGGGCTGCGAAGGTTCTAGATAATGCCGGGAATAATTTAGGTGTTGATGTTAGCCTTCATGCAGGAGCATACGCCTTAGTTAAGATATGATATCTAACGAGAAAGGTTGTTTATTATACTTTCTTTGCTCTTTATCTACTGTAATCTTGTTATTTTGTTGTTAATTCATTATCATGTGTTTTGCGGGAGAATCCGAGAAGAGATTTGAAACAAAATTTCTGAAAAGGGGAACTCAAAAGGCCTTTCTTTTCGCAATAACAAGTATGCTAAGTTGAAGAAACAATTACAAGCTACGGTGGCGAATTTCAACAATCTTCTGTTCGTTTTCGCAATCAAACTATTAAAATGGTTTGCAGGTGACCACCGCATTCCTCTTATTTCATATCCTTGTCTTCACGATGATATTCCACGAAGATACGCCTTTCTCGGATGTCTCGATAGTGAAGCTAGCGAAAGCGAAAGAATCACAGCGAGAGAAATGATGAAACGAAGAATCGACCAAGAAGAAGAATCTTCAAAGAAATAACTTCTTTTTCTTCTTCCCCTTCTTGTAATATATATACTCTTTCAATTTTCTTGGATTGTCAAATGCGAATTCAATCTTCGTTTCTTTACTTGCACATATTAATCAAGCAATTCTCTTTTATAATTAACTAACTAGATATTATGAATGCATAAATTCCTCATATGGAAATGAATAACAAAACTTTATCCTATTCATTCCCATACTTGCCTCTGTTATTCATTTTCAAATGAGAGATTTGCCTCATTATTCGTTTCGTAAGCATATTTACTTTCTCAATTTTGTGTATGTCTATATCTTTAATTATCTTTGAAACTCGTTATTGCGACAAGATCACGAGTTGTCTCCAAAATGAAAAATTTCATTGATCTTGCCTTATCGTTTTTTGTGTGGTCTTATTTTTCCTTCTAATTAAAGGTCTTATTTCGCCACCCCTCGTTGCGACAAAGTCGCGGGACGTCTTTACATTTTTGTGTAATGACCCATTGACCTTGTCTTATCATTTGTTAAGTATTTTTGCCTCTCTGGATATATTTTATCAGCGACAATATGATAGGCTTAAATACTCTTGCGAGTGTAAAATCCCATGACATTATAAATCTTTGCGACGAAATCGCGGGGCGTTTTTGCATTTTCATGTAATAACCCATTGATCTCGCCTTATCCTCGCGTCGGTATTATGCCTCTACGGGATCATTGCACAAATATGACAAGCCTATATTTCCTTGCGAAAATAGAGTCTCATGACATTTGCGTCTTTTGTGACACTTATCGGCTCCCTAATGGAGGGTGCCACCTTATCTTCTCCCCTGGTTGCCCCTTCAAGGAGGCGTACATCGGCCATACAAGACTAGCTCCTCCCATTTGGTCTTAACAACAACCGGTTGTTTTTCGCAGCCTCTTATCCCTTATACCTATATGGTTTATGGTTACGAGACTGCACCCTAAGTGGAGTTTTCTTTGGGCCGAGTGCGGCGTATACAAGACTTGCCAAGAATGGCCGAGACACTTCAAATGCCCCGGGCACTCTTGGCTCCAACCGTGTACCCCGCCTTGAGCATACACTGCTCCTTGGAAGAGACCCTCGGGCGTCCAACCAGGGTATAACCTTATATATATAGTTGGAAATCCAAGGTATCTCCCCGGATAGGCTTTCATGGGCCCCAAATCTCCATGACTCGGGTTCCGGGAGCGGTGTAACCTTTCCCTTTGCCATGTCAAGAGATACCCCTTATATGACGCACTTTAGGTCTTACATTTGCCTCTTTGCGAAATATCATTCGCGAACTAAGGTGTACGCCATAAAGGTTTGTCCCATTCACTCACTCTTTCATTTTGTTAATTCATTCAATCATTCATTTTGTTTGCGAAACCATCGCACAATCATACATTGCTTAATCATTTTTGTTGTTTAATTCTTGAATCAAATAGTCGTACATTCTTAATGGCGAGATCCTCGCATATTTCTTCCTCAATTATTTTTCTTTCTCTTACTCGAA
This sequence comes from Papaver armeniacum, assembly GCA_023531295.1. Taxonomy (NCBI): domain Eukaryota; kingdom Viridiplantae; phylum Streptophyta; class Magnoliopsida; order Ranunculales; family Papaveraceae; genus Papaver; species Papaver armeniacum. The sequence goes on along the minus strand of JAJJWW010002893.1, from coordinate 55,085 downwards.
CAATCTTTTGTTGTTACTTTTTGACAATTATTCACTTCTTATACTTTTTGCTCTTGCTACTCTCTGCCTCTACACCATTCAAATCGCTTAATGATTCCTTTCCATCATAATTTCCAACCGTTTTCACGCACTTGTTTCGCAATGTATCTTCTCCTTTACATCAATGGCATCCACCATTAATCTTTCTCTTCTTTTCATCTTTTGCATGTTGCTTCCAACCCTTTCTTTTCTCGGCTCTCTCTTTGCAACTCTCCACATCGATCTCATAACATTTCTATCCTTCCGTCCAATCTCCTTTTATAATTCCAACGCCACTAGGATGAGGAAATTTTATACACTTATGATATGTTGATGCTTACACCCGAGAATGTCATGCAACCATGGTCTTCCATTCAATGCATTGTAAGGTTCCACATCGACCACACGAACGAGAATATCGGTTGACAATCCTTGCCGGAGGTATTCTCATATGCACTTCTCCTTTAGGCTTGTTTGATGTGCCATTGAAACCATATATCTTGTATGTTGAAGGTATCAGTGCATCCTTTCCCCCATAGTCTTGTAAGTATGGTAAAAGAGGATGTTTCAGGCTTCCGGTATCAATCAATATTCTCACACTAATCGCCCGAGAATTCTACGCTTCATCGTCTTCGCCATCTCTTTTTTGGATTAATATCCAATTTTACAACCAATGGATTGTCGTGCGTCTCTTTGCCTTCGGGAACCTCTTCTGCGTTGAAAGAAATAATTTGCATTTGCCATTCTTTTAAATGCGACATCTTATAATGTTCATCACTTCTTTATTATCAACATCCCTCGCAAAACCCTACGAGTATATTATCATGAAAATCTTCAATTGTGCGATATGAGTGAACAATGGAATTATAAAATAAATTTTTAGCTTTCGCCCCAACTTCTATTACAAACGTTTCTTTCCCCTTTGATGGTGGTGGTGGCAATTGTTGAACTTTCTCTTCACTTTTTAGAAAGTGATTCAACTTCCTTGATCAATCATTCTAAGGATGATTCTTTTTATGTTTCGCGGTCGTTTGTCGATGTCCATGAAAACGGTGGTAAGAGCAGAATTCATGACTTCTATCACTTGGTGGTGGTTCATTCCCCATGTTCCATGGTGCGGTATGTTTTCCATCGAAGTATAGCTTCCCAGTTTTTTCCACTAGTATTCGGTGGTGGCATCTTGATTTCTTCCCATACTACTTCCTATGAGCGTCGCTGCCCTCCATGATAATTAAATTTTTGACTTCCATAGGTTTCTTGCGGGTGATCAAGTCTCTGAATTTTGTTATTGCGCCACGGTTGTAGTAATTTCTTTCTCTTTCAAACTCTTCTTGATCTCGGCTTCCCATGGCTACCAACTTTGGTGTCCATCATTTATCACTCCTTCATGTTGCCCTTGCGAAGTACTCGCCACTTTGTGTGTATCAACTGGTAACAAACTTGCATTCGCAGCATTTGAACTTGTATTACGCAATCGGAGTACGACTCCACCTCATTTGCCTTTCTTCCAAAGTAATATATTCCTCTTTACGATTCTCGTAGTTCCGTCGTTGTGATTGTATTCTTGATTTAAAAATCTGAATATATAGCGAGTTGGTTGCGAACATAGCGTTTATAAATGATAAAATGAGATATCTTTCATCTACTCTTCCGGCCATCTCGCTACACATCGTCTTCCATCTCACAGTTAGGTGCCTTAAACTTTAGCCAACCCTTTGTTTTAGCCCCAAATACATCTTCAATTCCGGTCGCGAGGAGTTGTTACTTATGTATACCCCCCTAAGAATATAGCTTGTAGATGGTTGAATGACGTGATGGTGTTTCTTGGTAAACCTTCAAACCACTTCGTTGCTTCTCTGTTAAGCTTGATGTGAAATATTTGCACAATATAGCGTCATGACTTTCCCATTGTAACATACATCTTACATACGCTTTGACGTGTTGTATTACGCAAGTTGTTCCATCAAAAATCTTTGGTTAATGCGGGTAAATTGCATTTTGGAGGTATTCCACCTAACGCACCTCTAAAGTAAAGGGGTTTTTAAGCTTCCTCAATTGCCTCATCCAATTGTCTTCTTCCTCCACTTCCTCTACTATTCAACATCCCTCATCTCCGCCAACTCTCTTAAAATTTGTTCATTTACCTCAATGTTCGGATTCATTGGTCTTTTTGCTCTGTTTCTCTCATCTGCACGCACACGTCTATCTTGATTTTCTTGTTCAACATTCTCTTCTCTTCTTTCTCTGCGACTTTCTCCTTCATCTCGTTCGCGAATATGCACGCCATTGTATCTATCCATTTTCTCTTCTTGGTTGTCTATCAGCTCTCCTTTGTATTCTTTCATACTCTTCATTAATATTTCCATTATTGCGATTTTGTTCGCGTCTTCTCTCGATTGTCATGATTGTTCTGCGAATTGCTTCCTCTAATTCTTGTTCTTCCATTTATGCTCTCAATCTTTCCCTTTCGCGAGCTAAACGCGCTTGTTCAATATAATGTTTTTCAATGTCATCTTCAATTTCCTTTTGTTTCCTTCGTGTTTCTCTCCCCAAGTAATATTCTTCTTCCTTCTCCCCGATTTTCTTCATTAATTGTATCATTACGCCCTTGGCGCTTTTATTTTCGATTTCCGTCATTTTGACCATTCTGTAGATCTTCAGGACGTGGAATATAACGATCTTCTTCTTCTTCTCTTCCTTCACGACCTCTTTCACCAAAACTTACTTCCCTTTCCAAATTTTCTTCATTAACGTTTCCTGCGGGTAATGTTTATAACGCAGATTCTTGATCATTGTACTTCTCGATCTTCTATTTTGCAGACCTCCTATTTTCCATCCTTAATTCATGGTTTTGCCTTGTTAAATTTGCGCGTTCTTACGCTTCAAGACGCCTTTCTTCATGTATTGTTTGTCTCAATGTTTCTAATGCTTTGCGATTTCTTCATTTCTATGAGTCATTTGTTTCTCCCATTTCTTCTCGATTTCTCTCCTCTTGTCCATTATTCATCAGTTGTTGCACTTCTTCTCTTTCTTCCATAGAATCTGATCTCCATGTATGCACGCTCACTCTATCATAATCCATTACTCTATTCAGTGTTGGCTGAATTGGTGGTTGAATTGGTGGTTGTATTGGTGGTTGAATTTGACTTACTTCTCTATCTATTGCATTTATCCTTGATGGTTCTCCTACTTCATTTCTCCTTTCTCCAGCTAATCTCCCACTTCTCCTTACAATCGTCGGTTGTTCTGATGCATTCCTTCTTCTTGCCATTTCTCAATTTTAGCAAATTGAGAATTATTCGAAATTTCTTTCTTATTAACCCTGATTCTTTCAATTCACAAGATTGATCTTCTATCATCCTTGTTTACAGCGCATATGTAGTTGGGCGGGAAATCCCACTACCCCTCACTCGAATTTGCTTAATTAATCCAGTTTGAAGATGAATAATAATATGTTTTATTAATTGTTTTCTTGAAAGGTTTTACAAAGTAATGTAGAGCAGAGCTAAAGAAATTACAATCACTCTTAATTTTCTCTCTCTTAATGACTTGCTTAACAATTAAAAAGACCTTCCCCACAACAAACTAACTCAACCCTTTATATAGGGTAGTACATAGTGGATGACATGACTAAGATGTCCTTTATTTTGGAATGACTCGCGAAGTGTCGCGAGTGTTATAAACATTCTTCTTTACGACACTCCTAAATCTCGCTAAGTCTTCACACTTTCTCATGTTTTGGGCTATCGTCATCCATTGCGTCATTTAAATCACTTCCCTGCGACGCCTTCGCAACATAGTTTTTTATTACTCTCTCAAAATACTGATGTCGCGATATTCTGCTCCTACAAACACATACTGCCCTTCTACAAAATTCCTAAGTTTCTTTTTTGTTATATTCTACTACTACTGTATACCGGTAGTTTCCATTCTTTGCGGTGAAACCTGCTCCTTTATTCGAGATCGTCCAAGCTTTTCCAACATCATGTCCGTGGTGAGGTTCTTCTCCCATGCTTGTCTTTGTTGGTACTTGGTAGTAGAATTTCCGTAGGGATTACTGCTTCTGCTCCATACGTGAGTAAAAACGAGACTCTCCTGTGTCGATCTTCGAGTTGTCTGTATGCCCACGAGCGTTATGTAATTGCTCGCCACCAGCCCCTTGTACTCGTCTAGTTGTTTTTAAGGATAAGTGCCAAAGTTTTGTTCGTGGCTTCGCTTGTCCATTGCCTGTGGGTATATGGGGGTGGATTTGTTTTTCAATTTTGAGAGTGTCGAACAGACAAGTCGATATTCTTTCCTTGCTTGTTGTTCATACCGTTGTCGAAACTATCTCTCGAGGGGATGCCAAACACAAATGATATTTTGAAAAGTAAAAGTAAAGACGTGAATCACGATTCTTGCCGATTGCCTTGGCTTTTACCCACTTGCTGAAGTAATCCGTTGCCACTATTAGGAATTTTCTTTTCCCGGTCCCGATATGAACGTGGCCCGCTATGTCGATACCCCATTTTGCAAAGGGCCACGGACTACCCACGAGTTCAACTTTAATGGCCGGGGGCGTGGATTCGTGTCACGTCTTTGACATTCCTCGCACCTTTGCGCCATTCTCGCCGCGTCTCGGATCATGGTTGGCTGGTAAGTAGCCCCATGTCTTTGCCTTATCTTAAAGGGACCTCATTCATTTGTGATTCCCCCGTCTCTCTATGGATGTCTTTCAAGATGCCATGTCCCTCGGATCGGGACGAGAGCGGCAAAAGGAAGTGGCTTAGAGGAATGATTTTACGTATAAGGTTCCGTCTCTTAGCTCGTGCACATCCTGCTTTCTGGATTGCACTTTCCTAGCCTTTTTGGTGTCCTCGGGGAGTTTCCCTTCCTCGAGGAAAGAATGGGATTCGATTCTCCAATCTTCTTCCGATCAGTCGTCGTCCTCATCTGCTTGTCGCATGATGTCATCGTTACGAAGTCGTCGAATATGTGCTCTCCGATATCATCGTCAGGAGATATCTTCCTCCCTAGACTTGCGTTGGTTAGCCGCACATCTCTTTGGGGCTTGATGGATGGTTCGTACACTCTTGTTATCTTGATTGCTTTGACTTCCTCGTTCTTGAGCATGGCTGATATATGCCCGGGCATCCAATGCTGAGCTCCTTTCTATGCAGATGGCGGAACTTGATTTTTGGTATTTGGGAAATCAACGTTTGCACCCAGAGCCATGTATGCCATTAGTGTCTGTCGTACACATTGTATTCGTAGCCTATCTGCCGTATGATTAGTTGTGAGTCACTTGTCAACCGCACTTCTTGTATCCCCATTTCAATTATCAAGCGGAGAGCATGGACCACTCCTTCGTACTCTACGATGTTATTTGTATGGCCTTCAAATTCCAATCAAATGCGTGTGCGATCCTATCCCCGGTGTGGTGATGACGATGCCTATCCCAGCGCCCTCTCTATTTTTGGAGCGTCAACAAAGACCTCCCATTGTCATGGGTTTAGGTTCAAGAATATTATTTGGCTATTTTCTTTTCTATTTACTCGCGCCATGACTCTCCATCCTTTTGTATGCGCACCTCTTTTCTGTCGTCCAAAGGTAGGTGCTAACACTTGCGATTTCTGAGAGTGTTGAAGCTCATAGTGGATGTTGAATTGGTCGAGGTACGTGCTCCATTTTGCTTTGAGTCCTACCTTTCTGCCCTTTGAGGATGGCTTCTAAGGGTGCTTGACATGGGATACATATGTCATGCGTTAAAGTAGGTCCTCGGCTTTAAGGTAGACCATACGATGGCTAAAATCGGTTGTTCGATTCTTGTGTAGTTTCTTTCCAGCGGAATTCGGTCTTGCCGACATAGTAGATTGGCTGCTCCTCCTTTGTGTGGGTCGACCCTCGCACTTACCGCATCGTCATTTGTAGCTGCGATGTACAATGCCAAGACTTCGTCGAAGTGCAGTTTTCGAGGATAGGGATCTCCGCTAGGTATTGTTTGATGCCTAGGAAGGCTTCTTCGCATTCTGCAGTCCATTCAAATTTCGTCCCCTTCTTTAGTATGTTGAAAAAGGGTTTGCATTTGTCAGAGGATCTCGAGATGAACCTTCCTATAGCTAGCAAGTAGGGATCCATTGAGCTTTTGTACTTCTTTTAGATTCTTGGGAGATGGCATGTCTACTATGGCTCGGATTTTTGCGGGATCTACTTGAATGCCCCTTTTTGTCACCAGGTACCCAAGGAATTTTCCGGATGTTACTCGAAGGTGCACTTCTCCGGTTTACCTTCATATTGTGTTCTCTCATGGCTTGAAGATGTCCCTCGTGTCTTGGTGATGGTTCTTCCTCAAACTGCTTTTTCTGAGCATATCATAACTGTAGACCTCGAGGTCCTGCAATCCATGGCTTGAAAATGGCATCGACCATCCTTTGGTATGTTGCTCCCTGTTCGGGCTGAAAGGCATCCTCACGTAGCAATAGAGGCCGTGGGGTGTGTAAAATGCCGTATGTTGCTGATCTTCTTAAATAAAAATAGTTGATTGTACCGGAGTATCCGTCCATGAATAATAGCTCTTCGTATCCTTCTACCGACTAGTTGATCAAATCTTTGGGTAGTGGGTAATCCTTGAGGCACGCTTTGTTCAAGTTGGTGAAGTCGTCACGGTTCGACCCACCACTCTTCTTTGGCACTATTACCATGTTAGAGATCCAGTAGGATATTTGACTTCTTTTATGAAACCGGCCTCCAACAGCTTTCGCATCTCTGTTTTACTCTTGCTTTGTGATACCTCAGTAGCCACCTTTCGTATCTTTTTGTCTTACCGGGGTGTGCTGTGTTTAATGCGCAACTCATGCTCATGTTGTCTTGTCTTTGGGTACATTAGGGCATGTCGGATAGTTTTCCACGCGAAGATGTCCGCGTATTCCTTTAGTAGTTTCACCAGCGAGGCTTCGCGTTCTTCGTCCATTAGAGTTCCTATCTTGATCTTTTTTGGATTCTCCTCAGTCCCTATGTTAACTTCCTTCACCGCCTCAAGGATGTGAATGTGGGTTTTGGTTCCCAAGGTGAGGAACTTTCTTTAATTGCTATTTGGTAGGCTCGGATTCTTTGTTTGCGAGAGCATCCTGGTTAGCGGTTGATTTTGATGCTTCCTGTTCCCTACGGAGTTCCCTTGGACAAGCTTTTCCCCTGAGATTCCTTCCAAGTATTCATCGATGGCTTTGTCTTTGGATGTTGTCTTGTTCCGAGTCCACTACGGGTTCTTCTTTTCTCATCTTCTTCATTGTTGAGTTGTATTTGCATTGCTGGCATTCCTTTGCGGAATCTTGATCACCCTTGATCTCCATTACTCCTAGGGTAGAAGGAAACCTAAGGTATTGATGGTAGGTGGCTGCGACTCCCTTAAGCTTGTGGACCCATCTTCGTCCAATAATGACATTGTAGGGTGAAGGCGGAGTCCACCACACCGGGCGAGTGTCAACTTTCATGGGACTGCGTCCACCTGTAAACAATATCCCAGGAGGCTTCGTGGCCGTACCATTGAACCCATAGATGGTATAGTGCGAGGTCAAGAGTTGCTCGTCATTAAGCTCCATACGTTTGAAGGTATCGTAAAACGGGACATTTACGGAGCTCCTCCATCAATGAGGATTTTCTTTTATGTTGCATCCTGCGATTGGCAAGGTGAGAATCAAAGGATCATTGTGATCTTCCATGTCATCCTCAATGTCCGCGACCTCGAAGGTTAGAGGTGCGTCCATCTATTCTTCGTGATCTTCCACTTCTTTCCGTCTAAATTGTAAAGCTCACAATAGTCTTCAAATTGCTTCCTCAATCTTTTCCCTATTTGTGCAGTTAGGGTTGGTTTTTTGCTTTTCGAGCAGGATATAGTATTCACCCAGCGATTTCCCTCTGGCAATTGGACCTGTTTGCTGCGTTTGGTTCTGTCTTCCGCCCCAGCCTTCTCTACATATTTTTTGAGATCCCCTGCATCTATCAGCTTTTGTATCATTATCTTGAGATTTTTGCACTTCTCTGTTGGGTGCCCGTAGAAACAGTGGAAATCACAGTACTCTTTGGATTCTTCCGAGGCCGGTGGTTGTTTCCCTTTAGACCAAGGCGGTCTAAGTTTTCGCGGTCCTTGATCTCCTTTAAGATGAGTGAGTGGCGCGTTGAGCTTCGTGTAGACTCGGTCTTCAAATTTTCTACCACTTCTTTTGTGGTCGTCTTTTCCGATCTTTTTCGCGCCGCTGGGTCTGTTTGCTTGTTCCGCGGAGTTGGTCCGTGGAGGTCGTTGAGCTTTTGTGCTCTTGGGTTCTCTCGTTGAATTTCTTCCAACCTTTGCATGTTTTTTTCGATGATGATCCTCAAATCTCCCTCTGTGGTTGGGGTGGTACCGTGGATTTCGACAAACAATGGGCTCATCCTATCAAGTCCCCATTTGTAACAGTTAATACTCACCACGGGGTCCACATGTCCTATGGCTTGACATATCTTGTGCCACCTATCCGTGTATTCTCGAATGGACTCCTTATATTTGATTGCAAGCGAGAAGAGCTTGTCCATCCTGTTCCTAACCTTGTTATACATGTAGGTGGCCAAGAACTTTTCGGTGAGGTGATCATACTGAATCAATGCATCCCGGCTTGAGGTTATCAAACCAAGATAACGGAGCCTTTCGGAGGCTTGAAGGAAGTATCTGCATAGTATAGCCGTCATGGTCCCTTTGGCCATTACCTCAAGTTGTAATATCGTAGGTGGGCGGCGGGATCCAAGTGGACCCGTCGTAACACTCAAAGGATGGGACCAGGACACTTCACGCGGAATGGTAGCCGTAGCCAACCCGCCGTGCTAGTGGGGGTAGTGTTGGCCTCCTTCATAACTCCTCGTTCTAGTCTTCCACCTCCTTGCCTCGGTCTTGATTTGATTGATCTCTCAAGTAGCATTTCTTCACGAAGACTCTCCATTTCCGCATGTGCTCGTCTGAATGGAAGACCGCGTCTTCCTTGTAGGTTGTGACATCGTGGCCTCCTCTTCATCATAGTAGTCTCAAGTTTCCGGATGGTAGTCTCTGGTCGGACCTTCTATTGTTCCGCGCACCTCTTTGGGGTATTCCTCTTTGATTGACTATCGCGAGGATGTTTCGAGATCATCCTCCTGTCTCTATTCCGCATCAGCAGAGTTAGCCTCGTCTTTCTTTGATTCTTTAGCTCAGCGCTTTGGAGGATCTTCTCTCTTAATTGCTGGTTCTCTTGGGCTAGTAAGGCCACTGCGTCCGCGTATGTCTACCGATTCCTTTTTAGGTCTTCTAGTTGCGCCAATATTTGCGCACTGGTTTGAATCTTGATTCGGCGTTCCTATCTGTGAATCGAGCTTGTCCCTCGGGGCGCGGTATTGATTTCATCCACTAGCCGTATATCCGGCTCGATCATTCCGTAGGATCCTTTGCGGTTATGCGTTTTGTTCATTGGTGGCGGCATCCGTAAGGAAGGTTACGGATTGCGGTGCCTCACATTGCTTCCGAGGCTCGGTGGGCCCGGTTGTAGTTGTCACTTTGGAGCGACCACTTGAGAAGCTCATACGTTAGGTGTAGCGGCTCTTGACGCTTGCGGCCTTCTTTGCTTCCATTGCAATGATGCCCGTATCTAAAAGTGATGTGCTTTCCGCTCCATTCTGCGTCTTGTCCCTTGGTATGAGTCCCTTCACCCTTTATTTGCCCCACTCTTACTACTTGACATAGTCCTAGGCGCCTCTTTTGAAGGTACCTTTGTCTTCCCTGTATCTTTGTTCTTTTCCATTGTAATATTCTGCAGAGAAAGCATGAAGGTAAACTGAGACAAAAAGTCCACGGGTTAGCTGTTAGTTCAAACTCGATTTCTAAGCTCGATTTCTAGTGGCAAAGAGTGTATTCAAGCTATTGGTTTAGCGAATGATATGAAAAACACAGACGGATGTGCGGAATTAATTGGAATAAGGTCCATGGGTTGTTGTTTTGCAAAAAACCCAGATCTATGGGCCATCGTCTAAGAAATCCAAAGCTTTCGAGTTTGCCTGGCTGAAAGACAAGTTTTAAGTTTTCCTCCATACACGGACATAATCGGTTGTCCGTCCCACTTTTTTAAGTTTCGTTTTTTTTCTTCCCAACTTACCCTGCAACCCTAGTTAACAAAAACGGACCGTAGTTACTTTAAACCGGGTTGTAATATGGATAGTTTATATGACCGGAATCTAGTTATGATGGGAAATTTAACATTTCTCTTTAACAGAAACCCTAGGTATTTTGCAGAGAAGCACCAATCTCCACAGGAATCCAATTGAGTATCGTTAGCAATTGGTGGAGAAACCTTAATTCAATTTTTTAGCTATTGTGATCTTTTTATAGACGAGGATAGCAGAAAAAATGGATACCGCGTGATTGCTACCGTTTCCAGAATTTAAATTGGAATTTTTTTCAACCGTTTCCTTGCGGTAAAGTTTATTAATTGTGAGTTGATGTATCCACTGAAGAAAACATTTCTAGTGTGGAGGAAATGAGTTCCTACTTCGTTTCAAAGTCTTAATCACACGGGCAGTGGTAAGCTAATGTTTTTCAATCCTTAATTATTTGTATTGTTGAGTTTTATTCTCTTTGTATATTGTTGTTTTTATAAACCAAAAATCATATTGGAGTAATGCCTCAAATCCAATTACATATTAAAATTGGTTCAATGTATGATGTTAATCAAGGGGGATTTACTGGGGTTTTTGTCAGATTGTTATTGTGTGAGGATTTACATTGGGGTTAGACTAAATTTGGTTTTTGTTTAGGAGTTCATTTGAACAAGAAATTGATGGTACAAAGTTGATGATGGTTTGGTAGTTTTTGACCATGTTTTTTGCCGCAAGGAAACGGTTGAAAAAAATAGCTCGCTTCGCGGCTTAATGGTGACGAGTGGCTGTGATTTTGTAACATTGTCCAATAAAATAAATTGGGTAGTCTTCCACAAATGTCATAAATAATAAACTCGGTATACAATAAATTCATCATATAAAATAAATTGGGTCTATTGGCATATTAATTTATTTGGATTTTGTTGTCGCAGATGACTCATGCGCATTTGCAATTTATGGAGATCCGTCAAAGACAATTCATGCATGAAACCTATTCATTGAAGTTAAACTCACTTTTAGGCAGGACAGGACGAATGCAACAAAGGTAACAATGCATAAAGTTATTGTGACTAAGACAAGAGCTTTAATTGATCGACATCCATGTCTTAGTCATTGTGAGTGAGTACAAGGATGTGGCGAAAGCCCAGGGCTCCTATTCCACGATTCTGGGTAGATGTTGTAAGGTGTATCGTAGGGGTTTTCATTTAAGTGCTTTAACGATGATTCTTTGGGCATTCTGAGGTAAAATCCTTGTGTTCTTAACAATTCAATTTCTACTTTATATCAAGTTCAAATGAAGCTTATTAGATACAATTTCTTTGACCATATGCTTGCTGCATGAGAACAAAAAGGTATGCTTCTTTGGAGGTTTCTAGTTGGAACATGATTGGGTATTGATCCATTTGTTGCTTCTCTATATGACTGATATATGCTTTTCTTGATCCATGTTGTCCCTAGGTTGCATGTGTTTCATATTTGCAATTCCTGCTGCGATATTGTCTTTCGCGATGGAGTCTGCGCGGAGAGTCCTCGATGGTTTCATTTTGGTCGATCTGTCAACCCTTATTTTTGCCCCTCTTAAGAGATTCTTGTTTTCCTTTGATCTATATCTCGTTTGCTACTTGTTTTCTTCTTAACTCGGATTGGCCTTCAAAAAATGTTCCGCAATCTCTCCTAATGTTTTAAATGAGAATTTCCTTGTTAAAAAACTTAAAACCTTTTAATCGATAACAATATGCTTGACATAAATTTTGTAACATACCAATCAAGAAAGAGATCTGCCAATTCAGGAACTCTGCTCCAGGCATTGTCTGTTCTTAGCTCATGTGCACATTTGTTCTAATAATTATATCCATACTCTTTTAAATTTAATACTAATATAAAAAATCACCTTGGTGGAATCGATTTGAGAAGCTGCCGGGAGGATTGCACGTCAGTTCAACGATCGCATACCTATCAAAGTTAGACAGAGGAGATGAGCAGAACATCCTTTGGAGTTATTGTATGATAGCCATTTCAGATATATCCATGAAAATTCTTCACTCATTTATTTTTTCCTTTTGGTAGTTGTTTTCTATTACTCACTTATAATGTATCACTCCAAGCCTTATAAAGATTAATAACTGATCTTCGCAATTTCTTGTAGAAGGCCTCGGTAAATATAATTTGAAACTAAACATACTTTTATAACTATTTTTTTATGTTTTTTCTTTATAATGCCAGTGATGACTCGTCTTCTCCAGTGCATCATTTGTAAGCGTATGAAGGAATGTTATTCATGTTGCGTCGATCGAATCAAATCGCCATGGGGATAGTCTGACATGTACCCAATAATATACAAACGAATCAGCCTGGATAAATTTTTAAAGGTGTGGGTTACTCATGAATTATGATTTACTGTTACCTATAGGCGCATTTGTATCTCTTATTCAATTTTAGATTGCCTTGAATTACAGTAAATCTGAACTTATAATCTATGTTAGTGTACTACATTACTTATATTATTTTCTGTAGAAATTGTTACACTATGAACCCTTTATGGGAGAGGTAATTAATTTTAGTTCATTGATATATTCTGACAATGATGTATTGGAACTTCTGGTGTTTTGAGTATAAACCAACTCTATTACACATTTTAATTTATATGACAGTTGTTATCATTTACCCATTTTAATTTATACGACCAACAGAAAAGTGTACCCAATTTAATTTATACGACATTTTAAAAGAGGTTTCCAGTTTATTTTATACAACTTTCTCAAAGGGGTACCCAATTTATTTTATGCAACCACCGGTGAAGTTTATTTTGTCAGGCCCACCGGCTTACGAAATGGAGGAGACTATGGAGCCAACTATTGTTTATGTTGGATTCGAAACAGTAGAGAGTATGACAGATGTTATTTTGATGGAGCAAACTGGTCTTCAGAGAAGAAGGTTTGCATGGTGTACAGTGTATAAGCAATAACTGGTTTGTAGTGCACATAAGTTTACGTACTAGAATGTAGAATAAGCAAAGCGGCAAAAGCCGATTGTAAGGTCTTCCGTATGAATATGTAATGCGTTAATTATCAAAAACAAGAAGTATATGTAATACAATTCCTAGAATCCGTAGTCTCGAAGAGGAAGTTCTTTGTTAGATTTCTTAGCGTGAGAAATAAGATGATGCATTGATATATAACTTGTTACTCCTCTAGTTGTTCTTTAACATCAAATAAAGAACCAAGTGCAACATGAACATAATCCTACATTAGAGATGATTACAAGATGAAAATTTCAATATAAATTAGAAAGAATCGCATTTGGATTTCTCACGGAAAAAAAAAGTTCTGCGGTAACATAGAGTTGTACTTAGGAGATTACAAATCCACAATCATATAAAACAAATTGGGTATCATATCAACACAGTAGTATAAAATAAATTGGGTATGATGATTTATAGTCGTATAAATTAAATTGTGCTAGTCGTTGCAGTTCTAAAGCTTCCATGAGAACACCACTCTCTTTTTGCAGTTCATCAGCCCACAAATATTTGATCTTTCGCTCTTGCTTAAGGCAGGGTGCTCCTGTAGGATTGGTTTGGCAATGAGTTAGCAATTGTAACGGATTTATAAGCTGGCATACAAATACTAAGACTGATAGAATAATGTAAAAATCTAGATTTTTGTTTTCAATCTATTGATACAAATCAATGATGACCAAGAATGTATAAGATTTAATGCAATAACATCAAATCAATGATGGAAAAATCTTTACCATCAAAACAACCTAGCAAGCAACATATTTGCAATTACATAGTAACTTGCTTTTCCGCACGTCATTTCATATGTCCCTCCTCAAGCATGAAGTCTCAAGCAAAACCATTGCAAACTTAGAAACTCAAAATATGGAAGCACCACGAGGATAGAGAATACCTTTTCTAAGTGGCCTTTTAGCATGCTTTGGTGATTGCACGATCACGGATCCTAATATACTTTCTCCAGGACATTATCTACAAAAGATTGAGCATTGAACAAGTGAATACGACTCGGATGCAACTTACTTAGCTCAAATATGTATGTAAGTCAATATTATCTTTATACAACTCCTTGGTGTTATATATAGATATATACTTTGTATATCTTAGTTGGAGTAGTGTCTTAGTTGTGCAAGTCAACATTATCTTCATATATTCACCAACTCCTCGGTGAATATATGAATCTCGATTGGAGTATCAACATAACATCTTGATATAGCACCACAAGATTTCTAAGAATTTAGTTGGTTTCAACATTATTTTTTCGATCTTTAACCTCTTGGCAGTTTCCTTTAATCTTATATTTTCTTTAAACTTTCTTACTTTTGCAAATTCCTCGGGATGAATGGGATGAATACCTAAGGATTTTACGCTTCCCTCATTGCTTGCCATTTCATCTTCGTTACTTGCATCATTATCCTCCTCAACATCGATCAAAGAAAACTCTTCCACGGGCTCATCCAACTCACTCTCGTCCCGTGCCCAACATTTTCATTCGGGTTATTTAGGCTAGACTACGGCGATAAGAAAAAACATAATTTATCTAAAAAATGTCACTGTAATTGGAAACCGAGAAGGCTTACAAAAGGGGCAAGAACACTACTATCAAGCACCAATAAGGGCACTTGTAATTCTTGCGCAAGCGCCTTAACTAATCTTTCTCGATAAAGTTCAGTCCCTGTAAGCAATGATTAACACTCAAACAATTAACCCACGAACATCCAGTACATATACAAATAGAAGGGACTAACAGTTACTAGAAACAACCCGGGGCACTCTGAAGCCGTAATCTACCACTTGAAGATGCCAACCGATTAGATAGCGAAGTTGGAACCTTAATTTTGACATATTTGTCGATGGAAAGATATAAGATGCGGTGATGAATTGTCCCTGAAAACCCTTGAGTCAATATATGTATATTTCACTTAAATATGTCTTTTCTGATCCTAAAGAAATACAATGCTAACCTACTGTCAAAAAAAAAAAAAACTTCATAAGAGCTGTAAAAATCCTTGTTTGTGGAGTTCCCTAAACTGATCCTTAAATCACAAATAATGCTAAGAACAACTCCTCTATGGAACGGAGGATCCAAGAGGAGAGGGACATGATGATTTTAAGTAAAAAAATATATAAAAGAAGAACCAATTAAGGTACTGTACTTCAACAGACCATAATCAATCCTTCCTCAACTTTATATGTTTTACAAAATGACTAATGAGATCAAACCAATAGTAAGAATCTCTCAGTTGAAACCTTTGAAGAATGTGTATGAGGCATAGATAACACGCACAGACCTGAAGTTCAGGGTAGGAACCCATGAAAGTGTCCAGGGTCTGCAAGTGGAAAATTAGTATCTAATTCTACAAAAGCCGACATTAAGCAAACAATAACGAAGTACGAAAAAGTTACCCTAAGTCGGTGATTACCATCGTCTATAAAGAAACTAAACATGAATGTAGGGACGTACTCTCGATGGATGTCTTGTTATTAGTCTTTAGTGAGTGCACCTATCATCTTCTCTCCGTCGTCCACTTTGACCTGCATTAATTTTACAAAATCCTACATTAAGCAAACAAAAACAAATTAGAAAAAATATCAATAGTTCCAGAAATCAATCAATCATATAAGTCCTGTTATCATTCCTTAATTGTCTATTTTTTTCCTGAAATACAAATTTTCCGATTCTCTTAACACCTAAGATTTCTTTCCTCCCCGGCTTTCGAGGCCATTTCTAATTTCAACATGGTTTCAACTCATCTAATTCTGCAACACTTAAACATGATACGAGATCATAGTAAATATAATATGAATACCAAAGTGGTCTGACATAGAGCTCCTATGAAATTTACTACTCTTATGCAAAACCATAGAAAAACAGGCAAAACATTAGTTACTGCAAGTAATTCAACAAACACATGAAGTGCAATTCATATCAAAGACCAAACCCCAAGAAAATCCATGCGATTCATCAACAAACACTTTGCAATTTCATGGTTATGCATGTTAATCCACGACAAACAATTGTGATCTTCATATGAAACATTAATCCAAAGAGATAAATTTTGTGATTAGAAACCATAATCCCACCAAGGATCGAAATGTAGATACCAAATAGATCAATCTATCGGTAACATGACAAATTTATTGGACAATCCTAAACGTTAATTCAGGATAAATTCCAGTCTAGTGCTTCAATTCAGAAAATTTTTGAACAATTTTATCTACGGTAAAAGGTTACTTACCAAATCGTCTAAAACATAAAAACAAGAATTCTTCATATTTGGCATAAATCATAAGGAAAAAACTGAAAAACTAAAAAAGATAAAACAAACTTAAGAAACATTAGAATCCAAAGAAGAGTTAATTCATAACCATTGTGTTCTAAATTGAATCTTCCCGTGGTTAAGATACAAAAAAGATTTCCAATTATACATACCATAGTTATAAACCAGTAAATACCTTTGAATTTAACTTCATTACTCCCATCGATTCCCACAGAAGTTAAAAATCAAATTGAGTCCTGCAAAAACAACGTATAGAAATATATAAACTGCAACAACACATCTACTTTATCACCGAGTTTACTTCACCCATCCATCAAACTCCATAGTCTCTGCTAGGTTTTTCACCTAAAAAGAAGAAGAAAACGAGGGAAACCGGAGAGGAAAAGGCTACAAAATGTATTCAGGGAAGTTGGGTATGGATTCAGATTAATGGGTATGGCTTATTTACATAACCCTTCTGATTTGGTTAGGTTAACCATTCTAAGGGGCTAGAATGTGATTTCCACCCGATTCTCTTCCACCCATTTGACTATGTCCTTCAATATACCTTGACCGAAACCTTGCCCTTCTGTCAACGAAAGTAGAAATCTTAGGATTTCCATGACGATGTCCCAAAAGAATCGCCCTCTGGACAAATCCTACGGTAATGTTCAAATGAATAACTTTGTTTAGCCAGCTGAAGGAATAAAATGAGTTTGCCACTATGGGAGTATGCAGTCGGCGACAAAACATATGTAGCGTATCAAAGAACCGTAGATGATAAAATAAAGCATCTTCCAACGAATGAATGTTATAAGGTCATGGAGTTCGGCACAAGGAAAGGGTTCGGTCGAGCCAAAGATAATAAGTTCTCGGCTCATACGAACCAAAGATAATAAGTCAACAGAGAACAACAACGAGACAACTAATATCGTGACACGTGCAAGACATGACTTCTAGAGCGGAAGGAAGACAAGGTTGTCAAAGTCAAGACCAAGATCGAGATAATGAAGATCACGGGTCCATTTACCAACTCACTAACGAAGTAAAAGTCCGAGTGGGTCATGATGTCACCTCTTCGTACGCAATGTAACTAATTGTATATAAGTCCAATAAGGCTCTTTTAATAATCCAATGCATAATATTCAGTCTAACAGGGGGTGGTCAAATGAGATTTCTGTAAACTTTCATAGATTTTTTATTTGGGTGACTCTCGGAGACTCGCTGAAAATCTAGAGATTTCTAGTGATTCACGAAGAGTATTTTAGAGAGTCTTTATGACTTGTAGAGACAAAAAAAAAAACGAGATTTGTAAAGAGTCTCTGTGATTTATAGAGACAAAAAATGTATAATATCTAACTAAAAATTTAAAACATCTACCGATTTTTTAATTAAAATATTTGTTCGTTGTTAGAATAAATCTCACTGTTGTCCTATGCATAAGTTATCTGTCATCCCACATTTTTTTTATTTGCTATGATATCTCATCACTGGTTAGCATCTTTTCGTTGTTTTGTCTGAGGAAATGTCCTTTGAAGTGGCAAAGAGGAAGCTCGGTCGGTATACGAGGGAAAAGAAGAAGAGAAAGGAGATGTCTAATATATTCGGATGGGGTTAGTTGTATTCTTTGTACAAATGGCTCGTCCCTTGGTCATCCACACAAAAAAAAAAAAAAAAAATTGGTCCTACTCTCAAAAGCACATTTTCCTTAAACTTCCAAGTCTCCCAAAATATCACCTCTTGAGGAGAGATTTCTACCATGCCTATTTTCATAAAAGAAATCTCCCAAAATCTCTGAAAATTACAAATCAATTACTTTTAATTCTCCTTGAATAACGGGGGTGTTGGAGTAACTCTTACGAAATCTTAATCCGATAACATGGAGTTCGAGAGAATTAAATGACTTAAAAAAAAGTCTCTAACTAGTAACAAGAGACATTAGGAGACTCTTCAAAATTCTCTATGGACTAACAATAGATTTGGAAACTCTCCTAAGTTATTTGAAATCTCGATTAACTACCTCCACCGTAACATGATCAATAAGAACTATCATTTCTCTCCTACTTTCCTTTAGAACTCAAGCTGCGATTACCGACCTAGAGATAACTCGGCAATCACCAATTGGATCTAGAACTAATTAACCTACTGGATGACAAACGATAATCGAGATCAAATCGGGAGATATATTCATACCAATAACCACATCTCAATCTTGTGTAGAGTACGTATTTCCATCATATGAAAATATGAGTATTCTTGGCCGACAAGGGCTGCATCATAATTTTGATTTTCCATCATAGTTTCCAGGTTAGATCATAATTTTATGCATAATTATCTTTTATTTAGGTGAAAACTATACTTTCTATAAAAATTGCATACAAATATGATTATCTTGATCTCAAATGATGGATATGAATGTTATTATTGATTATACATGTTTAATCTCTTCATCCGCATCTTAATCTCATTTGAATATCGACATGAATTCATGGTAATATCATTTTTAGCTCCACTTTCATATATATCATATAGATAGATCTCTAAAAAAAAATTTATCTATATTTATCTGTTAAATCATCTTAAAATCATTTGCGTTAAACATATCTTCGTATCTCATCTCGATCTGCATTATATATATCCATATAGATGAATCTGAGTTTCATCTTTTATCTCAAATCGAGCATTAATTAGCTAAAATCGATGACCATTAATATCTTTATAACATAATGAACGTTGTAATATTGTTATTATAACATACTGAATGCTTAATATTTCGTATAATATCTCTTTTAACTTGGAATTTCATGAATCACGAAAATATGTTAGAACTAACATATATCTAGCAGATCTTCATCGATTTAACCTTTATTATCATTATCTTACATGTTAATCATATAGATATGAGTTGATTAATTAATCATGCATCTTTTAAGGCATAATATATTTACATGCCATAACTTTAACCGACATAGCTTTAATGAATATTCTGGATCTAGAAGTTTCCGGATCTGAATAGAAAGATCCTTTTTAAAAGAAGAAGTTCGAAGTTTCTATAGAAACAACATATTTTACCATCTAAATCTGATGAAATATCAATTATTTGAACTAAAAAAACATAAAATATGCATGATTCGTTGATACGAACAAGCTTCATTTGTGAATCTTTCTCTTTCGGAGAAGAAAAAATAATCTCGATTTAAAAGATCCAATATCAACTTATAGATCACGAAACCTCACGTGTTGTTTGTCATCTTGTGTAGAACAAGAAAATATGACAACTCCAACACCAAGAAGAGTTTTACCACCTCGACACAGGTAAATTCACTAGGTCGAGCAACTACTTCTAAATCTCCGAGTTATCCAAGAGGGGACAACTCCATCCATGCAAAAATGTCCACCAAGTTGAGTAAACTGCATGAGCTCGACCTAGACACTGAAAAAGAACACCTCGAGGTGAAACACCCGTCATGCAATCAACTATCTTAGAACCATATGATCATCCAATTGTTGTTTTGGTTTGGCCGGTGTTTACACCACAACAAGAGAGAGTAAATCTCCTAAGAGCTTCGTCAATCACAACAATGCTAATTGTGTAAATACCTGCGATATGTTTCAAGAGATATTAAAGTCGATCTCATCTCGGATCGAGAAAGTCAATCAAATGACTCCAACAACACCGAATATAACAACTTCATCTAATATAGTGCCTCAACCATCTTCGATGTGAATATATCTCAATAAACAACTACATCTTCGCCGAGTAATCAGCAAGAGCAACCGAGACAACGGTTCGAAACTACTGACTCGATGGACAATTATAACTTATCTACTTCGAAAGGAGAGACCTTGGAGCTAAGTCAAATTGTTCGTTACACAGTCCAAAAGTCAGTCGACTCGAAGATGGAGAGGATATTTAAGGAACAAGAAGAAAAATTCAAATTGTTGATCAACATGCCAAGGCTAAACCTACTTATACTTCAAAGATGACCCACTCTCAAAAGAAGAGAGGGAGTATGAGCTGCCAAAAAAGTTTCATTTATAGAGGCTTAAAAGGAGATACATACCCAAACGTGTACGTGTTCCACTATGAGCAACAAATGGCTATGTATCTCGAGAACACTCTGATAATGACACTTTTTCCCGAGCAATATAGCATATAAGATTAGTACAGATATTCCAGAAAATTAAACAATTATTCAGACAAAATTACTTCTATAACATCAGATAAGTTGTCGTGCTTGAAGGTATTTTCAGAGACCCAACAGGAAGACGAAAGCTTCACGGACTTTTTCAGAAGGTTTAAAGCTGTAGTAACACCTGTTTAGAAGAAACAAGAGATATTCTTATATGGTCTCTTCAAAATTGCTATTTTACATGGTAAGATCAGGGATTCCTTGACTGGCTCAATCATGTCTTATCTTGAAAAAGTTGACTGTAGTTGCGGAAATCCCACACTACACCCCTTACTCAATTTTGCTTAATTAATCCATTGAAAGATGTAAGATCAAGAATATTTATTGATTGAGTCCATGAAATGTTTACACGGAAAATAAAATTACACTTAGAAGTTAAAACACTCTTAGACTTTCTCTCTCCTAATGACTTGCTTAACAATTCCCAAAAGATCTCTCCCTTCCACAGATTCACTCAGCCCTTTATATAGGGTAACACATAGTGGATGACAGCTAAGCTATCCTTTATTTTCGGGAATGTCCCGAGAAGTGTCGCAATGCACAAACATTCGTTCTCGCGACACTTCTTAACCCTCGCCGGAGTTTCACGTCTTCTTTATGTTTTGCTTGTCGTTATTCATTGCGTCGTTTATTTTAGCTCTGCGACTCCTTGGCGATCTTTGTCGTTTATTAATCCCGAACCTTGTTTGTTGCGATATTACGATCCTACATCTTGCCTCTTTTTCCTTGAATATTGCTTGACAAGCGATTTTTAAGGAAAAATCTATTAATGGTAGCGATCTTTGATCTTTGTTGATGAAGGAACGAGCAAAAGAATACTTTCCTTGAAAAGTACGTACTTGCCTCTATTCTTTGGCGAAGTTTGAAGCTTCTTTGAGATATATCTGAAGTATCGTCTCTGTCTCTCCTCATATTTCTCTGCGAAGGGAAGAGTATCATGAGAGTGATTCTTTTGATTTCTTGCTTGTTGCTTATCTTTATCTTTTGATTTTGTACTTTTACACGGATTTTGATTATTAATGTCTTTTCTTGACACGTCTCTTTCAACCGCTTATTCTTGACCGTTCATGTCTCTTCTCGCATTAAATGACCTCGTTTTTCTCGAGGATCTTTTTCCCTATATATAGTTTTCTTTTCCTCTCCTTTTCATCCTTTAGTTTCTCTCTGCAACTTTTCTTTGACTCTCTCCTTCCGCAATTTGCGCTCCTGCTACTGCAAATCTTTTCTTCGTCCCTTCTATCGCTGATCCTAATCTTTAACCTCCCATCCATTCCCAAACGCTAATGGCTTCCATTAGTCGTGCATACAAATCTTCTTTTGATGAAGTTCAACGAAGTTGCTCGAGAGGTTTTACTCTATCAACCATTCCCGATCAAGAACCTTCATCTATTCTTTCTGCAAAATTGTTTTCTGATCATCATTGTGATGATCAAAAAATTATAGTCTCGCTGGGTCAACTTCTCGCAGGACTTCCCATCCCCTTATACAATCCTGAGATGCCTTTATTTTATGAAATCTTGGCCCATGAAAAATTCTCTCGGGCTGTTTATCAATTAAGTGGCGATTGCATTACCTAATGCTTGAGTTCGCGAACCGCGGTGCTTGGCAAAGGATCTTTATACCCTAATACTTCGAAACCCCAATTTCGCAGACTTGAAATAGGCTATTTGAGAAGTACACCGTAGAAAACTTTTTTTGAAAATTATGCGGTGATAAACATGAGGAATGTGAAATCTCATTTGGGGCATTCGCTGAAGAAAAGGATAATGTCCACGAAGATAAATTACTCATGCAAGATATTGGTGGCACCCGAGGCAATAATACTACTCTCGCCATTCCAAGGATGAGAAGTGGTGGGTTGTTCCCTTGATCTTAAATGGCCCTTACATCGCGGGCTCGCATATTCTTCCTCTGCGAATCTCGCGGGATACCATCCTTGGGAATTCAAATGGCACGAGAAGGCAAAAGAGGTATGTTTCCCACTCCAAATCTTACCTTCGCAACTTTCTTTTTATAATTCTTTGAGTTTGTGAAATCTTTGAGATAGCAGTTGAGAAGAAGCTACAAGAATGATCCGTCGGAAAATACTCGACATTGCTTCAATCGCTTACGGGTGAAGTAAGAAACATTTCCTTTGTTATTTGAAACAATATTGTTGCCTCTGTTTCTTATCTTTATGCGTATGCGAAGGTTGGAGTTGAAGAAGGCTGTAGGCTGCGAAGATTAGAAGTAAAGGTAAAACCGTCGTTCGCAAAGATAAATCTTACTTTCCATTATCTAAGAAGCGTAAGACTCGGTCTTCTTCTCGCCTTAGCTCAAGCTCCGAATCTTCGACGAGGATAACCATGATTCGAATCCTTCTCTCACTAAGGAGATTCCGTCGGCCGGTTCTCCTATGGATCGGTTATCTAGCATCTTCTCGGACTCTTTCCAAGGAATGGGAGATGCTCCCTAGCTTCCCTTTGCGGGGCTCTCGCAAACGTGTGTAATGCTACTTTACTAGAGGGCAATAATTCTTTCAATGGAGCCTCTAGAATTGTGTCTCCTGATTTCTTGAATGCACTTGGATCTTTGGTACGCATGCATATTTCCCTGTTAATTTTAAATTTTTAAATATATATATATATTAATGATTTTTCTATCTTCTTTCATAGGTTGGAAGAACTTCTTTTGTAGTTGCCTCAGATCTCGAGAGAAGACGCAGCAATCTTGGAAAGAAGAATTCGCAATTGAACAAGAAGATTCGAGAATTAGAAATTGAAGGCTGCGTCATCTCGCGATAAAGGCGAGAGAATTCAAAAAGTTAAATACCGAACTTGACTCCCAAAGGGATAGGGTGTCCACTCTTGAGAACGCTAATCGGCAACTTTATGGTATAAAATTTTACTTCCTTTTATTATTTTTATTTTATCGGTCTTTTACTTTTCCTAACTTATTATCTCTCCGATGAGATGTATATAATCTCTCCTAGGATAATGACCTATTCTTCTCAATCAATCCATTTCATTTCCCGAACCTATGGATAATGACCTTCTTCTCGCTCACCTCAATCAATCTCTAAGTAGTTCCTCAAATAAAACTAACCTCCTTTCATTAAAGGATCTTCAATCCAAATATCATCTCTTAGAGATCGAACACAGATCTAGTTTAAATCTAACTAATCGCTTTAAACGAATGTACCTTGATTCCGAGAAGAAAATCAAGACTTTAAGGAAGAAAATTAGTGATCTCATAGATGAGAATGATCGCATTACTAACAGAGGTGCACGGGCGTTAGCGAGAATTCCACAAATCTCTTCTTGGTGTGCAAGTTGAGCGAGATGAACTCCTTCATGAGAATACCATGCTTAAGCGGCGAGAAGAGCAAGTTCGTTCTCTTCTTGTTATTAATAGTGATGATGAATTCGCTTTGGGCTGCGAAAGTTTTAGATAATGCCGGGAATAACCTAGGTGTTGATGTTAGTCTTCATGTCGAGCATACTTCCTTGATTAAAGATATGATATACGATAGAAGGTTACTTATTATACCTTCTTCTTCTTACTTACGTAGTATTGCTTGTAAATTATTAACTTGTTGTTACTTATTTGCGAGAATGCGAGAAGAGGCTTCGAGGTTAGAATTAGAGAGCTTGAATACGAAAAGAACAACTCTTGAGAATTTTCCAGCGAGAATTGAAGAACTTCGAAACGAAAAGAACACTCGCATAAAGAGTCTCTCTCTTGCGAGAATAAATATTTCAAGTT
Source organism: Papaver armeniacum (assembly GCA_023531295.1). NCBI lineage: Eukaryota > Viridiplantae > Streptophyta > Magnoliopsida > Ranunculales > Papaveraceae > Papaver > Papaver armeniacum. The sequence continues at coordinate 30,723 of JAJJWW010002893.1, read as the reverse complement.
GAAGAAACAATTTCTAACGACAGTGGAGAACTTTAATAATGATCTTTGTTCGTTTTTGCAATAGAGCCATGGAGTATGTTTGTAAGGACCACAATATCCCTCTGCATTCATATCCCTGGCTTCTTGAAAAGGTTCACGAGAATCTGCTTTTGTCTCGGGCGTTTCGATAGTGAGGCTAGCGAAGGAGAAAATTACGCGATGAGAATAATAGAAATGAAGAATCGAGATAAAGGAGAAGAATCACCAAAGAGATAATTGAGATAATTCCTTTTGTTTTCTTTATTGCATTTGTAATATCATACGTTTACGTATCTCTTTATTGTAGTGTACTTCTTGGTCTGTTGTCCATAAATTCAATCTTCACTCCCCTTTTTTTGATTCTTCCTTGTAATATAATTGACTAGCATTATTGATGTATAACTCTTTCATCGGAAGATGAATAACAATATTTCATCCTTTCCATTCCCATACTTGCCTCTGTTTATTTATCTTGGATGGAAGATTTTAGTTGTCATCATGTATTTGTTGGATAATAATTTTATTGTTGTTGAAATGTATCGTTGCGATGAGGTCGCGGGTATCTTCATAAATTAAGAATCTTACTTGTCTCTTTATTATTTCGGTAATCTTTGTTTTATCTCTTCTTGTTGCGACAAGGTCGCGAGCCGCCTTTACATTTTCATGCAATGGCCCATTGACCTTGTCTTATCATTTTTGTGTGGTCTTCCAAGTTAGACCTCCCTAATTAGAGTCTTCCCCTGCCACCTTTTATCGCGACAAAATCGCGGGACGTCTTTACACTTGCATGTAAAGACCCATTGATCTTGCCTTATCATTTTCCAAGTATTTTTGCCTCTGCGGGATGTTTTAGTTGCGACAATATGACAGGCCTAGATATCCTTGCGAACATAAAGTCCCATGACATTGCCGTCTTGCGACGAAATCGCAGGACGTCCGTACACTTTCGTGTAAAGACCCATTGATCTCGCCTTACCCTCGCGTTAGTATTATTGCCTCTGCAGGATCATTGCACAAATATGACGAGCCTAAATTTTCTTGCGAAAACATAGCCTTATGACATTTGCGTCTGTTTTGACACTCCCCCTAATGGAGAGCGTCGCCCTTATCATCTCCCCGGTTGCCCCTTCAAGGAGGCGAAACATCGGCCATACAAGACTAGCTCCTCCCATCCGGTCTTAACAACAACCGATTGTTTTTTATGACCTCTTATCCCTTATACCTATATGGTTTATGGTTACGAGACTGCACCCTAAGTGGAGTTTTCTTGAGGCGAGTGCAACATATGCCAAGACTTGCCAAGAATGGCCGGGGTAGGTTCATCCATCCCGGGCACTGCAGCTCAACCGTGTACCTCGGCGCCTTGAGCATACAACGACTCCTTGGAAGAGACCCTCGGTCGCCCAACCGTATAACCTTATATATATAGTTGGGAATCCAAGGTACCTCTCCGGATAGGCTTTCATGGGCCCCAAATTTTCATGACTCGGGCTTCGGGAGGCGGTGTAACCTTCCCCCAGAGCCATGTCGAGAGATACCCCCTTATATGACGCACTTTAGGTCTTACATTTGCCTCTTACGAAATGTTATTCGCGAACTAGGGTGTACGCCATAAAGGTTCGTCCCATTCTTTTACTCATTCATCTTTGTTAAATCATTCAATCATTCATGTTTCATTATTTGTTGATATTTGTTTGAAATATTCGCAAAATTCCATTTCATTTGTTGTATTTTCATTTTTTCTTTCTTAGTTGAATTCTCATATATTCTTGATTGAGATTCTACTTTATCATTACTTCAATTCTTTGCTTTTTCTCCTGTTTTTATTGATTATTCACTTCTTATGCCTTTTGCTCTTCATACCCTTCGCTTCTTTATCATCCCGATATTCGCTTTGTCTCTAGGCATTCACCTCGCGAGTATGTTCAGATCCTTACTTCTATAGCATCCACCATCGAGTTTTCCTTTCTCTGCTCATCTCTCATATGTTGCTTCCAACCCTTTCTTTTGGCAATTCTTTCTTGCACTTTCTACATCGACCTCATGACATTGTTGCGACTCCTTCCAATCTCCTGTATGATACCAATGCCGTTTGGATGTGGAAATTTTATACATTGGTGGTATGTTGATGCGACCCCCAAGATTTCATGAAGCCATGGCCTCCCAATCGGTGCATTATCACGGGGATTCCACGTCAACCACACGAGAATAAAACATCGAGTTGATAATCCTTGTAGAGGTATTCTCATGTGAACCTCTCCCTTTGGCTTGTTTGCGGTGCCATTAAAGCCATATATCTTGTATGTTGAGGGATCAAATCCTCATCCTTTCCTCCCATCGTCTTATAAGTATGGTAAAAAGAATATTCACCGAACTTCCGGTATCGATTAGGATTCGGTTGATCGCCCGACAAGCTTACCTTCATCATCTTCTCCATCAAGCTGGTTTTGGGTTAATCTCTAGTTTCACAACCAACGGGCTATCATGTGTTTCTCTTCCTTTTGGCACTTCATCTGCGAGAAAAGAAATAGTCTTGGTGCCACTTTTCTAAACTACGTCGTTCTCGCTTGGGACTCATTATTTCTTTATCATTAGCATCTCTCGCAAAGACTCTCTTGAGCACGTTGTCATGAAAATCTTCGATTGTGCGATAGGAGTGGACGATAGAGTTGCAATTCAAATTTTTAGCTTTTGTCCGGATTTCTATCACAAATGTTTCCTTTCCTTTCATTTGACAACATTACGTGCATCTCGGTGGTGGTGGTAATGTCGCTGTTTCTTCTCCCTTTAGAAAGTGATTGACTTCCCCGATCAATCATCACGAGAATAATTCTCTTTATGTTTCTACAATCGTTTGTTTGATGCCCATGGAAGCGATGGTAAGAACAAAACTCATGACTTCTATCGCTTTGGCGGTGGTTCCATTCCCACGTTCCAAGGTCTTTGGTACATTTTCCATCACAAGTATAGCTTCCCAGATCTTTTCCACACTAGCATTCAGTGGAGGCATCTTAATCTCTTCCCATACTATTCTGCGACTTCTCTGCCCTCCACGGTTATTTTGCCTTCGTCCACCATAAGTTTCTTGCACATGATCTAGCCTCTAATCTTATTATTCTTTATTACGGTTGTAGTAGTTCCTTTCTCGTTCAAACTCTTCTTGATCGTGGCTTCCCATGGCTACTATCTTCTGTTGTCCCTCATCGACTTTCCTTGCTTGCTGTCCTTGCGAAGTGCTCGCCCTTTGTATTTATGAATTGAGGCAACAAGCTTGCGTTCGCGGCATTCGAGCTTGTGTTGCGGCTTGGATAAGAATTCATTTCATTACGTCTTTCTTCTAAGGCAATATATTCTTCCTGTAATTCTGCGATTACGCCATCGTGATTGTATTTTTGATTCTAAAAATTTGAATGTATAACAAGTTAGTCGCGAAGAGAGCATTCACAAATGAGAGTATGAGATATCTTTCCTCAACCCGTCCACCGCCATTTCGCTACACATGGTCCTCCATCTTATTGTCAAGCGCCTTAAGCTCTCGCCAACCCTTTGTTTCAACCCGAATACATCTTCAATACACTGGTCGCGAAGAGTTGTTACTTATGTATGCTCCAGGAATGTGGCTTGTAAATGATTAAATGATGTGATTGTGTTCCTTGGCAGACCTTCAAACCATTTTAATGCTTCTCCTATTAAGCTTGATGCGAAATATTTGCACAGTATGGCATCATGATTCTCCCATTGCAACATACATCTCATATAAGCCTTGATATGTTGTACCGCACAGGTTGTTCCATCAAAGATGTTGGTTAATGCAGGTAGATTGCACTTAGGAGGTATTCCTCCCATCTGTACTTCTAGCGTGAAGGGATTCTTCGCAGCTTCTGCGATGGCTTCGTCCAATTGTTTCCTTCCTCCTTCCCTTCTATTATTCAGTAATCCTCTCATTTCAGCCAGTTCTCTTAAGATTTGTTCATTTGCCTCTACTGGTCTTTTTAACTCTGCCTCTCTCCTTCTTCGCTCGTGCTGTTTTGACCTTCTGCTCGTTATTTTCTTCTCTTCTTTCCCTGCGACGTTCTTCTTCGTTTCTTTCTCCAATTCGCACGCCATTATATTGGTTGTTCTCTCTTCTTGGCTGTCTCTCAACTCTCCTCTGTACCCTCTCATATTCTTCATTAATATTTCTATTGGTACGGTTTTGCTCCCTCCTTCTTTCCCGGTTGTCATGGTTATTTTGCCGGATTGCCTCTTCCATCTCTTGATTTTCCATTTCTGCTCTTACCCTTTCTCTCTCGCGAGCTAGCCGCGCTTGTTCAATGTAGTGCCTCTCAATGTCATCCTCAATCTCTCTGTTTCTTCTCAATTCTTCTCTCCCGTGCAAGATTATTCTCCTTCAATTGGTGGGTCATTCGGTCCTTGGAGTTGCATGTTTCCTCGATTTTCCCTATTCCGCGCATCTTGAAGATTTTCGGGCTGAGGAATATAACGATCTTCCATTTCTCCTCTTCTCTCGCCATGCTCTGTGCTTGGATCTTGTGTTTCTCGTTGGTTTTCTTCCTCGGTACTTTCTGTTGGTAGAACTCTCCCTCTTTCTTCCCTAATCGATCTTGAACTTGATCTCGCACTACTTCTTGATCTTCTATTTTGCAATCTCATATTTTCCATCCTCAACTCATGATTATTGTCTTGTCAAGTTTGCTCGTTCTTACGCCTCTAATCGCCTTTCTTCATGTATTGTTTGTCTCAATCTTTCTAACAGCTGCGATTTCTTCGTTTCCTGGATTCATTTCTCCATTCATTCCTTGCTCTCCTCCTCCTTGTCCATTGTTTACCCAGTTCTTGCTCCTCTTCCCTCTCGTCTTGAGAATCGGACCTCCAAGTATGTACACTTACTCTATCATAATCCACAGTGCGTTTGTTCTTGGGGAGATCGGTGGCTGATTTTGATTTTCTTCATCATTTCTCATATTCATCCTTGATGATTCTCTGTTTCATTCCTCCTTTCTCCGGCCAAGTCTCCCACTTCTTCTTACAATCGTTGGTTGCCCTTGTACGTTTCTTCTTCTAGCCATTTTTCTTTTTCAATTGAATTCTTGAGTATCACACCAAATCTTTTCTCTATTAATCCAAATTCTTTCCAATTTCTGCGTCAATCTCTGCTCGAGTCCACTGTTTCTAGCGCATATGTAGTTGCGGGAAATCCCACACTACACCCCTTACTCAATTTTGCTTAATTAATCCATTGAAAGATGTAAGATCAAGAATATTTATTGATTGAGTCCGTGAAATGTTTACACAGGAAAATAAAATTACACTTAGAAGTTAAAACACTCTTAAACTTTCTCTCTCCTAATGACTTGCTTAACAATTCCCAAAAGATCTCTCCCTTCCACAGATTCACTTAGCCCTTTATATAGGGTAACACATAGTGGATGACAGCTAAGCTATCCTTTATTTTCGGGAATGTCCCGCGAAGTGTCGCAGATACACAAACATTCGTTCTCGCGACACTTCTTAACCCTCGCCAGTTTCACGTCTTCTTTATGTTTTGCTTGTCGTTATTCATTGCGTCGTTTATTTTAGCTCTGCGACTCCTTCGCGATCTTTGTCGTTTATTAATCCCATGAACCTTGTTTGTTGCGATATTACGATCCTACAATCTACTGGCACTAAAAGACCCCATTCACTAAATTCTCCTAATAAGACTTCGAAAAAAATAACTTTAAAGCACAATTAGATGCAAGTGGATAGTAGTAAACAAGATCTTCACCAAGCTAAACTCACCTCCTGAGGTTATACTGCAATTCATTAAGAACAAGCTGAGTACGAATATTCTTATATCTTAGCTTTTAGCCCAATTAATAACCAAGCTTAGTGCGAAGCATTGCTGTAAGGACTTTTATCTATAAAAAATCTTAATCTGAAAGAGTTTATTCTTTATACTGACTCTCAAATAGCTTCAAAATAGTTGGGAGGTCAGTTTGAAGCTCGATATACAATTATGATAAAATACAGAAATCTAGTAAACAAGCTGCTTGAGTGCTTCGAAAAAGTAAGCATCGGACAAGTAGCAAGAATTAAAGTTCAACTTGCAAATGCATTGGCACTTCTAGGATCTGCAATACTTGGAGCATGCATAAGAACAATCAATATTAGAGTCCTACATGCAAGGTAGTCAATATCGGTTGTATTATCCGATATTATGGGTTTTTATCGTGTATCAGAAAGAACTTTTACGATATCTAAAATATCTGCGATACAAGGATTGAACGATAAAAATGCTCATATCGGTCGGTACAAACCGATATATCGGGTTCACTGATACATTGTTAATATTGGTAAGGGTAATTTGCTAGAATAAATTATTTAGATCTTAAAATATGTAAACAAAACACTTCCGCCTAATAATAATCTTCTTCTTCTTCTATACCCTTCAAAACTCAATTTGATTCAACAAGAAATTTTTAACTATTTTATTTTTTTAACGAGTTTCTTATCCTTGAAATAACTATGGTTCTTTATATCCCATTCTCTTTCTTAGAAGATATATAAAATTATAATTCATTATCGTTGACGCTTTTATCTTTAACGTCATCATTTCAGGTTATTAGCAACGACAGGGTCATCTGAGATAAGAGTAGTAAATATGAGATAGATAGCGGGATGAGATTAAATTTGTACTATGAAGCTTTTGATATTGAGTATTAATTCAAAAGATTACACCAAATTTTTGGATTGAAACATTTATAAATATTTAAATTCTAGTCTTAATGATACATCATTAAGACTAGAATTTAAATATTTATTAAAACTGCTCAGTCGAACTACATAAGCGTTGCTATCTCAAGCTTGTTTGTCAATGTAAGTGATCAAAACTATAAGTCCTGATTTATAGTCTACTTATTATAGATGTCTCGGACTAGGATAAATTGTGTAGTTGAGCATTAAACTTCACGGCGTTCATCAATTGAACGAAGAACTACTAAGGAGAGCTTGTGGAACATCATCAACAAAAGGTATGTGGAGACTAAAATTCATCTATCACTTGAAAAGTCTATTTCTACTCTATCTCCTATATTGAGACATAAGTCGTAGTGCTATATAGTTTTCTATTATGCACATTTGATATTTATTTGAGTTTAATTCGTTTACATATTTCTCGAAATATGTGTTGGTAAGTTTTCGCTTCAACCAAGGTCATCTTATATTCTTGTGAAAGTCAAAAGATAATCATGTGAAAATCACCGATTAACATCTTACATGGTTTGTGTGATACAATCATTTGGTGTAGACTTGGAATGTTTCATTATGATTATTTCAATAACTTGAAAATTGCTTTGATGCTAATAGTGTGTGAGAATGGCTATTGTCATCCTCTAAGAAAGTTTCAATGATTGAAATAGAGTTTAGAACACTTAACCAACATTGGATTATAAATATTTTATGCACTCTTGCATATATGTAATCCATGTCAGGGAACCATAGTATGCGTACATGTTGGTTTGAGAAGTCAGGGAACCTAAGTACACGTACCGTCGCAGCGTCTTTAGCGTAAGGTTCAGTCAAGGAATTTCGATGGGTTTGGAGGTATGCGTACACGTTCGCATCTTGGCGAAAACCAAACTTGGTCCATTTACTCAAGTATGCATACCCGTTTGCATACTTGAGTGGTTAAAGTTCTAAAATCGGTTGTGACATGAACTAATACATTTATATAATAAGGAATGCATTATATGCAAACCGTGGCTATAATGTTCATGAATTGATTCAAGTGAATCAAACCGATTTTGCTTCAATTGTGTTCTTGTATACTTCTATGAGAATATAGCAATTGAACAACTCTAGAACTAGTTTCATTTGAGTCATTTGAACTAGTTGTGGTTAAGATGAATAAGGTTGATATGAGAGTGTTCATAAAGCTAACTTTGGTTAACTACTGTTGAGCCAACATAGTGTACACGTTTAGGTACGGTTCCTCAAACCTAAATAAAGGTACATTTCATTTGTGTATAACAAGCTAAGTTCGATCTAACGGTTGAAAGATATTAGCTTGGGTCTAATTAGGTTTTCATCTAACGGTGAATATTGAATGCTTTGTTACCAAGGTAACTTAGATTGCAAACCCTCATTTGAAAATTATATAAGGGAGAACTCTAGTAACCGGAAACCTAATCCCTACACCTTTTGTGTGTTACTAGTTGCGACTAGAGTCGATTCTCCTTTAACCTTAGGTTTTTCACACAACCTTGTAGGTTAACAACTTTAAGACTTAATTGGGATTATGAAGCGGACCCAACTATTTTTTTCAGTAATTACGTGTTGTGATCTTACTTTTACTATCTTGATTGAGTATTATCTTTGCTAAGATTTGATTGAGATTTATCTCCGATATGTAAGATTAAAAGTAGTCACAAACATCTTCGTCTCATCGTTTGTGATTCCACATATCTTGTTTCGCTACCATACGAATAAGATTATTGTGAGGTGATTGATAATACTAGGCTGTTCTTCGAGAATATAAGTCTGGTTTATCAATTGGTTCATGTGCACTTTGATTTATCAAAAGAAGGGAACAAAACTCGTAGGTATTTCTGTGGGAGACATTTATCTATTCCAATAGACTTTTCTGTATGAGACATATATGTTTATCAAGTCTTCGACTTTGGGTCATAGCAACTCTTGGTTGTGGGTGAGATCAGCTAAGGGAATCAAATGCGTATAATCCTGCTGGGGTTCAGAGACGTAAGGGGCGTAACCGTACCTTGATCAGTGTTAGATTGATTAGGGATCAACTTACATTCCGAATTTCATTGGTAGTAGGCTAGTGTCTCTAGCGACAATACAAGTGTGGTGTTCAAAGTGGACTAGGTCCCAGTTTTTACGCATTTGCGGTTTTCCTTGTTAACAAAATTCTTGTGTCTGTGTTATTTCTTTTTCCGTATTATATTTTGTTATATAATAGATATATCACAGGTTGTGCGTTAAGATCAATCAATTAGATAATCCAACCTTTGGTTGTGGATATAAATTGATTGACACTTGAACATTGGTCTTTGGTACCGTTCAAGTTATTTCTCTTATTCAATCGGGCTCGTAAATTCCGATTTGCTAATTGCGGATTGAATTGAGAAATATAGATATAAACTCTTTGATATACTTTTCTCTAGATTGAGTCATTGTCTAGTTGATTCTCTTGAAAGTATATTGGAGTTTGTGTATTGATTGTCGAATGAAATATTGGGTGTGGTTGTTAGACCTCGCTTTTCAATTGGTATCGGAGAAGCGAGGCAAACACGTTTAAGACCTCATAAGTCATGTTTTGTAAGCGATCCGAAAATGGACAAGTGTTATCTCAGATAAACGCATCACCAGAAACAAAAGTTTTGTTTTTATGAAATCTATTAAAGAGAAAGATTTGTCAATCTCGAATATAGACGAACCTAGTGTTCCAAAGAAGCAGACTTCCATTGACAAGTGTTACCCGGATCACCTTACTGATGAGTCTGACTCTGAAGTTGAAAGGGAAGCAGACAAAGAGAGTGCAGTGATTCTAAAACTTATTAGAATCCAGGGATGATGATGTCAACCGGTTGAAACACAAAGTCAATGTCCTTGCTGGTATGGTAAATGAGCGTGACTCTCTTCTAAAGGTCCTTCGAGAGGAAAACGCCTCAGTCTGTTCTTCACGAACTCGCTGAGGAAAAACTCAAAGAGGATGCTTTGGAAATTGAACTTCTTTTGAGTAAACTCTTTGTTCAAGAATGTTCCAAAGAGTCCACTATACCAATTGGTTACGATTTAACTGTAAAAATTTCAGTTCCAGAAGCAAAATCGAAATCCCTTCTTGTTGAAAAAGATATGCTTGTGTCTTCCTCTAATCAAGGAATATCCACATCATATGAAAGGAAGATATCTCCCAATGATGGTGTTAAGACTGTTCTGTCTAATCACTCAGGTAATCAGAAAGTGTGTCTCTTTTGTGATTCAAAAGGACATGTTGAACAAAAGAGGAAATCTAGGTTGAATGACAATTCTATTGATCGTCTTCAACACACCTTAAATTTAATTCTCAAAGGTGTAACTGACATTCGTATGTCTAGACCAATTGGTTTTAGTACTCACCCTGTGTTCCCTACCAGGAGAGTCAGTTCGATATGTTCCTCAAATGTTCAAATGCGAAACAGTCTTCCTAAACCATTTCGGCCAAGAAGAGCTCAAGGATCTTCTTCTATTAAAAAGAAAGATAATGTTGTTCTTGATGTGAAAAAGGTACCAGAAGAAGGAAGCAAAAATGGATATATGGAAGACAACCTAAAAATGATAATTGAAGGTTATAAAGAGATTATTAACAGGCTATCAATTCCCTATAGACAAATTTCTTCAGGTAAAAACAAAAACTATGCGTCGTATTTTGATGATAGTAAGTTTTACGATAATGTTTCGCATCATAACGGTTTTCCTCCAAAGATCAGGAGAAAGAGGTTTAACTGAAAACAACGTTCATTTGATGAGCTTAAGGCTCATACTTGTGTTAATTAATCACAAGGTTGAGATCTCACTCACAAAAATCCTGGTTAAGTGAGATATGGTCAGGTATACTTGATGGCAAAGTGTTTTCTGATTTTCTAGTTATTTTCTTATCGTTCATAGCCGGATTATCATTCACAAACACTTTTGCATAAGTATTTGTACTTTTGTTTTGTCAAACTTTTGATTTATTTAAATTTCTTTTTGAAATTTCAGTTGTGTAAAAAATGCTACTCTTATGCTCTAGATTTTGTCTCTGGTGAGAATATAAAATTTATTGAGCTAAAATTTGTGAAATTATTCACGTAGCAAAACATTGTTTTGTAAACAGTTTTCTTGCATTATGCTTGGAGTTTTCCTGCTATGGGTCAAGTTTGCGTTTGTACGGGTACCCATGTTACATGTCACGGACCAACTTTGGAAACCCTAAAATTTGTTTCTATGAGAAACTATTTAAATACCAAAACCTTTTTGTGAGTACGTTTACTCCATGTTTTTGTTTATCAAGAATGACTTCCCCTCCTTGTTCTTGGAATTTTCCGGAAAACTTTATTGATGATGTTGTTTATTTTGAGTTCGTCTTAAAGAAGAGAAGAACCATTGTTGAAGATGATGAACGCAATCATGGTGCATCATGCTATTATGCGTATTCTCATCAAGATATAGAAAAGTCTGAGATGGTCTCTGCTTTAAGTAGTTCATGGGTTTCTAAATGATCTCGGAAAGCAAACCGAAGCTTGGAAACTCTATGAAGGATCTTGATGTGTTACTGAATCCGAGGTTGAAAAGGTTAACTCGACCTTGTTCTCATGAAGTCGCATGTTAAGGATCTTCTCAAAGAGGTCATCGATCTTTATCAGTCACAAGCTTGAAGGTCTTGAAACCCGTGAAGACTCTGTACACAAACTTTGATTATCGTATTTTCGGTTTTGTTGTTTTTAGAGTTGCTTTTTTTCTTTTAATGTTTATCTAGGAAACTTCTTATGAGAATTTATTCTTGTGTTTTTAAGAAGGATAACTAGGGTTTGGAATAGCCATTATTGTGAGTACACATATCTATTGCCAACGATTTTCATCTTGCAATGTTTTTAGATTTATTTATTTAAATTCTAAGTTATTTGGAAGATGATTTTTGCATTATTAATCTTTATGGTTTTATATATTGCAAATTATTATGGGATATGTTGTTTATGTACGTGAACCTTGACTGTCCCATATTTGTTCAAAAGTTAACTCTATTATATGTCGGTATGAAAGTATTGATAAAAGATAGAATAAACTTTTGACTAGAAAAATAAAGCCTATTATGTCATTATGCAAATATTGATGGAAGATAAAATGAACTTTTGTTTACAAAGATTAAGTCTATTATATGTCATTGTGCAAATAGTGATGAAAAATAGAATGAATCTTTGATTATTCCGCAGTATTGGTCTTTCCCTGATCCACATCCTTGTGAATGTACTGTGTTGCTTCGTAAGTTATCTTATGTTGAGCATGACCAACTGAATTGATCATTTTCCTTGTGGCTAATTCAATTGATATTTTTGGATTCAAATTCATGTTTCATGTGATTTGTCAATGTTCAAAGAAATCCTTCTTTTCTTGTAAAAGTAAGGTCGCTCTTGTTGTTCTTTCGGGAATGCCATTTTATGGGGGAGGGTTCTTAATTGAACTTGTGCTTAATTGCCAAATCTTTGTGGGGAGTGCGGTTGTGGAATATTTAGGAGTTATCTTGTATCTTTATAAACTCCTTGATGAATACAGTAAGTTTCGACTATGTGAAATAATCGAAACAAGTTGGTATGTTGTTCCCTTTTGGTCATGAAGTATCTCTATGAAAATTTCATGAGGATCCCATTAGTTTTCGTACCTTTGCCAATTTATATTTACAAAAGGGGGGAGAATTAATGTGTAGTTCACACTACAAATACATATGGTTTACGGATCATTATGTAAGGGGGAGTGGTTTTCATTGTGAGATGAAGTATTGACTAAGGGGGAGTGATACATATCACCATAGTATTGTTGTCAAAGTTGTGATACAATTGAACTTTGATGCTGTGTAATAATACTATGACACTTTATAACAATGATTGAGAGCAACTGTTTTCTCATTGTTATAGGTACGGATCTTCAACAACTATGATGTTGAGTTGAACACATTTAGAATCATTGGAGTACTTGGAAGTGACGAAGATTTCGAGTAATGTTGAAGAACAAAGGAGATCAAGCATTTGGATGAGAAGCTACAAAGTTTATTTATTTTGTAATCCATATGTATTGATAGTTTTGTCACTAAAATTGACAAATGGGGAGATTGTTAGAGCATTGCTCGGTCGAACTTGCAAGCGTTGCTATCTCAAGCTTGTTTGTCAATGTTAGTGATCAAAACTATAAGTCTTTATTTCTAGTCTACTTATAGATGTCTCGGACTAGGATAAATTGTGTAGTTGAGCATTAGACTTCACGGCGTTCATCAATTGAAGACGAAGAACTACTAAGGAGATCTTGTGGAACTTCATCAATAAAAGGTATGTGGAGACTAAAACTCATCTATCACTTGGAAAGTCTATTTCTACTCTATCTCCTATATTGAGACGTAAGTCGTAGTGCTATATAGTTTTCTATTATGCACATTTGATATTTCGAGCTGAGTTTAACTCGCGTACATATTTCTCGAAAATGTGTTGGTAAGATTTCGCTTCAATCAAGTTCATCTTATATTCTTGACGAAAGTCAAAAGATGATCATATGAAAATCACCAAGTAACATCTTACATGGTTTGTGTGATACAATCATTTGGTGTAGACTTGGAATGTTTCTTTATGATTATTTCAATAACTTGAAAATTGCTTTGATGCTAATAGTGTGTAAAAACGGCTATTGTCATCCTCTAAGAAAGTTTAAATGATTGAAATAGAGTTTAGAACACTTAACCAACATTGGATTATAAACATGTTATGCACTCTTGCATTTATGTAATCCATGTCCGGGAACCATAGTATGCATACCCGTATGCGTACGTGTTGGTTTGAGAAGTCCGGGAACCTAAGTACACGTACCCGTACGCGTACTGGCGTAAGGTTCAGGTCCGAGAATTTCTGCTGGGTTTGGAGGTATGCGTACTGTTTGTACCCAAAATAAATTCTAGGCACAAAACACGATTGATTTGATGATGATGATGATGATGATATGAAATTAGGGTTATGAAACAAATTGAAGAAAAATAAATAAGGAGACAAGGATTTAACGTGGTTCAGCAAGTTGTGCCTACGTCCACGGATGGAACCCCGTAGAGAGAGATTTTATTGATATGATGATTACAATAGTTGTGTGGTTAGCAAACTAGCTTTCCCCTGCCATTGAGTTGGATTTTTAGCCTCTATTTATAGGCAAAAAACTCTAATCTAGTTCCATAATAACCCTAGATTTTTAGTTATCCAAAATAACCACCTGGATTTGTACTTATCCTTTAATATTTGTATATATCCTTGAAGACATGTCTATCTTGAAAGATTCTTGTATATCTTCACATGATTTGAGTTTATCTTGAAAGATCCTTGTATATCTTCATAAGATTTGTATTTATCTTGGAAGATCCTTGTCTATCTTCACAAGATTTGTGTCTATCTCAAAAGACTTCCAAAAATAAGTATTTTGGGCTTCTATAATAAGCTAGACCGGGCCTCTATATTAAGCCATGTGGGTTTCCACAATAAACCTCCTAAGTTAGTTTTCTCAATAAACCTCAGGGTTTCCTTAATAAGTCCTGCTGGCTTTCTCAATAAGCCCCGTGGGTTTCCTCAATAAACCTCCGGACTTCCTCAATAAGCCCTACACGGCTTCCTCAATAAGCCCCGTGGGTTTCCTCAATAAGCCCACACCTGGTTTCCTCAATAAACCTCCGGACTTCCTCAATAAGTCTGTCACGGCTTCCTCAATAAGCCCTGGGTTTCCTCAATAAACCCGCAGCCTGGTTTCCTCAATAAACCTCCCACTTCCTCAATAAGTCCGACACGGCTTCCTCAATAAGCCCCGGGGTTTCCTCAATAAACCCACGGCTGGTTTCCTCAATAAACCTCCGGACTTCCTCATTAAGTTGGTCTGCGGCTTCCACAATAAGCCTTGTGGGTTTCCTCAATAAACCCACGGGTTGACGCTATTAAATAGCTTGTGCGCACGCACGTACACTATTTGAATAGGGTACAAACATCGCCCCCTCTTAACTCTCAACTTGTTGAAGAGTTAAGAAGATTCAGGCTACATGCGACGGCGACATGTACATAACTGCACGAATGAATCATGGCAAATTGTAGTGCATATCCGGCATGGTTTTTCCGACATGTGAGGCTTGACGTGTAGATTTTCTCTTTGTTAGCACTTTCTTGTTTTGACCCGGAGTTAGTGACTAGCCACTTTGTTGTTTCTCTTTCATAGAATAGCATTTTATTTATCTGTTTTCCACTTGTTCGAATGCAGGCACCACCAGTAGCTAACCAGGCACGTTAATTGCCCAGCTACTTTGGTCTTGCTTTGGCATATTTTGCTCCATCTCTTTGGTAAGATATTGCCAGAACTTACTCGAATGCAAGCTGCTCAGAACTTGTTAGGCACAGTGATTGCCTACATGCTCTCGTACTGGCGTAGAATTTGATGACTCAAACCTCTTGTGCCTTCGAATAACAAATGTACGACAATCTCCGGTGTACAGGTCGACCGGCTACAGATTTTTGTCATATATATATTTCCTTTTGCTTCATCTTTTATTGAAATATTTTACTCTTATTCTTGAAGTACTTCACAAAACACTTCGTCTTTGTTTTCTCTTTTCTAGAAAAACATTGCAACTATTTTCTTGAAAAGTAAAATGCTTCGTTTTTGTTTTTCTCTTTAATAGAAAAACAATGCAAGTATTTCTTTAATAAATACATGCGAAAGTGCCCTAAATTATGACTATAAACTCGATTTATAATGTAACAATCGGTGAGGACTTACCTTCCCAGGCGTTCGTTCCTTCAACCTTAGCCGCCCGGTATTTGCCATGATACTTGAAAAAGATGTCTTCTATTATTCGACTTCTTTAAACAAGTTTCTTTTGATTGCATGCTCGGGGTCACTTTAGCTTTTCCCAATATTTGTAGAGATATTCCCAAGTAGAAAAGTCGCCCCCATGTGAAGCGAACTAGATCTACTATATTCGTTCCCTAACTTGCTAGACGGCTCTAGGATTATGATCATGTATCTTTTTCAGTTGCCATCTTATTTGGGTTCCATCGTGATTTTTCCTTTTGGAATCGCCCTCAAGCGTGAGTAGAGACATTACAAAGACGCCCCAACTGTAATACCTGCAATAAAATTTTCTCATGTGCTAAACGAGAATTTTTGCGATGTGGTGGACTTGTGATGCCGAGAGCTAGTCGAGTCTTGAAAGGAATGTAGTGTGTGCTTGCGGGATGGGGCAAGGCCTTTTGCTCACAACGTAACAAGGTTGAAGCGCTCGTTGCTCGAGCGGGCGGCTATTGCTTGTGTTGAGTACGAGTCTTTGGACCAATATCGGGCATTGGGATCGTGGTTGAGACGAGACTTTATGCTTGCCAAGGTGCAAGTCTTTCATACTCGAGTGCAAGGTGAGATTTTATGCTTGCGATAACAGCAAGACTTATATGCTCATGTGCAAGGTGAGGCTTTAGGTGCTTGCGATGTGATGCAAGACTAAATATTGAAGGGTCTAGGCAATCCTCATCTCGCACTCGATCATGTCGTTGATCACGAAACTCGAAATCGATTATGTCGCTATCCACGAACCTCGAACTCGATCATGTTGTTGCCCAAGTGCACATAAAAGTTTCTCGAACCCAGAAATTTTTGCTTCCATGCTGTAGTGAATCGAAAAACGATTCGAACGGGCCAAATATCACTCAATTCGGACTTAAAACGAAGAAGTTATTGATGAAATAATATTTGCACGAAGCACGTGTGAAGAAACGGAGTAAGATTATTGAGTCATATATTATTGCATAAAAGAAGTGGAGGCAAAGATGGTTGAAGAGTGGAAGGTGCAACCTATAGGTCATGAGATCGATTCCTCCCTCCTGAACATATTTTTCATATTTTTCTTGAACTACCAAGGCACTATCCTGATTGGATCCGAATGCTAACATGGCAGTCAATGAGTGGACTGTTGCAGCTCACATGGTGGGCACGTGCTTACGTGTCGAGCAAGTTCTCATGTGTCTGGCACTTGTTGACGTGGCACGACGAAATGGAACACACAACTGCAAACACAACGCATCTGCTAACGTGGCGTTACTGATGACATGGCAACCGTACGTGCTAACATGGCAACCAAACGTGCTGGCGTGGCTCTACGTTGTCCGACGTGGCACTCGAACACCAATGTTGACATCCCATGCATCATCGATGACGTGGCACATGATGACCGGCAAGTGGATTACGTGGCTAGATATGATTGGCCAACATCTCGCGACGTGTTCCCAGTACATGACTCTACCGTCTTATCGCCGCATGATGACGTGGGTACATCTGATAACATGGCACATACTTACAAACGTGGCGCAGATGCTGACGTGGCACCATTGTGACATGGCGCGAGCTTACTGACGTGTCATAGAGGTCGCTAAGGTGTCAGACGTTGAATGGTCACCCGATCAAAACTGTCGGATTGCTGACATGGCATCCGCGCTGACATGGCCACCAGCTGACTTTACATAAAACGGTGAAGTGGCATGGCGGTCGCTGAGGTGTCAGACGATGACTGGTCACCCGAGCTGGCATGTGAACTGGTTAGACCCGAACGATCTGACCGAGTTGGACCAGTTGAAAGTGGTAGATCGAGACACGTGTCAGCTGTAGATTGGTTGAACACTGTTGATCTGGTACATTGAATCAGAAGCTGGATCGAGGGTTGGACAAATCATACGGATCAGATTGGTTGGAGTCGAAGCTGTACGCGAGGCTGCACCTTTCGCAATGCTTTCTGTAACAAATATATTTGTTACTATTGGGTAACGCTTCTACTACTTTTTCTGCAACTTTCGCAACAGTTTCTGCATCTATTTGTAACAGTTCTTCAAATTCGCAACAGTTACGTAAGAACCCTAATTTTTTCTTCATTTCTTTTTTTTGTCGTTGATTTTTGAATAAAATCCGTGTGATTTCTTCCGCACCTTTCTCAGTGACAAAACACGATCGTTTTACACGAATCCCCTTAGTCGGCACCAATGTTTATACCCAAAATAAATTCTAGGCACAAAACACGATTGATTTGATGATGATGATGATGATGATACGAAATTAGGGATATGAAACAAATTGAAGAAAAATAAATAAGGAGACAAGGATTTAACGTGGTTCAGCAAGTTGTGCCTACGCCCACGGATGGAACCCCGTAGGAGAGATTTTATTGATATGATGATTATAATTGTTGTGTAGTTAGCAAACTAGCATTCCCCAGCCTCTATTTATAGGCAAAAAACCCTAATCTAGTTCCATAATAACCCTAGATTTGTAGTTATCCAAAATAACCACCTAGATTTGTACTTATCCTTTAATATTTGTATATATCCTTGAAGATCCTTGTCTATCTTGAAAGATTCTTGTATATCTTCACATGATTTGAGTTTATCTTGAAAGATCCTTGTATATCTTCATAATATTTGTATTTATCTTGGAAGATCCCTGTCTATCTTCACAAGATTTGTGTCTATCTCAAAAGACTTCCAAAAATAAGTCTTTTGGGCTTCTATAATAAGCTAGACTGGGCCTCTATATTAAGCCATGTGGGTTTCCACAATAAACCTCCGGGTTGGTTTCCTCAATAAACCCACGGGTTGGTTTCCTCAATAAACCTGCGGACTTCCTCAATAAGTCCGGCCTGGCTTCCTCAATAAGCCCTGTGGGTTTCCTCAATAAACCCACATCCTGGTTTACTCAATAAACCTCCGGACTTCCTCAATAAGTCCGTCCTGGCTTCCTCAATAAGCCCCGTGGGTTTCCTCAATAAACCCACAAATTTGGTTTCCTCAATAAACCTCCGGACTTCCTCAATAAGTCCGGCATGGCTTCCTCAATAAGCCCTGTGGGTTTCCTCAATAAACCCACGGCTGGTTTCCTTCGATAAACCTCCTGGACTTCCTCAATAAGTCCTATCTGGCTTCCACACAAGCCCCGTGGGTTTCTCAATAAACCCACGGGTTGGCGCTATTAAATAGCTTGTGTGGCATGCACGTACACTATTTGAATAGGGTACAAACACGTACCCGTTCACATACTAGCGAAAACCAAACTTGGTCCACTACTCAAGTATGCGTGCCCACTTGCATACTTGAGTGGTTAAAGTTCTAAAATTGGTTGTGACATGAACTAATACATTTATATAATAAGGAATGCATTCTTTCCAAACCGTGGCTATAATGTTCATGAATTGATTCGAGTGAATCAAACCGATTTTGCTTCAATTGTGTTCTTGTATACTTCTATGAGAATATAGAAATTGAATAAACTTGTGACTAGTTTCATTTGAGTCATTTGAACTAGTTGTGGTTAAGATGAATAAGGTTGATATGGGAGTGTTCATATAGATAACTTTGGTTAACTACTGTTGAGCCAACATAGTGTACACATTTAGGTACGGTTACTCAAACCTAAATGAAGGTACATTTCATCTGTGTATAACAACCTAAGTTCGATCTAACGGTTGAAAGATATTAGCTTGGGTCTAATCAGGTTTTCATCTCACGGTGAATATTGAATGCTTTGTTACCAAGGTAACTTAGATTGCAAACCTTGATATGAAAACTATATAAGGGAGAACTCTAGCAACTGGGAAACCTAATCCCCACTACTTATGTGTGATACTAGTTGCGACTAGAGTCGATTCTCCTTTAACCTTAGGTTTTTCACAAAACCTTGTAGGTTAACGACCGGAAGACTTCATTGGGATTGTGAATCCATACCCAACTATTTTCTCCGTAGTTGTGTGTTCTGATCTTACTTTTACTATCGTGATTGAGTATTATCTTTGTTAAGATTTGCTTGAAATTTATCTCTGATAGGTAAGATTAAAAGTAGTCACAAACATCTTCGTCTCATCGTTTGTGATTCCGCAATATCTTGTTTCGCTACCACATGATTAAGATTATTGTGAGGTGATTGATTATACTAGGTTGTTCTTTGGGAATATAAGTCTGGTTTATCAATTGGTTCAAAATGCACCTTGATTTATCAAAAGACTTAACATAACTCGTAGGTATTTCGTGGGACACGATTTATCTATTCCAATAGACTTTTATGTGTGAGACAGATTTGTTTATCAATTTTTCGACTTTGGTTCGTACAAACTCTTGGTTGTGGGTGAGATCAGCTAAGGGAATCAAGTGCGTAGAATCCTACTGGGGTTCAGAGATGTAAGGAGCGCAACTGTACTTTGATCAGTGTGAGATTTATTAGGGCTCAACTACATTCCAGTCCGAAGTTCATTGGTAGTAGGCTAGTGTCTGTAGCGGCTTAATACAGTGTGGTACTCAAAGCTGTACTAGGTCCCTGGGTTTTTCTGCATTTGCGGTTTTCCTCGTTAACAAAATTCTGGTGTATGTGTTATATCTTTTCTGCATTAAATTTTGTTATATAATAGAAATATCACAAAGTTAATGCGTTAATATCAATCAATTATATAATCTAACCTTTGGTTGTTGATATAAATTGATTGACACTTGAACATTGGTCTTTGGTACTGTTCAAGTTATTTCTCTTATTCAACGGGCTCGCAAATTCCTATTTTTGATTGCGATTGAATTGAGAAATTGAGATATAAACTCTTTGATATACCATTCTCTATATTGAGTCCTGACCTCTAGTTGATTCTGCTGAAAGTATATTGGAGTTTGTTTATTCAGATTGCCGAACGAAATATTGGGTGTGGATGTTAGACCCCCGCTTTTTCACTAAGATTTAGTGAGTATCAATATACTTTACTTTCTCTTGTATTTTAGTTATGTGAGCATCTCTGCTTCACTGATTTTCCCTTAAGTGTTTATGCACTTCTCTGTTCCCTTGTATGAGTTTCGGACTTTGTCCCAGGTACCTGTTCAGTTCAAGAAGTTTAGGTAATAGACTTTCTTTTTAGATATGTAAAAATAAGACTATGAAATATTACACTTTTGTAAAGGTGATAGATAATGTATTTAGAGATAATATATTCCCATGGGAATACAATTACTTGTTTCAGGTTATTAAATCAACCTGAGTTAGATTTTTAGATAAAAGAAATATTTTTCCTGCTACTGGCAGTTAGAGTTATAGATATTGGTAATATTTCTTTAAATGATAGATATTGTATGGGTAACTCAGCTTTTCCCCCAATAAATTGTTTAACTTGTAGGCTCCACGACTTATCTTTTGTGAGAAGATATACGGGCCTTCCCAGGTCGCTGCAAGTTTTCCAAGCTTGAACTCAGGGCTACTAGGCATTACTTCTCTGAGCACTAGATCTCCGGGATGAAACTCTATGGGTTTTACAACTCTGTTTTTCCCCCATGTTTTTTTGATGCTTTTCTAGTTGAATCAGAGTTTTTTTTTTTTTTTAAGATCGACCTCCTCTAGGCTTTTGAAGACGAGCTCATCGTTTACTTCAGAGATGACTGCTAGTGTTCTTGCAGTTGAAAACTTCAGCTTGGTGGGTAATACTGCTTTCATTCTGAATGCTAATGAAAAGGGAAATTTAAGTGTAGAGGCTCTTTTGGTTGACCTGTAAGCCTATAACACTTCATTGAGAATATCAGCCCACGTGCCTTTTTCAGCGTCCAACTTTTTCTTTATATTTGCAAGTAGAGTTTTGTTGGAGCTTTTTTCCTAACCATTACCCTAGGGTAATATGGTGTATTGAACCTATGTAAGTCTTTTCAAATCATAGTCCAGAGACTTTTCAGGTGTAAGACTTTTAAGTCATGGTTCATAGACTTTTGTTGAATATAAATATATATTTATCAGATATAGCTTCGAGATAAGAGGTATGAGCTGTTAGTTATGAGAAAATATTTCTAAGTCCACCCCCACCCCACCCCCTCCCCCACCCCCTTCTTTTTGTCAAATAAAAAAGGGAAAGATTATGAGTTTAATATTTTACTTATGTTGGATGTTCTCGCTTCTGCAGAACGACTCTAGATCAATTGATTTGAATTGTGGACCGTTTTCTACTACCAGTGCCATTGTGAAAAGATGAGTGACACCACAATCTTTTATTTTGATCACAACCTATTCAAGACCCACCGTGTATAAACCTCTTTAAGCAACACTCACTAAAGGAATATTTCAACACGGTGTCCACTTGGAACACGATTAGTCCGGACGGGCCTAACAATGTGACA
Organism: Papaver armeniacum; assembly: GCA_023531295.1. Classification (NCBI taxonomy): domain Eukaryota; kingdom Viridiplantae; phylum Streptophyta; class Magnoliopsida; order Ranunculales; family Papaveraceae; genus Papaver; species Papaver armeniacum. Next base: position 8,794 of record JAJJWW010002893.1, on the reverse strand, counting down.
AATCAAAACCAAGTGAAGAATCACAATACACCTTGTGTGATCGTCTATGGATACAAGATCGAGAAAATACAACAACAAGTGCCTAGTTAACATACAAGTGTATTTACTTTAATTATAATATAAACACAATTATAATGCGGAAATAAAGTAAAACACACACCAGAATTTCGTTAACGAGGAAAACTACAATCTTGTAGAAAAACCCTGGGACCTAGTCCAGTTTTGAATACTCAATAAATTAAGACGCTACAAAAAGTAAACCTGCAACTTCGTGTAGACAATACCAAGCAATCTCAAATCCTAGTTACCCAGCTTCAGCAGTATTCTTGTTTTGATAATATCTAGCAGAACTGAAGTTCTCAATAGATATTTGATACTAGATATCCTAGCAGAACACGCGTTCTCTTTAGGACTAAATCTAGTATATCTTCTTAATGGTTCACAATAACTTGTTCTACCAATCTTTCAACTGGAAAGACAAGATTCCTTTGGATCGTATTCCAAACAGTAAAGGATCAAAACTGTTTGGTAACCAAACTCACTTTCTAATCACAATACCGAAATATATGATAAAAGCACAATTACGGATCTTCTATTTTTAAGATCCGTTACTAGATCCGAAGCTCCTAGGTTACGATATCAAACAAGAAAATGATTACCGAAATAATCAATCTTGATTACAAGGTTTATGATAAAATCACAAACAACTTGTTGATCTCGAAAGGCTTACGTTTATTGAAAATAAACAACCTTTTAATCCCTAAAATCAAGTCACAAAAGTCACACCAAGATCAAAACACAAGAATAAAAGTCTTCAATATTCGATTTAATCTTCAAAGTAATAACCTACAAAAAGAAACTTGATTCTTTATTGATTTGTCGCATTTAACGAAATAAGTAACAATGGTAAATCAATGAATCTATCTCGACAAATCTAGAAAAACTTAGATCCGTAGAAACGTTGAATCTTTGATCTAGTTTGAGTGAGCCTTATATCGCATTTAAAGGTTCTCAAGAATAATCAAACTAGGTGCAATCAAAGTTTTAACAAATCATAGCCAATCAAATCAATAATCGAAAACTACAATGAGAAATCTAGTTTCCCACCAACGGTACTCGTAAAGATTCTTGATCCCACATAAGTCTTTAAACGAAAGCTGGTCGTAAGAGATTTCGCCTAATTAGGGTACTTTCCTCTTCGGATAGACTGCTCCACCAGAAACAACAAAAAGTGAAGTTTGCCTGGATATTATGATAGTTTGCTAGAAATGCAAACTTAGGTATTTATAGACCAATGATGTTTAGACACCAAGGAATTTCAAAATCGAAGATATTCTCAAGATATGCAATGAATGCCAAATCCGGCCTTAATGGAGGGTCCCGATTAGATTAAGCAGTCCGGTCATACCAAAGATGACCACCGTGGGTCCGCTCTATCCCCTCACTTTGATCGGATAAGGCATACCATGCCTGCTATCCCAAAACGCGCGTCCAAACTTGCGTGGTTACACTTCCCAAATTGCAAATCGATCTCGACCACTCAACTTCACCCCACGAATCGAGTGGCTTAGATCACGTTTTCATGGGACAGTCGGTATAGGCGTGAACACCAGTCTACCACCTACACGCCAGATCGATCGACCAAGACCGACCAAGATTGGTCGTCTTGGAACGCGCCAAACGGGGGCATGTCACGCGGTTTCCCGATTCCTTTGCGGCAATGGATTTCCGCCGCAAACCAATCTCAACCACTCAACTTTCCGGTCAAATTGAGTGGCCTAGATCGCACCTTCATGGGACAAAGTGAGATACGGACGTGTACACCGGCATGTTTTGTCTATACACATGCCCTGGCCGGTCTTTTCCAAAACACCTCCCATGCTTGGATTCGACCGAGGCTGAAGAGGGATGCTTGCGCACCTCTTCTAAAACCCTAATTCCATCAACGGTCGCAAATGAGTGTCTCGAGTAGATCATCTCGTCCGTCCAACTTCACCGGCTTGGTTATACAACCACAGTTTGAAGTTAATTGATCGATGAGGCATCATGGTAATCACCACCCATCACTCTAACACACCAGGATGCGGTTTCTGCATAAAATACACATGATACTTCACAAGTATCAATTTCCTGAATAACGCAGTTATTCAATTTAGCATTACATGCTACCTTATGTGGGTCCCACGATCCACACATTCCGTTATCAATCATGTCACAAATCGGGGATACATATCGGGGGTATTGGTCCAGCGGTTTACGGCGTACGCGTACAGCGCGCCATCACAAGAACGTGTCGGGAAGTCATGGACGGTTAGAGATGACAGGCGAAGTGGGCAAGACTGGTCGTGTAACACCATCACACACCTCCACTACTCCATCATTCCACTTCCTCCACTTCCCACGAGAGACGTGAATAAGGCTCAAATGACTTGTATAAATAGATTCTCCTACCTATTTTCCAACACAAGGGGAAATACAAGAGAACAGGAGAAAACCACACAAGTCCAGACATTCGAAACCAAGTGTTAATACACAACGTATTCAAACACCCAGAGCACAGCTTGCATCAATCGTAAGCCCGCTCACCTTTCGTTACAAGTCATAAGCAAGCCAACACCTTCACAATCTCAACACCTTCTTCGCTTCCCTCCCTAAGATCAACCCCATCTCTTCACTTTCAGAATCAAACGAGTCTGAACGGCCATTTCTTGGTTTAGGCCGGACTTGCCGCAGTTGATTTCTGAATCAACAAGCACTCACCGCAAGCTGATGCATTTGTTTAGGATTTAGATTCATTCCTCATCCACACACCCCAAATTACCGAGATCCGACAGAATAGTTTTCACCCATAAAAAATTGGCGACCACGGTGGGAGGTTGATCTCTCGGTTACAAAAATTGAATTCTCAATTCTTCATTTTCATCTCACATGTATCACTCACTCAAGACCACGAGTGGTTCGGATATCATGGGAAGTGTAGCTAGAATCTTTGGAGGATGTCTTGGCAAATCAAGACGGTATCGCTAGAAGACATAGCGAGACATTCCGCCATTTGAATGATATAACATCGCAATTACAAGAAGGGTCGGCGAGCATCTACTCAAACAAAGGCAAGAAACGCCGGATCCTTAGTCGAGTCACACCTTTACCGGTGGAGATGCGAAAGAGCGCGTAATCACGGGGGGACTCAAGAGAGACAAACAACATGGTCCAGTAGACAATGAAGACTCGAGGCAACTCCCACGAGAGGAAAAGACTTGTCCGGTACCACAACGTCTACCTGGATAAAGAAATAGAGCCTGCAGCTTACGGATCCTCGCTGGAAGATTTATATCTCAAGACCCTTGTCGAAGCCCCAAAGACCTGCTCAATCTGCATCGACCTTTCAACTAAGTGAAGAAATGCTTGAGGAAGGAGAGATCAATCAAGGAACACGTGAGTACGAGAGGATGGGAACGTTCAATTCGATCACTCGGCGTGATATTACAACACCTCCCATCACGAGCCCAGCAGCCGCAAATCCCGACATCTCATCAGTTTTACACCTCCGGTAGTCACCGTGAGCAACAACTTCCACCCCTTCATCGGGACGAGGAGACAGAGGGGACGAGAGGAGGACCATCTCCCATTACCATTGCATACTTGATGGAGAAGAGGAAGTTCTTGCTAAGACTCAAACGGATATGGCCGCAACTTCGGAAAGAGGTACTCACTTTTCTTAAGACATTAATCGATCGATTGCCACAAGACCCTGAACAGTCCACTCGGAGCCAACAAGGAATGCATTCAACGCACCGGAAAAGGTACTTCGGCGGCGCGGACCTACATGGACTGATCAAAGAAGCGACATCGAGATATGAGCGGTCTGTCATGGAGACTCCTACACTGGGATGATCCTCACAACGATCCTCCTCAAGTCAATAGTTTCACTATGAACCCGAGGCCGATGGATCGGAAACATTTTCTCTAGTGGAAAGTTTATACGAACTTTCACACCTCTCGAAGAATCGGCGCACGGAGACATTTTGCCGCAATCAACCGGAGAAGGTCAGCAACCGTGCCCTACATGTCACCGCACGCATCAAGGATTCGGAGTTCAAGACGGCCTTATCGACACGGGAGGCGTCTTCGAATGTGATTACTCTCAAGATTCTCGGGACATCCAAGGTTCTCCCGGGAAAGGTCGTACGAAGCCTACCACAATGATGGACTTCGAGGGAAACCAAACCGGACATACGGGAGAAGCTCCCGCCAAAGAATCGAGACAAGTTCGTTGCATCCCACTCCCCCACGTGGGCGTCAATTCAGGGAGAAGACCGCTTGCATCATTGAGGGCTAGTACCCACGATGCATCTTTGATGACGAAGCATTCTTCTCCATCCCGTGAAGCCACGACCCACGTTCACACGAAGAGGGAACGAACTTTTATGGCGAGTCGTGACCAGAAAGGGAAAGCGGTATCTGAGCACGACACGCCATTATCAATTAGCATGGGAGATCAGTACACAGTCTCTTCACCCAATGGAATGCTACAACAAAGAACGAACCACAAGAACAAGTGCTAGATGCTCCACAACACCTTCAAGATGGCACCAACTCCACAACAGTGATATTGAAATCGTTGAGGAATCTCCTGCTTTATCTCCATCACTCAACCTTGTGTACGGATAAACGCACGAAGCTCGTGGAACTTCTCAAAGAGTACCAGGACATATTCGCTTGGAGATATGAAGAAATGCCTGATTTAGATGAAAATTGGTCACCCATCATCTACATGTCATGCCCGTATCCAAGTGGTTAAACAATTTAATTCAGTTATAAGGAAAATGGATAGATCGGTGCTACATAGACTTGGGAGACTTGAATGTGTGCTGCTCCAAAAAAGATCCTCCTCTACCTAACATCGACATGTTAGTAGATGCAACCAATGGACACGACATGTTCTCCTCCATGGATGGATGCGGCGGCTACAATCGATAAGGATGTACGAGCATGATACAAGTAAGATAGATTTTCAACTCCTCTGAAATTTTTATTATACCATCCGCCATTTAGTTTAAAGAATGCGATTAATAACGTATCAACGCTCTATGACGGCAATCTTCCACCGGAGCCGATACCTCAAGGGAGCGACCTCAAGAAGATAACGATGTCCACGCGTCATATCGAGCAAGATCCGGGCGAGTCACTCTAATCGAACGTTGGTCGAACAAGATCCGGCGAGTCACTTTATCGATGATGGTACATGTCTATCATGCTATGTTGGAGAATCCGCGCCTTTGGTCATCCTCTGGATCATTGAACGCTCATCTACAACAACATATGCCTGATAGAAAGAACCCGAGGCCTGCCAAAGAATGAAGAGCCTCCTAATGTTTGTAGGGGCATATATCTCACCAATGTGCGATACAACCTTCAAATATTCCGTAAGTAGTTCCTCAAGCAGCAAGAGGAAAACCACCGAGATACAACATCCCGCGCGTCCGTCAACTCCAACTCCGGTACCACATGCACGACTCCATAATGATGAAACAATGTCCAAGATATTCCATATCTGTCCTCGACAACAACCACTACGAACAAACCATGTAAACCACGCTTGGGGACTGAGGCTCGCATGAAGTTCCTTCACCGTTATTCAAGGAATTCTTCAACATGAGAAAGATGGTCACCAAGAAGCATGGAATTTTCAAGGGTAAATCGAATCTGAAGAGGGAAACACTTCAAACGCTCCCTCTAGCAGTAGGCCGCTTCAATGGTTTATTCAAGAGCCAACCTCAACGCTCTCTCCGGGACCCAACGTTCACTTGAATCCTTCTTCAACACTCTCTCCAGGATCCACCTCAACGTTAGCACTAAACCACTTTAACATCCTCTCGAGCCATTTTAACACTCAAGCCGCATCAATAATCTGCGCTCCGGTCAAGTTATCTTTGATGTACTCATTGCTCAACATACGTCTCATCCATCCTTCATGAAGGCCCAGCGAGCATGAAAACCTTGAAGTCGATAGGAGAAGTTTTATCTTGTGGAACGGATATTTTCATATAGTTGAAAGGCGCGGTGAACAACTCATCATCAATGTTCGGCATATCTTTGAAGTCACAACACCTCCCGACTTGGCACCGCATTATCCCAGAAGACATCTCAACAGGAGTTCTTTTCTTCATTCTACAATAAAAAAACATGAGTCGCATTTGTATAAAATCGCGTGAGATGTGTAGTCACACACGACAAACACACATTCACGTTGGAGTACACAAGGTCGGTATTAGGTCCAAACACCGTATTGCTCAAGTCTCAAGGTGTTGATCAAGTCACAAGTCCCAGATTGCTCAAGTTTCAAGTTTGGTATTGCTCAAGTTTCAAGTCCGGTATTGCTCAAGTTTCAAGTCCCAGATTGATCAAGTCACCATCCGCATTGCTCAAGTTTCAAGTCCTGTGATTGATCAAGTCACCAGTCCGGTATTGCTCAAGTATCAAGTCCGGTGTTTAGTCAAGCTAGCTGGGTCGGTGTTTGGTCGAAGTAGCAAGATGACACTCGAGCAATTACATCAACCGTACGGTCAAAGTAGGCGCAGGACATGCCCGACGTTTGAAACATGTACACATCAATCCCACGTTCGATCAACGGTGCGATGAGACCCACGAACGAAATAGGCGTAACAGTCCATTCCATCGGGCAAGACCGATATCATGCTAGGGGGAACACTCGCCTGGACGCCTCTTGAACGTGACATGCTCCAAGGACGACGGATGACCCGTCTCTCCTGGTAACATCTAACTTTGTCTCATAAGCTTTGTCTTTAATCGTCACCATCTCATGCCTACCCCACAATGGTGTAACCATTATGTGCTAGGCGGGGGACTTAATGTTGATGGTGGATTTTCATTTAAGGTTAAAATTGTAAAAAAAAGCAAAAATCATGCGTTGACATCTTGTAAAAGATAAAGCCATTAATAAGTGTTGGATACTCCTTCACTTTACTAATTCACCTAGAATGGAGCATGTGGCAACAATCCCATTATGTGAATACACGAAATTCATCCAGTTGGAGCATGTAGCAACAATCCCATATACCCCGTGAATTTCTAGCATTATTAATTAATGCGCAATCAGCCTCGTATTTCGTACTCATTATCGGTGCGATGACGATCGAGTGTTACTCTTAGCCGGGAGCAACACGAACCTCAAGCATTATAATGAAACCATGTACGAAATACCCGTACATGCCGACTCTCGGTGTGTTATACTAGCCCGATTGATCCACTCTCGGTGTGTTATACTAGCCGATTGATCCACTCTCGGTGTGTTATACTAGCCATTGAGCATCCGGATCGACCGTGACGGTCCGGATATGATCACGATCATCCAACTCCACAAGCATGATTGGATGACCCGGATCAATTCCATAACCCCTGGCGGTATGGAATATTCACTGCCGAACCAACGCGGACCCCGCATGGTCGGCCTCCCCTTTGGCCTAGCTTGCCAAAACGTCCAAACCAGAAGCGTATGGACGGAAAACCCTAAATTAGGGTTTACGACATATTACATGTGTCGCAAAAATAGTCTCAACCATCCATCTTCGCGTATAGATGGAGGGTGAGATATAGATTCAAAGGGCCCCGAGCATGTCAACACAATCACCGAGGGCTCACACATACCGACCACCGGTCAGGACCAACCATGGTTGGTCATCCCACCCGTGCGCCCGAACATAGCATGGCGCATTGGCAGAAAACCCAAAATTAGGGTTTTGAGCACCACGAGCGTCCATCTTCTCTAAGACGAATGGAGGGTCCCAGTTAGATTAAGCGAGTCCGGTCATACCAGCATGACCACCGTGGGTCCGTTTATCCCCTCACTGATCGGCTTATACCATGCAGGCTATCCCAAAACGCGCGTCCAAACTTGCGTTGTTACACTTCCCAAATTGCAAATCGATCTCGACCACTCAACTTCACCCACGAATTGAGTGGCTTAGATCACGTTTTCATGGGACTGATCAGTATAGGCGTGAACACCGATCTACCACCACACGCTGGGGATTGATCGACCAAGACCGACCAAGATTGGTCGTCTTGGAACGCGTGCCCAAAGCTGGGCATGTCACGCTGTTTCCGATTCCTTTGCGGCAATGGATTTCCGCCGCAAACCGATATCAACTACTTCGGCTTTGCCGATCAAATTTAGTGGCATAGATCGCACCTTCATGGGGACAAAGGAGATACGGACGTGTACACCAAGATCTTTGTCTACACACATGACCTGGGCCGGTCTTTTCCAAAACACCTCCATGCTTGGATTCGACCCGTCAAGAGGGATGCTTGCGCACCTCTTCTAAAACCCTAATTCCATCAACGGTCGCAGATGAGTGTCTCGAGAGATCATCTCGCCCGTCCAACTTCACCGGCTTGCTTATACAACCCCGGTCGAGTTAATTGGCGGTGAGGCATCACATGGTAATCACCACCCATCGCCTACCACACCGGGATGCAAGACTGCATAAAATATACATGATACTTCACAAGTATCAACTTCCGAATAACGCAGTTATTCAATTTAGCATTACATGCTACCTTTTGGGTCCCACGATCCACACATTCCAAATCAATCATGTCATAAACCGGGTGATACATACTCGGTATTGGTCTCAAGGTTTTACAGCTCTGCAACGTGCACGCGCCATCACAAGAACGTGTCAGAAGTCATGGACGGTTAGAGATGACAAGAAAAGTGGGCAAGACCCGGTCGTGTAACACCAAAGACACACCTCCACTACTCCATCAT
>JAJJWW010002892.1:0-43803 GCA_023531295.1 Papaver armeniacum | reverse complement strand
TGTTATTGCGTCATGGCACTAGTACAAACTGTCACATAGGCCACGTTTTGGGTTTACAACTAGCCACGTTTTGGATTATTGGCGTGGCTATATGACTTGCTGAAACTGGAGTGTTGTTCTGGCCACGTTTTAACTCAATAACCATGTCTATTGGTGTCCATTAAAAGCCACGTAGCAAAGGATGTAGCCAAAAAGCAGCATTTGCCATGATTTTTTGAAGTGATGATTGTCCATGGCGATAGACTAATATGTTGCCACATGAGGTAACTGTTTTGCGTGTCCAAGTGTAGGGTAGTATTAGATACGCCAATTTCCCGTGGCATAAAGCTAACTCTTATAGCCACCATGATTGTTTTGGGTGTCAAAAATATGTTCATTAGACACGATTTTCAACAAGGAAAAAGGGTAAAACGCCATATGCACACGCAAACACTATGGTGTGTTAAAGTATAGATGGGAAACGAGTCAAGGCATACAGTAAATAAATGGTGCATTCACTGCATTGTACTCACAAAGAAGATAAATGCTTCCCTCTTGGCCAAAGTCGATTATACTAATGTGCATCTTTTAGAAAACTTGCAAGAGAGAGCATGCATCCATATATTTAAATTATAGATTCAAATAAATTCAGATTTTATAAATAAAATGAGGTCCCTTGCAATGTAAAAACTGCAAAGTATCCTACTTCAACATAAAAACCAAAAAAGGCGCAGGTACTATCCGGTACAAAACCTATGCTTACTAGACACAAACGTGTGTGCCAGAACATGCATGCGTATGTACCATCCCTATTATGTAAATCACAACTGAGTAAGCTACTTCAAGGATGTAAGATATCAGGATCCTTGTGTTCATCAGCATAGACATATTCAGACCTTTAAATCACTAATTAAAGGAGGAAGCAAGTCCAACAGTAGGACAAAGTACTTGCGTATCCAAAATCCTTAGATACTACATTCAGTGCTACCCACTTCAACAGATAAATATTTCTCTTAGCTTCTTCCTCTTGTCCTTCGAAGAATGTCTGGATACTTCCATTCACCATTCTCCTGACGATGAATAATAACTTCTCCAACCTTACAATTTCCAGGTGTTTGGCGAGTTCAGACACACCACAATGCATAGAACAAACAAAAGAACCACCGATCAATCCAGTCTTTTGTTGCATTGGGATTTTGTATCAGTAGCTTCCTTTGTTCTTCTAAAAGTGACAGACTCAAACCTGAAATGATACATGTAATACACACTAAGAACCAATTTATGAAATAAAAAAAAGAAAATGTGATTCAACGCATGTAAGACATCGATGTAAAAACACAAATTCATCATTTTGTATACCATTAAATACCAGTCCTCACTATCATACTGCTCAACCTAGATACATATTAACTCACTCACATTTCTCATTTATGATACTCAAACTGAAAATTAATAGTTTCAAACTTCATAATTAGCGATTTCAAATGTATTAAAGAAGAATGGATTCCAAATCATGTCTAAATAAATCAAACAGTGAGATGCACCTAACATCCTAAGTTCTCAATACCCCTTAATTCAAGAATCACAAATGAAATGCACATCAAAATAGGTAAGTCGTACGAATAGGTTGACAAAAGTTATTTACCTGACAAAGATTGGTCATTGATGGGGGGGCTGTTCTTGTTGTATCGACAAAAAGCAAAAAGACCAAAAACCAAGTAAACAAAGGGCTAAAATGAAGAAAAAAATGAACATAATCTTACGTAAAAATTAAGTTCTTTTATTACTAACTATTTGAGTAATCAAAAGATAAGAATAAAATTAAAGCATACAAATATATTGCAAAATGCTTTATGTAGCAGAAAGTCAGGGTTTTGGAAACGAAGGCAGTTATATCCATGGCAAGAGAATTACAAGAATTTAAAGAAGACCAGCAATGGACAATAGAGCAATACAAATAAAGAATGCAATACACTACCTATTGCCCTTATTGAGTCGGTCTCCCTATGTTTCCTTCTGAACCTTCTTTCTAACAACTGGAACTACCACTTCCCGGCATTCTCATAAAAATGTCCTGCAAAGAACTCCTCAATTAACAGCTTCGTTAATTTACAAATCAATGATTCAGAAATGCTAAATGCAACTAACATTTTATGGTTTTCATTTGAGATATAGCAACATAAAGTGAGAATATAGCAAATGGGATTATGTGAATAGATAAGTGTGTCAATCAAAGATATTATTTTGAGGTAACCACGTATTGGATCATACTGTATAGATCCAACAGACAATAGATGCGTGTCAAAATGTACTATTGGATCCGCTTAGGATCAATTGGCTCTCCAAGCAAAAGCTTAGTTGCTTCTCACTTTATGAGATATTTAATACCAAAATCTGTTTTTCTCTCTATGTACGTGTTTGCACAGATTGTTAAATCATGTTCAGAGCAAGACTGAATAGTAGAAATCCCATGCTCAGAAATATCTTTAGATTAATAACTCAAGTTTTGCTTTAGCATATCAGGATGATACACCAAAAATAATTACGAAACAAGATGGTCACTACAGCACAGTTTTCATCAATACTGAATCAGCCATTAATATCTAACAAAATGAAATATTATAACCCATGGACACATTTTTAGAACCCATTGAGTTAGATCACATACCTTAGTGTCACGAACTCCATGAGAACTACTAGCAATCTTTGGCCGGAATGCATTTCGCCCTGCCTTTGGCCAATATCTGAGAGCCCAATTCCTTAGTGCTTTTACGCTCTAAATTAACCTCTTGCCTAGAGGTTTTGTTCTCAACATTGTTGGAGCAACAAGTGCAGTTGCATCCATCACGGTAAACTCCTGAAGCAAGGCCCTAACTAAATAAAATTAGATAACTATTCAATCAAAACCCTTTAAAATTCATGAAGACGAAAACAAAACTCCAAACTGAAACATCCAGCTCATGGATATCCAGATAATTGGAATAATGCTTACTTCTACAACAACCCTCCACCAAAATAATGCAATTTTACGCAGAGTCACAGAGTCATGAACCTTCCAATGATTTCAGAGAGTCTAACCACAAAGGTATCTGGTGGAGCAGCATGACCAGAGTGATTCATATGTTGAAAAAGTTGACCCTCTGCAAGTATTTGCAGATATTACAACAAAATTGAAGCTCATCCAAAGTTATGCGGAAACTTAACTAAGAAACTCATGGTAAATTGATTATAATTTGTAACTACTGTAAAGCCATTGAATATTTCATTACCAGCATAAAACAACGCTTTGATAAAAGATACAACTTCATCATCATCACTGATCTCTGAAGTCAATTTATCCTCCTTGTCACGAAGCACTAACGACTTCAGGTCCTCTTCTTCTTCTTCCACAGATGGTGGTCCCTTTCCTGTTTCCTGCAAGAAATAATATCTTAACTCAAAGCCACAAATCTCAAAATAACAAATAAAAATCTCAACTTCACAATTCAGCTAGTCTTAATTATGAACCACTGAAAGTTTGATGTACCTTCATTCTGGGATAATCTGTTTAGGAATTTCATTAAACCCTGGCTAACTCGACTGGGAAGAGCTGTCTGCTCTTGTTTCCCTCTCCTCATGTTTTTTAACCTATCCTGCTTTCTCCCTAATTGCACAACATATCCAATTAGAATGAAATTTTTGAACAACACAACAAATTTTAAATCAAATCATACCCAAAATCTGAAAATTCCAATCATCAAATCATGAACAATGTAAGAATAATAAAGATACGTAGATTTTATTGATTTTGAACCGATTCACATGAATCCAATAAAAAAATAAAGAAACACAGATCTCCATACCCCCGAAATCAGTGTACGAATATAGGAAAAAAATAAATCGATATATCATCATATTTTTCTCCATCTTCAAAATCTTTGAAAAATCAATAAGAGAAAATCCCAAATCACCAGATAAGTTTATTGTTTTCTGATTTTGTTGAAAAAATTGTCTTTATTGTTTATTGAATTTTCAGTGGTGAACGATGGAAGTGGAGTGGTGAAGTTGTGTTCATGGATTTTCTCGGACGGTTCGAGCTTGGAAAGAGAAGAATGGTAAACAGAGAGGAAGGAGTATGGTAAGGTTAGTTAGGGTTTTGAGGGAAAAGAAAAAAATTACTTAAATTTTAGGAAATAGTGCGCCAAAACTTCGTTGTTCCCGCCTATAGAGATCGCAATTTTCCCTCTGTATTAAGATGGTAATCCATATATATGAGTTTTTGTGTTTGCATTTATCTTCGTTCGATTAAAGATTATGATTTTCTATTGGTCAAATAAACACCATACAGATACTTTGTACCACATGTCAAATTGTAATTGGTGCCAAATACTCAAGTTACCCACATTAAAATTTATTCATCTATTTATAGCTACAAATTTTGTAAGTTTTTCGATGGCTGATTGACTTTTTTTTCCCATAGGAGACCAAATTAATAATTGTGTAATCTAAGGTTGTGATTTTTTACAGGTCGATGTATGACATGATACCTGTGAGATCAAACGAAGTTTTTCAATGAATTCTAATAAATCGTTAAGCATCCAATAAGATTGGATCAAATCGAATGAAACTCGTAACGAAGTCTGTACTTGAATGAAAATGTAAATATTTAAGCATCAAATGAGATCGGACGTGTTCGAACAAAATTCAAAGTCCAAAGTTGATGAATAACATGTGCAATTGAATGAGGTTGAAGTGGATACGATCCGGAAAAGTTGAGTACAATTAGATTCATTTGGATGCAATCTAATTCCAACCTAACTCGGATTTCTTGGTTTTTTATTTTTTATGCCAAAAGAAAACTATATTTAAATTGAGCAATATTCCGAAGCTAATAAGCGTTATCCAGTGATTATGAGATGAAAATGAGTACAATTTAACTGGATTCGATGGATAATTGGTCATATTAAATATCATCTAGCGATTTTGATTATGATTTGATAGAATGGAGTATTAAATTTGTGGATAATCAGTCAAAGTAAGCATTATTTGGTGATTTTGAAAGAAGGTTGAGTATAATTGGATTGAATTAAATGGAATTAGGTGGATAATCTGTCATATTGAATATGATCAAGCAATTTTAAGTATGATTTGGTGGAATTCAGAAAATTTCACTGAATTAAATTTGTGGATAGCCAGTCAAACTAAGCGTTATCCGGTGATTGTCGAAGAAAGTTGAGTATAATTAGATTTAGTTATATGGAAATAGGTGGATAATCGGTTATATAGAGTACGATCTAGTAATTTCGAGTATAATTTGATGGAATGGACTTAAATTTAGTAACAATGGATTAAATAGTGGATAATCAATAAAAGTAAACGCTATCCGTTGATTATGGAAGAAAGGTGACTAAGATTAGATAAAATATATAGCTAATCAATAAAAGTAAGCGTTATCAAGTGATTGTTGAAAAAGTTGAGTATAGTTGGGTAGGATACAACAATAAACCACTAAAGCAAAATCTGAATGCTAAGTTATGTTGCACGGATACGGACACGGGACACAGTTACGACACGGCACGGTTACGGGGACACGTCAAATCTCAAAAAAACGGGTTACGGGGACACGTTATATATATTATTCACATCATTAAAATAAAATATTACTACAATCTACACAATGAAATAATTACTCTTATTTTTAAAATATTTGATTACTAATTATATAAAATTAATAATAATATAATAATGGTAAAGTTTTTCATGAATAATGCTTGGATTTGACTAAAACAAGAATAAATTAGCGTCTCATTTAGTTATTTTGATTTTCCAAACCAAAATAAATCATTTATGACGATGTCCAAAGTGTCCAATTGGTGTCCGCAAGTGTCCAATAACAATTTTTACGAGACACATGATGTGGCGTGTCCATAGAGTGTCGAGAAGTGTCGTAACCGTGTCGTGTCCGTTTACATGTCCGACACGGTTACGACATCTTTCTTGGAGTGTCCGTGCAACATAGATGCTAACCATAAAACTTAAAGAAAAATCTGAATGCTAATCGTAAAAATTATCGCGAAACTTGAACTTGAATATGTGCACCGAGAAAAATTGTCAATTCTCAACAAAAATTATTCGTAAAGTTATGAACTTCAACTAAATAATGTCTCATGTTGAAAAAATCAACAAAAGTGCACCCATTACACAATGAAGGTTAACTCGAAGTTTGTAATCCAGATTAATTTATACTAAGATATCTAGCGTCCATTGCGATCGTTTGTAATCCAGGTTAATTTATACTAAGATATCTAGCGTCCATTGCGATCTAAGGGATTTAATGAAGTCGAAATCATTTGAATAATCTTTGACTTTTTTTTTCGAAGCATAGAATAACTTTATTAGACAAGAAAAAAATCATACGCGAGCACGTTGTGCCTAAGGAGTCTGCTATATAATACAATTTGGTTCAAGAAAAATGGGACAATGTGGTTTCATATTGTAGTCAAGAATGACCCTGGTTGTTTTGCTTTTGCTGTTTGGTTTCATAATCTATACGTCGTTTGGTTTCTCTCTCGGTAGTTATGGTTTAGTGTTTGATGTGAAATTAATCGTATATGGTTTTTAATTTCTGACATCACACCTGAGATATACCAAGGCACACTTTGGTTATTTTTTGTCATCGACCTTGTCCAGTGATCTTGGTCATATTGAATTTTGATAAGATAAAACATCGGTCCCTCGAACTTCACCTAGATAATGGCCCATGTTAAATTGAAAATAAAAAGGTCCAACTTTTGTATAAGAGGAAGGATCCAGTGACATGGTTATAATCACATAATCCTGACATTTTCTCACCATATTTTCTACCAAACCCAACCAACGGGTGACATGTTCTTCTTATAAATCTATCTCTACATTCCTACAAAAATGCAAGTATTCCAAAATACAAAATTTCATTACCCATAAATTTTAATTTCAACCATTAATCTTCAACGGTTGATATACAAAATGTATTTGCATTATACTTTAATACCCTTTTGTATTTGTGCCAACTAACTCAATTGTGATGAAAAATACCCCGACATTTTCTAATTTTCAGTTCTCATTTTTATTATGTTCTCGTTACTCGTTTTCTCCTCCTCCATAAACCTAAGAAAACAGCGTATCTGTGAGCGCAAGATCCATCTCTAACTTTTCCCTGTGTTTCTCTCTCAACTGAAAAATTATCCTTTCCCTTCAAATCAAATCTGAAAACAATGTTAATTACTGCGGTCAGAGAGGAAAGTTCATCGACAAAGAAAGGGCCTATCAGTAGAGAAGATGGTGTTCTTCATCTCTTGCAACTCAAACAAGAAAATGATATTAGGGTTAGTTAGTCCATCTCGCTTATTGTTCTTCACATTAACTTACAAATCCCAATAGATTTATATTTCATTAATTAATTGTTGTTTTCTCCTGTAGATTCATAATGGTAGTTTGAAAGTCTCATCAACTAAAGAAGAAGAAGCCTAAAAAATGGTCCTCTTTGGATTACGCTTGATACTTGAATATAAGGTTAGTTTTTTTAAAAACCTTTTTTGACAAGCCCTAGTATAATTTCCCATAAATTCTTTGAGCCTTATTCTTCTCGGTGTCAGAAGATAATTTTTTTATTGAATTCCCACTTAATTGATATTTTGTTTTAGTATAGATGGGGAGAAAAGTTCTGATAAATACTCAATTTCTCTTTTCTTTGTCACTTCTAGACAAATTTGGAGATTTTGGTACCATGATTTCTTACATTTTCGTTTCAATTCATGTGTTTCTGAAATTTTGTTTTTGGTTTTGCACTGATTTGGGTTTTGGAGGTGTTAAAGGATCACGAGCCCAAGTAATGGAAGGATCAATTGATTATGACCAAATTACTCCACAACTTTATCAAAAGGTATCTCCAATAATCCATGTGGAAGACAAAAATGTCGGCATCAATCTCTTGTTCACCTATGAATTACGGGTCTTGAACTCGTTGTCGGCTTTAGGAGCAGTTCGAAATTAGTTCACACTATAAGATTCTAATTCTCCTTAATCTGATGCTACATTTTTGTCGAGCTTCAATGGTATCACAATTTGCTTTATAATTTTTCTTAATTTGTTACCATTTAGTAGTTTGCGAAACTAACTAGCGAGATCCATCAATAATTCAAATGCGTGGTGGATTTAACTTTGGTCTGTGTTCATTGTGTATTCATCTACATTTTTTGAGTATATCAAGTAGCTATGCTTGTTAATTCAAGATATTTCAATAGCTGAAATACTTCACTTAGACAGGTTGCCATTGTTGTGGCTTGTGTGTTCACAATTTCCGCTCTTCGGGAACTCATGATAAATATGTTTTATAAGTTTAGTCTCATTCATCTTCTTGCAGTGTTCTATTTCAAATGTTTTAGTTGAATGTGTTGTATCTGTTCACCTCATGTATTTTTGTTTTTGTTTTTGTTTTCTTATTATAATGCGGGGTACTTCTAGGTGCCAAAACAATGTAAGCACAACGGGTCAAGCTAAAACTTATTCTTACAATGATCGTATGGGCTTGCAAACCAGGAACGATCCAAATTTACGTTGAAGGGACTGAAGCTATTATCAACTCTATCAATGGTTCTCGGTATAGTTCTAAGTGGACCACTCTTGTAATAGTAGATTGATAATTTTATCCAAGTCTTGATCTTTTCTATGCTTACAAGCTAACAGGTCTTGTAACTTCATGGTCGATATACTTGCAATTTTATGCTAAGTCTCCAGGTCCTGGATGAATGTTCCTCGTTATGGCATTTCTTGATGTAACTTTCCTTTCTTATTAAAGTAAATAAATAAATAACGTTTTGATGTTTTGATTATTTTCTCTTTTAATCGTTCATTTTGTGGGGACGGAAATAGGTTGTTCATTTGTTCCTTAGATTTACATGTCTGTTCGTCATCTTGAGGTTTCAGCCATGGCGATTCAAATATCTCCCGTAACTATTGGTTGTCAATAGGACACGTTAGCATATATTCCGCCACCGTTGTCCGTTGAAATGAATCCATGTGTCCTTAAGGTACACATTATCCACGTTGAAATCTTATTGTGTGTCCATAAGAAATTTATCGCCATGGTTTTCTTGATTCTACGTGTCCCAAAGGTAATACATTAGCCACGTTAAAAAAGTTCTTTGTGGCCTTAAAATGTTTATTGCCATGGTGCTATAAGTCTAACGTAGTTGTAAGTAATGAATT
The DNA here is from genome assembly GCA_023531295.1 of Papaver armeniacum. Lineage (NCBI taxonomy): Eukaryota > Viridiplantae > Streptophyta > Magnoliopsida > Ranunculales > Papaveraceae > Papaver > Papaver armeniacum. The sequence continues at coordinate 34,599 of JAJJWW010002892.1, read as the reverse complement.
GGCCACGATAAAACATATTTTACGTGTCTAGTGAATAAAAAAAGGCCACACTAAAATAAAGTTCACGTGACTTTAAGATAAACTTTAGTCACATATTATCAAATCGTGTGTCTATAAGGATCCTATGGCCATGGTGATGGTGAAAATGCTTAACTACAAAAAAATAATGAGTACCATATAGACACGGTTTTAGAGTTATGGCCATGGTAAATCATATTTTATAGCCACTCAAAGTTTATGTAGCCATAAAGATACCTCTTTGTCACGGCACCGATGCCACATTTTTGGAGTGAAAAAATCCATGGCCAAAAGCCTACGGACACGGTGATTAAGTGTGGCCAATGTGAAGATTTGTACTAGTGTGGATAAATTAGTTGGGAGGAACAAGTGGAAGGCTGGATAATGCAAAGAAATGGTGGTGAATCAATTAGTTGAGAGGAACAAACAGTAGACTGAATACAACAAGATAGACCATTTGGTGTACAAAAATATGTAGAGCTCATTGCTTATCTGCTAATATAGATAATGCTCGATAAAACATTTGGTGTACAAAAAAGTAACTCTAGAGAAGTTTAGGTACCTTTAAAACTGGATATTAATATTATTAAGGAAAAAATATGTGGAGCTCATTTTTAGCAATTGGCAGGTACTTTCAAGAAGCATCGATCTGAAATTGACGAGGAATTGACAGCTACTGAAAACAAAAGAAGCAAGAAATGCCGCCATGAAATCAACTCAGAACAAAGAGAACTTCGATTGCAGGAACGACGTGTTTTGGACAAGGCAAAAAGAAGTTCAATGAGCGAAAACAATTAGAAAGAATCCGTGAAAGACGTCGTATTGCTTATCATGCAAACAGAACTAGGCTTGGAACTAAAAATAGAGAGGATCAGGAAGCACAAACAAGCACCGGTAGGTTTATGATAGATAACTGCATTTTTTTAGTTAAGTTACCTTTTTATACAGAATTTATTATGTCAGTTTTTGGTTCTATTTAATCGACTAACCCCCATCCTCAAGATATAACGTGACAGCCAAAGACGTGGGGAAAAACATTGCAATTTTCAGTCCCATTTTCTTAGCAGGTTCATAAGCCCAATAAACACCAGTTAACTAACACATAATAATTCCTTTATTTCAAAAATTTTGTAGGAATTGAGGGGAACATGCCCACCAGTTTCGGCCACCTTCGCCGAAGCCCAGGGTTTCTCAACCAAGATAGAATGGATGAACCACGACCAAGTACTAACAGAGCTACCCTTGAAAAAATATGCAACCAACACCTTACTCGGTCATCACAACATCGACATGAAAATAAAGAAGGGAACGCAGGGGGAACAAGTGGTGGTAAGACAGAATAATGTTCATTGTTGAAATTTTTTACTTACTCAGAACTTCTTCAAGCAGCTGGTAGTGCTGATTATGTCCACTGTGAAGCTGATGGGGCACACTGGTGGTAGTGAGAAGATGGACTGGTGGCGCTGTGTTGCTACTGACGTGGTGTTGTAGACTGTATGGAAGGGAGGTGATGTATGCAGGTGAGGTGGTGATGCAAGTAATGAATGTTTGAGATTGTACCAGTTGGCGTTGTTGGAATGAGACATGGAGGTATGCTGAAAAGAGATGTTGCTGTAGATGGAGACTGCATGGTGTTTTTCGTATGGGAGATGGGAATATTTCCCTAAAGTGAAGATGGTGCAAAGAGGAGCAAATCTCTTTTTTGTTATTGATTAGCTCAAGGTGTAAATAATTACCACCAGCAGCTGCTCGAAGAAGTTCCCTCATTTTGTTTAATAAATTATCCATTAATAAATTATCTATTTGCTTTAATTTACTCATTATAATGTTGATATTGTTATAGATAATGAAAGAAATGTTGTTATTAGCACAGACAGTGGAAGAGATAAGAAACGTCCACTAGAAATGGATAAATTTCTGGAGCATCACGTTATGGACAGGGGGAAAAGAGTAAGAAATGACCAGGGAGCAGGACCAAGTAGGGGTAAGTTGGAAAAAGTAGATTAGATGTGTACGAAATACTTTTTTTCCAACTTTGTTATGCTGTTATTAAGAAGTCGATATTGTTTCACTTACCTGGATTTGCACTTTTCGCATTTCACTTTATGCAGCAGTTCCATCGCCGAAGCCCCGATTTATCGGGCAAGTTCAACTTTCGAGATGAGGAGGCCACAGAGGCATCCCGAAAGAAAAGGGGAAATCGGTTGTAGTGTACCAAGTATGTCTCTGAGTATGTTTATTTAGATTGGATACTCTTTCATATTTCCGAGTATGTTCCTCCATGGTACTGTCACTAGCAATAGATGCAGTTCGTTTCCTCCTTTGAAATATCAAAATAGTTCTCTTTTCCCTTTTGAGTTTTAGGATTAATTAAAAATGAATATGGATTCTAGACTTTTGAGGTTACGTTGATTACATAATTTCGTGTAATTTTTCATAACCAGAACTATTGTCTCACCCGATAACCCCATTGGGCACATTTTTATTTGTAAATAGAGACGACGTCGAGCAAATGTCAGCTACATTCCTGACGGAAACATAGTGGGGGCATTGTTATTGGTTCTACTAGAGAGAACAATAACCACGAGTCAACAAATGACAGCAGCTCGATGATGGGGAAACCTATGATATTTATGAACAAGATAATGCAGAAGCTATTGCCAAAAATGTTGTAAGTGAACTAAGACCAAGTACTATCGGTGTCGTGACATCGACAACTTCCACTTCCCGAGGTATAATCTTTAACCACATCAAACTTCATTTATTTTTTTTCATTGTCTTTAATTCTTTTGAAAGTATATGTGCATATACCATTAATATCTTATGACTTATATCTTTTCAAGAAGACATTTTTCGTCGAGCCACTCAATTACCACTGCGTAGAAGTCCAAGATTCAGTCAACAGCCCCAACATGGAGAGCCATCACATACACAAAATGCTATCGGTATAGTCGTATTTGTCTTGCTATAGATATTCCGGTTTAGTGTATATCCATCTGTGTTTGTAGTTTTATTTGTGATGACCGAACGATTAGTTTCACTAACAGAATGTATGCCTCCATGTATGCAGTAACAAATGACAATCTTCGTAGAAGTCCTCGATTCATGGGGCAGGCTCAATCTCAACAGTCTCGGCATGCACAAAATGCAACATGTAAGTTCTTTTAAACTTTCTCGAAACGGGTATATATAAATTTTTTGAAATGGGTATATAGGCATATGTATTCAAAATGGCTAAGGTAATATTGGTGAATCTACATTCTTCAATAATGTCTCTATGTTTCGTGGAATAATCGTTTGATAAATATAAGAAAGTTGGTTCCCGAAAGATATAAAGACCTATTAATAATTGTTAGCATGAACACTATCGAACTCAGTTTGATAATTTGGTGTACATTTTCAAAAACTTTAAGATTGGTTAGTCATTGTATGCTGAAATATACGTGCAGTAAATCCACAAGGAGTTCAAGTCGGAAGAGGGAGAGGTCGTCCACTTCTAAGTGTTGCAGGAAGATCCTCATTCCTGAATTGTGCGAGAGGCATTACTTATAAAGTTGGATTCAAGAAGTTCCATCTGCCGCCGCCAGGGACATGTCCAAAGTGCCAAGCGATAATTTTTTATCGTGAACCAAAAGGCTTTTGTTGTTCAGATAGTAAAGTTGTTTTACCGTTTATTCCCCCCCCCCTATTGAGCTTCTGGAGCTGTATGATGATCAAACAGAAGTAGGGGTACATTTTCGGAGGTACATACGACGCTATAATCAATGTTTCTCATTAACGTCGATTGGGGTGAATTATGACAGAGAATTAGCTGATAATAGAGAAGGTGTATACACATTTCGTGTTCAAGGTGATATCTACCATAGAATATGCAGTCTTCTACCTCCTGTGGTTGAAAATGAAACAGATCCTCCAAGAACAATTCGTCCCAGATATGTACAGATGTATATTTATGATACAGATAATGAGATTAATTGGAGGATGGAAGAAGGTGGTGATGATCTAAACAGAGAAGTGATGGAGAAGTTGAGGATAATTCTGGATAGACATAATAGGTTCGTGCATGTAATTAGGCCGCTTGCACAACGAGAAGACATCCAAAGGTGCAAACTGGTGATTAAAGAGCAACCTGCGACCGAGAAGCAGTACACGCTTCCAACTACTTCACAAGTCGCCGCAATTGTAGTTGAAGGAGATGGGTCTGAAAAACCTGGAGAGCGAGACATTGTGGTCCGAACAACGGAAGGAAAGCTGTTATTTATCAATGAAACGTCGGGTTGTTATGATCCTCTCCAATATCCGCTTTTGCTACCATATGGGAGTTATGGATGGGATCTGAATAGTATGGATGAGAACAGCAGACAGTTTACGTGCCTCGAGTACTACTCCTACATGCTACAGGTATATATGATATAAATGTTTAACATCTAAACTTTACAATTGAATTTACACATATTATGTGGTAGGAGCTTAAAAGTGATTATCCTACGTATTACTGCAAGTGCACAGCGCCTGTTGGAGGCGTGGCAAGTACAGGTCGATCCCACAGATACTTGTGGTGTTGTGTGTTGATCTAAGGCTTTGCTTACTGATTTCTAGAAATGACAGATATATTTGGTGTTTGTCGATACGACTGAAGTTGAGTGTTATAACAATGAAGTAAAGATGAAATACAAACAGTGAGAGTAAAGGGGCACTAGGATTGTCAAATCCACCACTAAATCATGCTATGTGTTCAACTAAATGGAGCTTTCTTTGTTCCTGTGGAAGACAAGGATAATGTGTCAAGATTATCACCTATCTAAGGAGTTTCACCTAATGATAACTCAATTATCAGCCTAAGGTACTAACCCGAGCACTAGTTGTCTAATTAAGCACAACTAGTCAAGGGAATCAAAGAAATATCTCTAAGGTTTGAGCTGAAGCATAACCAATACAAGCTTTTTAGCCTAACTACAATGCATACATGGCATTCATTGTGAGAGTAAAGCATTGAAAGCTAGAATTGAGATTATCTTTATAGTTTAAGCATTCAAGAACACCCACACAAAGTAGAACAACATGACAGAGAATTAGGGTTTCATTGAAATCCTAGCAAACTATTTTAGAACATGATTAAAACATAAAACAACTAAAATTGGTGCTCTGGCTAGTCCAGGCATAACCTTTAACACCCACAGACTCTTCCTATTTATACATGCCAAGAGAAAACAAAACCCTAATTTTCAAAACAGAAATTAAAGACATACCCCATTGCCCATACTCTCTGAATCGTGCTCTTCTCTTGTCAAATCGACCATGCAGGGGATTGTTGGTGAAACCCTAACTCCAATTATCTCTAACCTAGCTTCTAGGGTTGGAGAAGCTATGAGAGAGATGATTCGAGATAGAGAGGGAGAGCAAGTGGCTACTGATGATGACAGGAGATGGAGTGGTGGTGGCAGGCGGCTGTGGCAGGAGATGGTGGTGATGGCTCTGGTTTGTCAGGGAGAGGGAGGAAGAGAAGGGGATGGCTTCTCTGAGTTTTGGGAAGAAGAAAGAGAAGAGACGATGAGAAATGGGTAGGTTCGATGGGGGGTAGGTATAGGGAATTTTGTTGTGAAGCAGGTGCAGCAAAGAAGGATGGGAAGGTCGGAGCGAGCGTATGATGCATAGGATGAAGATCTTAACGGCTCAGGGCGATGTGCGGTTTTTGGTGTGGAGCGGGAGCATCGAGAAATGATGTGATGAAGGCAGCGAGCGTTGGATGTTTGAAGGAGCAAATCTGACGGCTCAGAGGGAACGGGTTCGGATCCGGGTCGTGGTTAGCTCAAGCCCATGTCTTGTAGATGGGTTGCTCCTTGTTGGGTTGCAACTGATGCGCGCGAGGGCTTCGGCTTTCTGCTCCATAGACGCTTGATTCCAATTTTTCGCTCTTTTGGCTCCTCAATTCCTCCGAACTTTATTTATTACCTAAAAACACAAAATTAATTAGTACAAATATTTATTCTTGAAAACAAGGAAAATACAAAATATGGGATAATATCTGATTTCTGAGCACAAAAGATGAGTTAAATGCCAATAAAAAGGTGTAGAAATATGCAATATTTGGCACTCATCAAATACCCCCAAACCTCCGAATTTTACTTGTCCTCAAGTGAAATTTAAATTAGGAAATCCTAACTATACCACTGTCGCTGGTCTCTCGAATGCATTTAGCATATGCACTAAGCCTTTAAACCCCTAGGTGTCCCTAGTGGACGAGTTGTAGTCTCGTGAGGGTTTACCGCAGGTGTACCCACAAAACCTTCTCCAACTACGAGTGTAAAAGAGTCTCAAGAATCCAAGGAGCTATGAGGACATAGAGTTTCTGCATGCTAGTAATAAGAAGTTAGAACTACCAAAGAACGCATTCTCATCCTTAAGTGTTGAGCGAGAAGTAACCATACCATATGAAAGAATTCGGTTCGATTGTGATCATAAGCCTCGACTTCGCCTCACTAGTAGGGTTTTATGATAATTGCACTCAAAAAGATCGCTTTTAGTCTCTCATGTGTGCAGGCAGGAATAAAGAGAGAAATCTTGCACACGTTGTAGGTGAGAAGGATAACCTTCCGAAATAATTTGGAGACTCCACATAAGTGTGGACAAAAGAATCTTTTTCGATGATCTCTAAGAAAGGAAATCAACCATTAGCAAGGGTGGGAGTACTCACTTACCTTCTCACCCGATCGGCAATTAATATCACTCTCTCAAGCATTCATAGAAACGTCTTCAATCTTCTTTATCTTCAAATGTTGATGATGAACTTCTTCACAAAAACTTGACAAAAACTTGAAATGAAAATAACAATAAAACAATAAGACTCAATTTTTTTTTTTTTTTTTTACAACTTGTATTGTCTTGACTTTGTAAATTTCACTAATTCTCATCTTATTTCCTTTTGTTGCACATAAACCTTGGACTATCTCAACTTTTCTTCAAATATTCTGATGATGCTCCGCTTGCTGACGATGATGTGTTTCTATGAATCTGTTGATGTTGTTGAGAGGGAGAGAGTGATGCTAACTACAAATCGGTATTTAGATTTCATCTTTAGACGTCACCCTCATGATTGACAAAAATTAGCACTCAAGAGATCAAAAGTAGTGCTGAAAGTGGTACGAAGTTGGGTAGCTCACCATTCCTACCCGGAATTGACGTACGGTGACACACACTCTAACAGCTTTTCTAGAAAGTTGCAAAAAATGAAGGTTGGTGCCTCACTTGATGTAAAATGGGTAGTCTCCACTATGGTTGATCACAATTCTACTACCGAATATCTAAACAACACCTAATTCGCCCTCCGGTATGGTTAAATCCAATTTTAACGCTCTAATCAACTAAGAAACTCGATTGTGTTCTCCAGTACTTCTAAGTTGTGTTATTTCGGTCAGACTCTCTATGTAAACATAGCTAGAAGCATGCTAGTGACTCTAAAATCTCTAAAAGTTGGAGGTTTTTATTTGCAAAAAGTTTTGAATTTTTTTTTTTTTTTTTTTTTTTTTTTTTAAATAAAAGAAAGACTAAAAACTCTAAATGCAAATGCACCCCAAACCTAAATCAAACATTGTCCTCAATGTGTCAACAGATGATAAAATTTTAAACAGTCACATACCATGAGAACTATGCTGATAAGAGAAAGGGGAAGAGATTACCGGATGTCGGCGGGAGCACGGTTAGAGCTTCATTAGTCAAGGCTAGAATCCAACATATCATATCGGATTAGCACAATATATGCACAAGAAGATTCAACCGATTCAAGAAAGAAAATATTAACAAGTTCTACTGGATTATATACAATGAAAATTCACCATATACCAACAATCTAAAGAGTTGAGGATCAACCCAAAAGACGATATGTACAAACATCAACAACCTTACACAAATATAATATGATAGTGCAAGTAAGACTGCATATGTGAATGAGTTTCCCCCAAGCCTAAACTTGTCAACAGATGTGTTTATGAGCACAAAATCTTGCAAAATTAAAGGTACATCATGCAAAAGGTCTAACTCAAAATGAGTTTTGCTAAGAACAGGCAGACATACACATTCCAACTGTGGCTCTTTAAAAGTGTTATACTTTGATGCAAAATAGTCCAAGAGGACTTGGGAAGCACAAAGTTCTAGGCCTAAATTAGGCATTTTCAGAAAAGTTGGTTTTGCAATTTTGTTAAGAACTACACCTAGGTTTGGTGGAGGAGTTTCAATCTATGACTTAGGAGAGAAAGTAGGTACATCTAAGTTGTTTTCATGCATAAGATTATTTGCACCATTACACACTTTCCTAAAGTCGGACACAGCTAAATCATGCTCACCTGCATAGAACAATTCATCAATCTCCATGTCATAATCATCATTATCCAAAAGTTCACTCTCATGCATAAGATCATTGGTGTCAGCATTCTCATTTTCAGATCCCAAATCAGCATCACATGTATGAATATTAGAAGAAGCATCATTCATAGGGTTCACAGAAGAGACACTTAATGGCTCTGAACCTAAAGATTCTACTGTATTTTCAAAATACACATGCTCTTCATATTCATCATCATCATCATCATCATAACAAAAATTCATCTCCCCATTCAAAATTTGAGCATTTCCAGTGTACTCATCTACCTCTAGATTAGGTTCATTTGAAGGAGAGTTTTCACTAGTGAGTATGCATGTTTCATATGAATGATCATTACATGGTTGTGCACATGGTTCACTAGAGAAGGGATGATCATGCATTTTCCATCCAAGTATATCATTGTTTTGCTCTATGAGCTTTTCCATTAGTGACTGCATACAAGGGGTTGGGGGAGTATAACATTGTTCATCCTCCCATGGTGGTTGATGATACATGTATGCATGGTTGTAAGGGTTCTTAGAATACTGATTGCAACCTTCGAAAGGCTGATTATGGTCCCAATGATTACCAGTATAGTCACTTCTAGACAATTCGTACATTGGATTATCATGGCTTTCCCTAGACTGCCTAAAATCATGCAAAATATAGCAGTTCTCAGCAGGGTGGCCTAAGCTACCACACAAGGTACAAGCATACATTTCATATTGCCTAGGGGAATTAGAATTGACAGATTTCTCATGTAATTGCCTTTCTAAAGCAGATACTTGAGCTTCTAATTAATCTAAAAGTGATGACTGGGTATGAGAAAGTTGTTCATTTTCAACCTGTGGTGGATGATACATGTGCTCATAATGATTAGGGTATGTGGAGTCAGGGCCCTGAGAAGGCTCATATAATTTCACTATGGTATGTGGGGAGTTCATATTGTGAAGCATGCCCGTAAGAAAGATCTCTAATGGATTTGTTTGTATCTCCAGTTGCAGACCAAAATCCTGACATGATCTAGCAACTCAAATTGGGCTTAAAGAGAAGCACTATAGCCTAGCACACATCAAGTATACTAAGTCCAGATGCAAGCCCAAGTTATGCAAAAATGCACAGCTTAGTAGTTATGCAAAGCCCAGTTGTTGTGGGCTCAGTTTGGTTTAAGTGGGCTTCAAGTTTGGTTTATGTGGGCTTCAAGTTTGTGCAAATAGCTCATGCACAGAACAAGTTTGTACACAGCCCAGAGAGATACAACCCACAAAAGAAAATGACACCTGATTGTAAGTGTAAGCCCAGAAGGTTGCTTTTTGAAGTTGTAAAGCCCAACTGAATAGGTGGGTAACGATTTGGTTATGTGGGCTTTAGTTTGGTGCAGAAACAGAGCCCAGTTTGGGTTCAGTTGTGTGCACAACCCAACAGATGTGGGCTCAGTTTGTTTGCAAACCGAGTATGTGGAGGTTGGGCTTGGCAGGTTCACAACCCAGCTGATGGGGGCTTAGTCTATTGCACAGCCCATCAGTTGGCAGCTTAGGTTGAGCTCAATGGTTGGGCTTCAGTTTGCACAGACTCTCAAAAATTTGAACAGCACAGCTTGTGAGAGCTTATGCACAGGCTAACAAATAAATAGCCACAGGGTAGCACAAACTCACACAAGGTTTAAAGCAAGATCAAGCATGCATAAGGGGTTCAACAGCTGATCACACTAGGGTGTAGATGGCTCTAGTTGACTGAGTTATAGTATGCAAGGGGTCAGGCAACAGCTTGGCTCAACAGGGTTGACATATTCAAGCCCAAAAGGTTCAGCAGAACAATGATTTCACTCAAGTGCCACAGATTGATGCACAGAGATACCCCGGCAGCTATCTCAGAGTCAAACACTAATGGCGGAGCAACAATCAAGTAGATGAGCAATTTGAGCACTTTACCAAAAGCCTAACATGCCACAGAGTATCAACAGACTATGCTCAGGGTTATGCTCAGTAGACCAAGTTGCAGCTTAGGATCTACAAACTGCAGGGGCCGGAGCTAAGCACGGGCGATGGCAATTAGGGTCACAGAATGTACAAGCACCGATTTCAGGTTTCACAATTGCTCAAGTGCCACTGAGGTGTGCAAGCAATGAGTTCACAGACAATTAGGGATGATTACCTAGTAGGGTGACTACTCTTGGCAAGAAAGGCAATATATGTGGTTATACTGTGATGCTTTAGGTATATCTTAGTGATGCTCAGTTCAGTTTTGGTACAAAGCTCATAGATATGATAACAAATTCATGCATATACCCACATATTTCGGCACACAGTCATGGCATACCCAGCTAACAGGTGTGTAATCCAGAGGTCAAGGAACCACTCACATTACAAGTCGCAGGGGTTTCTCAAGGCACACACAAGGTTCAGCAGATAACACAGGGTACTACAATATGCTTGTTATGGCTCATTCACAGCTCAACAAGGTCACAGGAATGCTACTCAAGCTCAACAGCTACAAAAATGGAGCTGAGCACAGATTATGTTGAAGCTAAGGGTTTGTGATAAGCACAGAGCAAGTTGTATCAACTGGGTTTAGGCACAAGGTCAACAAGCAAGCATACATGCTATCATTCATTCATTCATTCAAGGTCTAGCATGCTTATCTCAACAGGTTAACAGATTCCAGGTCTAGCATTCAAGGTCTTAGCATGCTTATCATTCAATGAGTGAAAATGTGGTTAACATAGAAGGAAATGCTAAGTGCACAGAGCAACTTAGCTCAACAGGTTCTGTGGTGTCAACTTACTCAGTTGACTTCCACTGAAGTTTGCTGCTAACCTGTTTGGACTGCTTTGTTAACAATTGCTCTTCCTTGCCTCAGCTTTCCCAACAGCTTTGCAGGTAACGGTTTAAGCCACAATGGCTGTGTTGTTCTGCTCCTCGCCTTCCTGGGTTTCTCAGCTTCTTTAGCACAGGCACCTGCTAGATCAACACAGAAATCTCAGTTCCCAGAAATGTGCAGGTTAAAGCAAAAAGACCAATATTGGTACTAGTAGGCTGGGAGTAGTTTGGACTGACACAGGGGAAAAGTTACAAGGCAGTGATGCTTATAAAGTTGTAGCTCAGATCAAAAAGCTCAGATACAAAATGAGTGCAAGCTACAAATGAGTTATGCTGGTACAGAGCAAGAGTAAAAGAAAATCTAAGTTATACTAAGTTATACTAACATGCTAGAAATTACAACTAAGCTACAAGTAAGAGACTCTAAGATGATACTACTAGGCAAAGATGCAGAGCTTGTGGGTGAGCGTTACATATGACTTAAACAAGAACAAACAGGGAGGTTAACAGATTTACCAATGCAATTATGCAATAACAGAATGCACTAAAGGATGCAATACAAGATGCAAGAATGTAAAGGATGCAAGAAAAAGAATAACTAAGCTAAGTTATACTAATTAAGGGCTAAAACAACAATGCAAACATATATACAGGGGTGAAAATTCAGTGAAGAAAGCGATTAATCGACACAGCACACGCCAAGTCCCCGGAAACGGCGCCAAAAACTTGGTAGGAGCTTAAAAGTGATTATCCTACGTATTACTGCAAGTGCACAGCGCCTGTTGGAGGCGTGGCAAGTACAGGTCGATCCCACAGAGACTTGTGGTGATGTGTGTTGATCTAAGGCTTTGCTTACTGATTTCTAGAAATGACAGATATATTTGGTGTTTGTCGATACGACTGAAGTTGAGTGTTATAACAATGAATTAAAGATGAAATACAAACAGTGAGAGTAAAGGGGCACTAGGATTGTCAAATCCACTACTAAATCATGCTATGTGTTCAACTAAATGGAGCTTTCTTGTTCTGTGGCACAAGGATAATGTGTCAACATTATCACCTATCTAAGGAGTTTCACCTAATGATAACTCAATTATCAGCTAAGGTACTAACCCAGAGCACTAGTTGTCTAATTAAGCACAACTAGTCAAGGGAATCAACAAATATCTCTAAGGTTTGAGCTGAAGCATAACCAATACAGTTTTAGCCTAACTACAATGCATACATGGCATTCATTGTGAGAGTAAAGCATTGGAAAGCTATAATTGAGATTATCTTTATAGTTTAAGCATTCAAGAACACCCACACAAAGTAGAACAACATGACAGAGAATTAGGGTTTCATTGAAATCCTAGCAAACTATTTTAGAACATGATTAAAACATAAAACAACTAAAATTGGTGCTCTGGCTAGTCCAGGCATAACCTTTAACACCCACGAACTCTTCCTATTTATACATGTGATGCGTGTCGTAGGTGCAATCAAATTAATTCAATATTTCCACTCAATTAAAAATAATATAATGGAAGTCAAGTTCGTTCCCGAGGAGCAAGAGATCTTAGTTGTAAAAGTTGTCACGAAAGAGAGGTGTAAAAGTAAAAATAAAAATAAACAAAGCAATTAAAATGTCGAAAGTTGAAAGATGAAAGCAATAAGAGAGAAGATCAAGGAATCCTTCTTGGTTCTGAAACAATGAATCAAGTTATGTTCTATTCTACTTGTTATTAGTCACAAATTATCACCAACCGTAGGTAAAAACAGACTAACTCAGTCGCTAAACCCCCTAAATCCCTTATATCACCGGACACGGAAGTTCTCGACTACCGGATTCTAATCACCAAGCCACCTAGAATTAGCTCAACCTAGATGTAACTTGGCTCATGCATTAAGTTTTGTGAATTTCTTAGGTTGATATTAGTAGTTAGACTCTTAGCTCAAGGTCCACTTGCTAAGCATTGTTTCTCACACAATTGCTCCACGGAATCCCTCCGCAAGGTCTCGTGTTTGCTACTTATGTAAAGTCAAAGAACGATTACTTATCCCCCTAACTTTCACTAGCTTTAGATCAAATTAACAAATCAATTTAGCGTGCACTCCAAACAATCTATCAATCAATCATGAATATCTTTAAGATCACTCCTATTAGTAAAAACAAACGATAATTATGTGAAAAACTTCAAGATAGAATTTGAAAACAAAAAACTTAAATCATATGTTAAGAACTAGGAATTCATCCTCAATCAATAAGAAAATTAGCTACTCATGTTTTTGAAATTCACACAAATAATAATTATTAAAAGAAGAATTTTCAAATTCACACAAGTAATTAAAAAGAAAAATCTTAGAAAAGCAAGCAAAAACACAAGTGTTGTGTGTGTAGAGAGGTGTCTAGAAGTTGTAGAAAACTCTCTGTTTATAGGCTTCAAAATTCTCCAAATCTTCCAAGGATTAGAATCCTTTTCCTTTTGCAATTCAATCTCCAAATCCAAGCTTTTCTCAACTCTTCCACCTTCTTTTCCAAATTTGAGTCCAATTCTCCATCCAATTCCTAGCCCAAGTCTTCATACCCATGAGAGAAGTCCATAGAAAGTTCCTGGAATTTTGCTCGCCAGGAAACTGATTGTGGCGAATTTGTGGAAACGTCACCAGGCCACTGAAATTTCTCAAGTCGAGAGAATATTCGACCCAATATTCCTCCCGGTCCTCCGTTAGGACTAACGGTCAAACTAGTCAACCGTCGATCAACCGATTAGTCAAAGGTCAAGGAGAAGGAGTGAGTCGGACTCGAGTTAACCTGACTCATTCATCGGGCTTATCAGGCTGGAAGTCGATCTTGGTCAGCCGCTTACTCGGTGACTTGATTAATTCGACTCACCTAATCGTCGTCGGGCTCGGTTGGGGATGGGTCATCCGGGATCGTTCGGATCGGTCAAGAATCGACTTCCCGAAAGGAAATTTGGCCGGAGTTACGTTGATTCTGGGGACTTCTAGGCCAATTCTGACCTCTATTTTCTTCATCTCTTTAAGAATCCTGCATACATCTAGTTTCCATTCAAGCATGAACTTCAATTGTTTCGTGCTCTTTCAATTTTCGATTACAGAGCTCAAACCATCACTCAAGCTGCAACACCTCTTTGCGGACAATACCCATCACAATTCGATTCATTCCTACATCCCTTCAATCCCAGAACCTTCTCTATGTCTTCAAATCCCACACAGCAACCCATCTCGATTCTCTACATTCATCGACTCAATCTCGACATTAAACCTTCACCACAGACCAGCTCAATCAACACCTAATCGGGAACTAATCGAACCCCCTTTCATTCCAACAGTGCCAGGAACCCATCGATAGGCGGGAATCATCTCCATCTTCTCGATCTCTCCTTGCCCTGAGTTCGAACCTAACCTTCTCGGTTTGCCAACTCTCAGCAGATCGAACCCAAATCAATTCCACTCTGTTTCTTTCATACGTTTCATAGCGAGCCCGATTCCCTTCGTTCATTCTTCAAACCTTCTCATTCAACCTTCCACGACCACATCATTATAACCATTCTTCCTTAAATCTGGGCCGAATTCCATTCCACGACATCAGCGGCTACCAATTCTCTCGAAATAAGCAATACAACCACGATATTCACGAACCCATCTCTCTTTACCGCCATCCCATAACAATGAGAAACCATTGATCGAAAGAAGCAATTACCAATTTCAACTTCAATTTCTGATTCGGAACTCTTTACGAGCTTCATGAATCTCTCCACGAACCTGAGATCCCTACTTCCAATTTGAGCGTCAATGGCCGATCATCTTCTCGATTCTTCCATGCTTTCCGTTGATATGAGATGAAAACTCTCAGAACGATCACCACATTTACTCCTCTCTTTCTATTACTTGATTAACTGAATATTCCTCTGTTTGAGTCTTCATGACTCAAAACAACATCAACCAACATATGTCCAAATAGTTAAAACCTGTTGCGTATGATCTATCTATGAGATCGATATTAACATCTTGACTCAATAGAAGCCCGATCCAGGAACTATAGATCAGACAAGCGTGGCCGATATGTTGCTGTTTCTCTGAATTTCAATCTCTGATGAAGATCGATAATAGTGAGATATTTACGCTTCTCAACTTCGAATTCGGTGTGTCAAGAATGGGAGTGGATATAGCCACTTTCGAGAGTGGGACGGATAAGGGGTAACCATATTAATTGACACCTCATTAGATAAGACTATCTTGATTTGCACCTCTGTGTAGCTCGACTCGGATAATTGTCATATTGATTTGAAGTGACAATTTTGCCCTTTTTGCTCAAATTGGTTGATTTCTTCTTCTTTTCCTCAAAATGCGACTCCATTACCTATAAAACTCAAAACAAGCGTAAAATACATAATTTACAGAAAAATAGCAAAAGCATAAACTACTAGATAGTAAATTAGGTGTGATTCTACACCTATCAAATTCCCCCACACTTAGACTTTGCTGGTCTCGAGCAAATCAGACTAAAACTCACAACTTCAGAGCGTTCAAAGCGTGCAAGCATCCAAAGAGCTATGAGGACATAGAGTTTACGCATGCTAGTAATGAAAGTTAGAAATACTAAAGAACATATTCTCATTTCTTAAATGTTGAGTGAGAAATAACCACGCCATAATGAGAGACTGCGTGTTTGAGAAGCGATCAATAAGCATTTAGCCTCAAACACGCCTCTTGCAAATAAGATTTTATGATAATTGCACTCAAAAAGACGAGCTTTTTATGGTTCTCACATGTGTGCGGTAGGAATGAAGAGAAATTCATGCCAACACGTTGAATGAGTGGGAAGGATAACTTAAAATTTTTAAAAACCCACATCTTTTAATATTTTGAAAAACCATTTTTACGACGATCTCTAAGAAAGAAATCAACCATTATTATCGAGGATGAGATTACTTACTCACCTTCACATCCGATCGTCAATTATGATAACACCACTCTCCGGCATCAATAGAAACGTCTTCAGCTCCTCGTCTTTAATCTTACAGGTCTTGGTCTTCGTACTATTGATGATAAACCTCAGATTTCATAAATCCTTAGCAATTTGTAACTCTTTTACCTTAAAACATCCTTGTCGAAACTTCCTTATAAATTTTCCTTCCCCGGCTTATATAACAATATCTTCTCTTGTTTTATCTTTCTTTTTTCTCTTTTCTTTTTGTTTTTTTTTCTTTTTTTCTTTTTTTTTTGAACAAGAGAAATTAAATACAAAATAAACCATGGCCAGTGGGAGAAGTATTTTACAGCTTGATTCTTCACAACTTGTATCGTCTTGAAATCATAAACGAAAATTCTCACCTTTTAATTTTCTTCGCTTTCATGAATAAGTCTTCATACTTGGATATAAAATTACCTCATTGTGTTGTAAGTCTCAACATATATGTGAAATCAGCTCATTTGTATGTTGCTTTACTTGTATTTGAAATTTGCTCTTTCTCTCGTTAGGTTGCTTGTAAACCTTAAACTTTTCCAACTTTCCTTGTAGATTTTGATGTCGCTCCTTGTTGATGATGAGATGTGTTTCTATGGATCCGTTGTTGTGCAGAGAAGAATGGTGCTAGCTATAAATCGAGACTACAAGAAGAAGCTTTCATCCATGGGCGTCACCCTCATGCAGTTGACAAAATTAGCACTCAAGAGATCAAAGAGTAGTGCTTCTATTGGTGGGAGGTTGGGTAGCTCACCATTCTACCGGAATTAACTGAGGTGACACACGCTCAAAAGAAGCTCTTTAGTAGATGGAAGATTTCTGGTCGGTGCCTCTCATGATATGAATACGGGTAGTCTCCACTAATGATTGATCAGCAACTCTAATAACGCACTTCTCCTGCACCAAATTAGCATCACAGGCATGATTAAATCCGTTATTTAACACTCAAACAAACAAGAAATCCGAATGTAGTTCTCTAACATTTCCAAGTTCAATTATGTCGGTCAAAATCTCTATGTAAACATACCTAGAAGTATGCTAGTGACTCTAAAATCTTTAAAAGTTGGAATTTTTATGTAAAACTTTTTTTTTCTTAAAATTTTTTAATTTTTTTGTAATTTTTGTTTTAAAAACATGTAACCACTCCCCCACACTTAAACCTTACATTGTCCTCAATGTAATTGAATCCTCCTAGTAAAGTCAAGGTGGGAAATTTTAACATGATAAGAAACAAGAAAAAGAAATAACAAAAAGCAAAAGGATAAGAAATACAAAACCGATGGGTTGCCTCCCATTAAGCGCTTGTTTTAAAGTCAATGGCCCGACTTAGCTCTTGCGGCACATTACTCCTCCAGAGGAGTGCATCTCCAAATGAAAGTTCATCCAAATTCATATAGCGATGTTCTCATAGTATGGCTTCAACCTATAGTCGTTGACTTTGGAAACCAGAATTGTCTCGAAGACTAGTAATTTCAAGCGCACCATGAGGAAAAACATTAGTAACAACATATGGTCCAATCCAGCGGGACCTTAACTTTCCAGGAAATAGTTGAAGGCGAGAATGATATAAAGGACTTTTGTCCCACGATGGAAACTTTTACGAGAAATCATCTTGTCACTTGAAAAAACCGGTCTTTTCTTTGTAAATCCGGGCACTCGTATAAGGCATCATTCATGTATCTCCTCTAACTCAGTCAGTTGTAACTTCCTTTGTTTCCCTGCTTCATCATACTCATGTTGAATTTCTTTATCGTCCAATAAGCCTTATGTTCAGGATTCAATAGGAAGATGACAAGCCTTGCCATAAACCATCCTATCATGGAGCATACCAATTCGGTGCTCTTATCACGCCAGTTCTATCGCCCAAAGTGCATCATTGAGCTTAAAGCTCCAATCTTTCCTCGTGGTATTCATCGTTTTCTCAGAATGGACTTAATCTCAAGTTTGAAATTTCAGCTTGTCCACTGGTTTGTGGATGATAAGGCGTACCAATTTTGTGTGTTATGTTGTACTTCTTGAGGAGGCGTGGAAAGCCTTCTTGGAAATGTGGGCCTCCATCGCTTATCACCACTCTTGAGTGTTCCATGCCTATTAAAATATTTTCCCTTACAAAATCACAAACAACTTGAGAGTCGTTAGTCTTGGTGGCTCTAGCTTCCACCATTCGAAACATACATCAACGGCAAGAAGTATATAAAAATTCCCATTCGAATTGACAAAGGGCCCATAAAATCAATCCACACATCAAAAATCTCAGCGGTGAGAATTGGTGTGAGTGGCATTTGATTTAGAGCACCTAGTTGCGGTTCGTTGGCATCCTATCACCGGATTTACAAAAAACATATGAATCTTCAAACAAGGTGGGCCAATAAAATCCACTCTCGAGAACTTTGAGGCGGTGCGTTTCGAACCAAAGTGGCCACCACATTCAAAAGTGTGGCAAAGGAGAGAATGGATTGAAATTCGAATTAAGGCACGCACCTTCGCATTATTTGATCAACGCCATATTTCCATAAGTATGGTTCATCCCACACATATTGTAGCTGACCTTCTTAAGTTTCATCTTTTGGAAATTGAGACATTGGCACTAGAGTACTTTCCTTGTCACGCAAGTAATTCACTATATCCTCATACCAAGGTGTTGATTCTTCCATGGAGAAAAGTTGTTCGTCGGAGACGGTCATGTAATGGAAGTTCCTCTTGGGACATACACAAGTCTACTAAGATGATCCATAGCACAGTATTCTCCACACCCCTCTTATCACGAATTTCTATATGTGAACTCTTGTAACAATGAGATCCATAGAATTAATCTTGGCTTAAGCTTCTTTCTTCTTTATTAAGTGTCTTAGTGCGGCGTGATGGAATACACAATAACATTTGTACCCACCAAGTATGATCGAAATTTTCCAACGCAAAAACTATAGCCAATAACTCCTTTTCCGTGGTAGAATAATTGATTTGTGCATCATTAAGGGTCCTAGATGCATAATAGATAACATGGGACAACTTGTCCACCCTTTGACCCAAAGCGGCTCCAGCGCATAATCACTAGCATCACACATTAATTCAAATGGAAGATTCCAATCAGGTGATTTGATAATTGGCGCGCTTGTCAACATCTCCTTTAATTTATGAAGCATCCTTGCATTCCTTGTTGAAGTCGAAAGTACCTCCTTTTGTAATAACTTGCACATCGGCATGGAGATTTTGGAGAAATCCTTGATAAACACGCCTATAGAAACCTGCATGACCAAGAAAGAAGCGGATTTCCCTCACAGAAGTGGGATATTGTAAGTTTCTTATTAAATCTATCTTTGACTTGTCCACTTGAGCCCTCGAGAGGACACAATGTGACCAAGTACTATCTTAAGTGGTTTACCATAAAGTGACATTTCTCCCAGATTAAGGACAAGGTTTGTGTCTATGCATCGTTTAAGAATTAGTTCAAAGGTTATTTAAACAACCATCAAAAGATTGCCATAAACACTAAAGTCATCCATAAATACCTCGATGATGCGCTCCACGTAATCAGAATATACTCACCATGCGTCTTTGAAAAGTAGCCGGCGCATTGCAAAGGCAGGCAGGCATCCGTCATGTACAAGCGTTCCAAGCGGACAAGTGAAAGTGGTCTTCTCTTGGTCCTCAGGTGCAATAACAATTTGATTGTATCCAGAATAACCATCCAAGAAGCAATAATAAGAATGCCCACTTCAACAGCTCCAACATTTGATCAATGAAGGTAAGGAAAGTGATCCTTTCGGGTTGCGGAATTAAGCTTTCTATAGTCAATGCACCTCTCCAACCGGTTTGAACTCTTGTAGGAACAAGTTCATCGTCTTGATTACGAACAACCGTGACTCAGGATTTCTTTGATTACCACTTAGCCAGGACTTACCCACTTGCTGTCGGAAGTGGGTAGATTACCCCCACATAGCAATTTGAGTATCTCTTTTTCACAACCTCCATCATGGGAGGATTTAGCCGACGTTGAGCATCACGTACAGGCTTCACGTTCTCTTCCATTAGAATCTATGCATGCACATGGATGGACTAATACACTTTGATGTCGTAATTGTCCACCCGATAGCCGTTTTGTGCTCTTTCAAGACTCTAAGCAAGCGGTCTTCTTGTCACCGGTGTGAGGTTCTTAGAAATAATCGTCGGAAGCTCATCTCCATCTCCCAGAAAGCATACTTCAAATGAGTCAGGAGTGAGCTTCAATTCTAGCTTAGGCGCACTTCATGATAGATGGTACAAGTATTTCATCATTCCATGGGTAAAGAATATATGAAACATCACCCTTTTAGCTTCTTGCAATGTCGCCAAAGCTCCACATCTCCACCAATTCCTTGGAGATTTCAACATCCAAATTAGACAAGCCATGGACGTCGATTCGATAATCTTTTGCAACACCACATCAAGTTCATCCTCTTGGTTCAATTCCACCATTTGTTGCGCTAATGAATCAACCACATCAATGGAGTAAACGGAATGCACATCACTTGAGTAGCGCATGGCTTCAAATATGTTAAAGTGTATTATCTCCTTGTCGAATTCCATAGTGAGTGTACCCTTATCAACATCAATCTTCGTCTTTCGGTCTTCATGAATGGCCTCCCAAGAAGTAAAAGTAGATGATCGGTTCTCATTGTTGTCCATATCCACCACGAAGAAGTCCACCGGAAAAATAAGCTCATTTACTTGCACTAGCACGTCTTACAAGCCCCTTTGGATATATGTTAGACTTGTTTGCAATTGGATAATAACTCAGTCTCTTTCAAGGTCCAAGATTCAAGAGTCATATATTTGGTAGACATCACACTAATGGAAGCTCCCAAATCAAGTAAAGCATGTTCAAACCTTTGTTTACCAATAGTAATTGGTACAGTGAAACCACAGGGATCAGTGCACTTTGTAAGCATCTTCTTCAATAGCATAGTGATGCCACTCTACTTGACTTTAGTAATTTCATTATCAAGCAACCTATCCTTCTTGATGCATAATTCCTTCATGAACTTAGCATACCTTGGAGTTGTCTTAATAGCCTCAATGAATGGGATGTTGATTTCAATCTTCTTGAAGATATCCATAAGTGCCTTGTCTTGAGCTTCTTTCTTGGATTTAGCAAGCGACTAGGAAAAGGAGGTGGAGTAGTGAAAAAGCAACCGGTTCCTTGGATTGAGTCGTTTGGTGTGGAATTCTCCTTTGGTGCGGTTTCCTCCTTATCTTTGACTACCTCTTCAATAACTTCTTCATGATGAGCTTGGACCCTCCACTTGTCTTCCACTTCTTAAATAACCGCATTAACATTCTCTCTTGGATTCACAAATGGTTGTGAAGGAAGTTTTGTGGATGCTTGAGATTTTAATAAGTTCACTCGGTGCATCAATTGTCCCATTTGAGTGTGTAAATCCTTGATAGCGAATCGGTCTTTTGTTGATTTTGTTGAAACAATGACGTAATACCTTGCATCATGACATTAAGCTTATCATCGATTGAAGAATCACGTTCCTTGACTTGTTGTGGTTGGAATTGTTGAGAACCACCTTGTTGTTGAGGTTGGAAGCGTGATTGTTGAAAACCTCCTTGTTGTGCATATGGATTAGGAGCAGCCGCTTGACGTGTTTGCATAACTAAAGTTGGGATGATCCTTCCAACCGGGATTATAGGTATTGGAGTATGGATCATACCTTGGCCTTTGATTTGGATATAAAGCATTCACTTGTTCGGTCTCATCATCAGGAATAATTACCGTGGCCATCCTTTGCATCATAATCTCCATGTTACTTATTCTTTGATCAAGATGTGATGAAGAATCACTAACTTCATGCACTCGCCTAACCATTGGTTCATCCCTTGTGTAGAATTGTTGCGAGTTTGCCGCCATACTTTCAATCAACTCTCCACCTTGGTCAAAGTCTTGTTCATTAGTACTTCACCACACGCGGCGTCAGAAGAGACCTATCACTTGAGTGGAGAGCTTCATAGAAGTATTGGAGTATCATAGCGTCACTAAATTGATGGTGTGGACAGCTTGCCACCAACC
Source organism: Papaver armeniacum (assembly GCA_023531295.1). Lineage (NCBI taxonomy): Eukaryota > Viridiplantae > Streptophyta > Magnoliopsida > Ranunculales > Papaveraceae > Papaver > Papaver armeniacum. The sequence continues at coordinate 12,382 of JAJJWW010002892.1, read as the reverse complement.
TCTTGTATCGCTCCCAACATTCATGCAATGATTCTCCACTTGTTGTTTCAATCCACAAATCTCCTTGCGAGTTTGAGTAGCTTTGGATGCGGGGAAAATATCTCTCGAGGAAAAGTTTCTTCATCCCATTCCATGTTGTGATACTTAGGAAGGCAAATAATATAACCATTCCTTAGCATTGCCAGCCGAAAACAGAAAGCTTTCAACATTGCTCCATCCGCGTTAGTCTCAGGTGGAAGCATAGCCATAACTATGGCATAGAAGTCCATAAGATGTTTATTTGGGTCCTCATTCACCATGCCATGGAACTTTGGTAACTCTCTAATCAACCGAGCTTGATCTGAAGGTTGAATTAGTTTGGATACACCATTGTTGTGTATCAAGCTTGTGAGAAGCTAGGTCCTTTAGTGTACGATCGGCCATTGTTTCTTCCTCTTTGTCAGAATCACTTGATGAAGAAGGAGAAAGTGGAGTGTCATCGCAGATGAAATCCTTTAGTTGAGTCTAGGATCGAAGGCGTATTGGACTCGGTCTACCCTCTCTAAGCATTCACCAAAGGTATAACACACGAAACAAGATTCTCACAAACCTAAGTTAGATACGGTAAAGAATCTAACAAAGCAAGAATAAACAAAAGAAAAATAAAAACAACTAAAAATGCCTAGTTGCTCCCAGCGTGGCGCAAAGCTGATGCGTGTCGTAGGTGCAATCAAATTAATTCAATATTTCCACTCAATTAAAAATAATATAATGGAAGTCAAGTTCGTTCCCACGAGGGCAAGAGATCTTAGTTGTAAAAGTTGTCACGAAAGGGGGTGTAAAAAGCAAAATAAAAATAAACAAAGCAATTAAAATCGAAAGTTAAAGATGAAAGCAATAAGAGAGACAAGATCAAGGAATCCTTCTTGCGTTCTGAAACAATGAATCAAGTTATGTTCTATTCTACTTGTTATTAGTCACAAATTATCACCAACCGTAGGTAAGCGGCTAGCTCGGTTGCTAAACCCTAAATCCCTTGTATCACCAGGACACGGAAGTTCTAGAACTACCAGGATTCTAATCACCAAGCCACCTAGAATTAGCTCAACCTAGATGTAACTTGGCTCATGCATTAAGTTTTATGAATTTCTTAGGTTGATATTAGTAGTTAGACTCTTAGCTCAAGGTCTACTTGCTAGCGTTGTTTACACACACAATTGCTCACGGAATCCCTCATGAGGTCTGCGTGTTTGCTACTTATGTAAAGAGTCAAGAAAGCGATTACTTATCTCCTAACTTTCACTAGCTTTAGATCAAATTAACAAATCAATTTAGCGTGCACTCCAAACAATCTATCAATCAATCATGAATGTCTTTAAGATCACTCCTATTAGTAAAAACAAGCGATAATTATGTGAAAAACTTCAAGATAGAATTTGAAAACAAAAACTTAAATCATATGTTAAGAACTAGGAATTCATCCTCAATCAATAAGAAAATTAGCTACTCATGCTTTTGAAATTCACACAAATAATAATAATTAAAAGAAGAATTTTCAAATTCACACAAGTAATTAAAAGAAAAATCTTAGAAAAGCAAGCAAAAACACAAGTGTTGTGTGTGTAGAGAGGTGTGTAGAAGTTGTAGAAAACTTCTCTATTTATAGAGCTTCAATATTCTCCAAATCTTCGAGGATAGAATCCTTTTCCTTTTGCAATTCAATTTCCAAATTCAAGCTTTTCTCAGCTCTTCCACCTTCTCTTTCCAAATTTGAGTCCAATTCTCCATCAGATTCCTAGCCCAAGTCTTCACACCCATGAGAGAAGTCCATAGAAAATTACTGGAATTTCTTGCAATCGCAGAAAAGCTGGGGACCCGTGTGCGAATTTGGCCGGAAGACGTCAGCCGCCGGACCCAACTGAAAATTTCTCCGTCGAAGAGAATGCTGGCCGGATATTAAATCAGGTCCACAGTTAGGACTAGCGGTCAAACGTAGTCAAACTTAGCAGTCGGTCGTCGGATCAGCGGGGTCAGAGTCGGAGAAGATCCGGACTCGAGTTAGCCTCTTACTCGGTCTTACTCGGTGCCAGTCACAAGCGAGGCCAAAATCTTGCACATGCCCGGCCAAGATGGCCTGCCACCTATTCTTCATCCCGGCCATAATGGCTATACACCGCATGAAACATCCTGGCATTCTTATCTATGCATGCATGTTCTCATTACTTCGTCTCGTCACGGCGGCTCGACTCCTAGATGCTCAATTACCACATGCTGTTGGAATGTTTACTGAGATTTGCCTCCACCTTAGTCATCAGCCTCAACTCTAGATGCTCAATTACCACACAGCCCTTCCCTAAACATTGTACATAACTCATAACCACTTTGTAGTTAATTCCCACTGCTCATACTTAACTTAATCTCGGGCCCGAATTCCGATATGACCTAATCTTCTCCGTTCCCCACTACCGTATGCACGACTCGACAAACTCCTACTCCAGGAGTTCATGACTACTGCAATTCATTCTTGCACGACACCTGCAAATCTCGAGGTCATTCCACGGCTGCAATTGCTTGCTTGGTACCGCACACCGAGCTCCAGCATCGAGGAGCAGGCCAGATTGATTCAATTCACATGCGATTCCTACTTCGTCTCGTCGCGGCGGCACAAAACCCGTTGCGACTCCGGTGTTGCATTGCACTACCACGAGTTCCATCAAGGCAAAAAGCACGAGCCATCCACAACCATTTAAATTCCTCAACACACGACATCCAACTCTTAACCTCAACCTGCTTACGTCACAGCCCTACACCTGTAGTCGGTACCGACACAACCCATCGTCGTTAGTCGGCATTATTTCGTTCTCGTTTCCCTGTCCAACATGTGCACTTTTCGGCCTGGCCCTGAGCACTGCACTTGACTCATTAGCTTCACTCAGCATCACCCGGCTCACGAGTTCATTTCTCAGCTGCCACTAACCTGCCGTTGTGCATCTACCACGAAGTAGCTCATTACTCTGAGATACCACCATTGAGCACAACCGCAGCGGCCTTCAAACTCGGAGCCAATGCTCCATCTCGTGACACAAACCTTGCCATTCAACACAGTGCCCACCAAGACAAACCATGTTTCAACCCCATTACGGGCCAAAACTACTTCTTTCACTGGACCCATCATCACCGGTTTCTCCATCGATAGCCATCTACTCCTATTCTCATCGGCCCACCTCATGTTCCCATGGTGTTATCCATTTCTTGTTGAGTTCACCCGCCTTCAATCAACTCAGAGACCACTCGGATTCACCATGGAGGCACAGTTCCACACTCATCACCAGATTCCCTTCTACATTCATTCTTCAAACCTTCTCATTCAACTTTCCACAGACCTATCATCCATCGCCCCATTCTTCTTCGTATGCAATCGAATTCCATTTCCCGAGCATGCACAGCACACCACCAATTCTCTCGAAATAAGCAGCCACAACCACGATATTCCTGAACCCATCTCTTTCTACTTCATCTATAGCAATGAGAACCCATTTCGATCGAAAGAAGCAATTACCAATTTCAACTTCAATTTCTCGATTCCGAGTTTCTTCCTGAGCTTCATGAATCTCTCCACCAGAACTCAGATCCCCTCTTCAATTTGAGCATCAATCGCCAATCATCTTCTCGATTCTTCCCCAGTGCTCGTTGATATCGGATGAAACTCTCAGACGATCACCACATTTACTCCTCTCTTTCTATTACTTGATTAACTTGAATATTCCTCCATTTGAGTCTTCCATGACTCAAAACAACATCAACCATCTGCCATATCCAAATCCGTTAAAACCCTCTTCCTACTTCTCGATCTATCTGCGAGATCGATATTAACATCTTGACTCCAGCAGGCCGATCCTGGAACCTATCGAGATCGTAGACAGCGACGACGCACTCGTTGCTTGTTTCCTCTCGAATTTCAATCTCTCAATCGAATCGATAATAGTGAGATATTTACTTCTCCTTGAATTCCAAGGTACATGTAAGAGAATGGGAGTGGATATAGCCACTCGAGTAGGACATGAATAAGGGGTGATCACATTGAATTTAGGCACCCCTCATTAGATAAGGGCTATCTTGATTTACCCCTTAACCATGGCTCAGCTCAGGATAGTTGTCCGCTATTGATTTGAAGTGACAATTTTGCCCCTTTTGCTTAATTTGGGTAATTTCGCTTCTTTTCCTCAAAGTGCGACTCAGTACCTAATAACTCGAAACAAGCGTAAAATACATAATTTACACGGAAAATAGCAAAGAATAGCATAAACTACTAGATAGTAAATTAGGTGTATTCTACACCTATCGGTTTCTGCAATACGATTGTATGACATCATGTGATAGTAGGGAAGAAGTGCACGAAGGATCTTGCAACGGCAACGGTTGTTGCATGAGTACCATTCCTGCGGGGCTAAAATTTGTTCAGATGGATGTGAAAAGGGCAGACAACATCACAAATACCTACCTTCGCGTCTTACTTTGATCCATGCAGTTATGCTTTTCTGGCTGATCATGAAAAGTTCAAATTCTCTGCAACCGATCTTTTGGACATATCAAGAAGTCATCGATATCCCTGTCGTTCTCGACTGGGGTATAGGGAACAAAACTTGCGAAGAAGCGAAAAGACCCGAACTTTTGCGTGTCAGGAAAACAGCCTGTGTAACAACTTCTGGGCAACAATCCTGGGTATCGCTGCACTTGCTTTAAAGGCTACGAAGGGGAACCCTTACCTTAGTCCTGGATGCCAAGGTATGTGCCTTCTTAGGCCTGCAATTTTGAATTAGAGCTAACAAGTAGCATAATGCCTGCGTACTTACGAGTCTGATTTAACAGATGTGAATGAGTGCGAGGATCAGATTAACAATCCATGCGAGGGAATTTGCACCAATACCAACGGGAGCTTCAACTGTACTTGTCGGCGTGGAAGTTATGGTGATGGGAGAAAGAAGACGGAGAGGTTGCACTAGAAAAGCAGAACAATCTTTCTTTATAATAAAAGTTACTCTTGGTACTTTTTGTAGATTCTTAAGCTTTGTTTTATATTATTTACTCTTCGGTGCTCTTTTTATTTTTCAATTTCACATCTCAAATATTATTAATCAAACTCTTATTGTTGATGTAGGCATTGGTTTAGGACTTTTGTTTGTAGTCGCTGCAAGTTGCTGGTTATACTGACCGTAAGAAAGCGGAAGTTAATCAAACTGAGAGAGAAATTCTTTCAGCAAAATGGTGGTTGCTATTGAATCAAAAAATAATGTCACATGAAGGCGGGGTAGAAACTTCAAAGATCTTTACAGAGGAAGAGCTAAAGCTAGCCACCAACAATTATGATGAGGGGCTGATCCTCGGACAAGGAGGCTATGGAACCGTGTACAAGGAACCCTTATCTGATGGTCGTATAGTCGCCATAAAGAAATCAAAAATAGTTGATCAGACTCAAGTTGTGCAGTTCATAAATGAGCTTTTTTATTTTAACTCAGATTAACCATAGAAACGTTTATCAAGCTCCTGGGTTGTTGTTTGGAGGCCGAGGTTCCCATGCTTGTTTATGAATACATCTCAACGGCACCCTTTCCAACAAATCCATTCCATCAAACGGATGGCGCCTTCTGTTTTCCTGGGAAAGCCGTTTAAGGATTGTGATTCAAACTGCAGGTGCACTTGCTTATTTACACTCGGCAGCCACTATACCCATTATTCATAGAGAGATGTCAAGTCTGCGAACATACTTTTAGACCAAAATAACACTGCAAAAGTATCGGACCTCGGAGCTTCAAAGGTTGATTCCTTTGGACAAATCAGCGTTGTCCACATTAGTTCAAGGGACCTTAGGATATCTGGATCCTGAATACTTCAACACAAGCCAATTGACGGAGAAGAGTGATGTTTATAGCTTTGGAGTAGTTCTCAGAACTCTTGACATCAAAAAAGCCCATCTTTTCGATGGTTCCGGAGAACAAAGAAATCTGGCTGCCTATTTCGTTTCGTCAATGGATGAAAATAATCTATCCCAACTTCTTGACGATTGTATTGAACCAGGGACGCCAAACAAGTCCGTGCAGTTGCTGAGCTTGCAAAGAGATGTCTTAAGTTGAAGGGTGAGAGAAAGGCCATCTATGCGACAAGTAACAACAGATTTGGAAAGTATAAGAGAGATGCATAAAACAAGCATGGTCTCCGCCAGATCACCATCAAACGAAAGCAATAAGCACACTGTTTGATCGGTGGGACCTCTACACTGTACCAGCAACCGGTCTGAACAATATGGTTTGAATATAGTTTCATGGTCAAGATGAATATACCTTGTCGTCCATGTGACTGGTTTTATGACAATTATATATGCTGTTTCTTTCATGCTCATATATGCTGTTTCTCATGTAATCCAAATTTTCTTAAGCAACGGCTACGTTAAGCCGATTGATTGGGCTGATAATAAGGCTGTATTGCTATCAAATGACAACCAACAAATCTAAGTAACTATTTCCAACTTTTCAGAAAGCCCTCACATTTTACAAAATCAAAGAGTAGTTTCAGGTGAAAAACCACTTGTCTATTTTTGAAACATTTTTTTAATATCCCCTTTAAATTAGGAAATTCCCGCCAAAATTAGAACGAATGAATCAGATTTTAACATATCCATGCAGTAATTGCTCAGCTGTTGGAGACATAATTTTCCACCAGATGAACAAAAAAATCCATCTAGCTAGGAGACAAATTCTCTAACCAACTCCTTAAACACAAGATTTCAGAAATTCCTTCTTCTTTTCTTCTCAGATTCAAAACCATAAGATTTTTTTTTCATTTGTTGGAAAATTCTTAAGGTATGACTACAGAAATTTGGAAGATTGTATATGAGGGCCGCTCACGAAAGAAATATACAGCTATTCAGAGTTCTTCATTTGAATCCAAAGAATCAATATTTGGGAGGGAAATGTAAGAACTCATTAGAATATCGAAAATGATTATTCAAAAGAAAAATTGCTTTCAAGAGAATCGATGGTGGTGGGTAAGAGTAGGAATTTAAGAGAAATTCTGAAAGGTTATTTGGCAGTTTACGTAGGAAATGACATGCAAAAGATTTGTTATTCCGGCAATTTATTTGTCGTTTTCGGATTTTAGAGTTTTAATGGAGAGTGTAGCGGAGGAATTCGGGTACGAGCAAGAAGGGGGATTGAGAATACCTTGTGAAGAAGAAGAATTTCCAAGAGATTTTACTTTGGTGTTTCGAAAAGCATCGGATTATGAGAAAGAAGAAGAGTGCTAAGAGAAATGACAATCGATGAATCTCTTCTTTTCTTAGTTTTTTTTTTTTTGTTTCCATCATTTTCAGGATGCCGTCCCGCGTAACGCTTTAGAATGCCAATATAGGTTTATGTTTGAATGTACAATGATGATGATGCTGGAATGGCTGGTTTATTCTCGGCTCTGCTCATCCATGAAGCCATGTTTGGATGCTAAAATTCATGTTTCTCGATGAATTGATGGATAGTTTGAAATAGATGAATAACCTTGATATGATGTCAGCAAGATGCAACAAAGACATAGCAAGCATGGCGGAAATCATTGCAGCAGAGGAAAATGTACTGAGTTCTGTTGGATGCTTAGAAATATATACTTTATAAACGTGTAGGCACAATACGTACGAAAATTGCTCAAATTGTACGAACGAAAAAGAACAATGAGCACGAACAATCAAAAATGTAAAGTTAGTCATATCATGTTCAAAGTTTTAGTCAGATTACGATACACTATATTTTCAGATTGCAATATGTATAGTCGCTTGCATAATCAAATGATGTTTTTCGATCAACTGGTCGTTTTCTTTTTTCCTCTGTCATTCACCGTCTCCTAATTACCTCATTTTGTACTCCAATATTCTGTTTAAGTTTTCCTCTTTGTTTTCACCATCTGTTTAAGTTTTCTCTTTGTTTTCACCATCTAGTGCGAGTAGTTAGTTAGGTTGTGGTGGTTACTTTGATGTGTTATATGCTGCAGATGTTTTCGCAGAGAGAGCAGCAAATGGCTAAAAATGTTGTGGGTGATTACTATGCGGTTTATTTGCTTGTCTTGTGTATTTCTGAATGGGCTGCAAATTTTTGCAGTGGATGTCATTTGTCGAGCAGCTACGAATCCAGTGGCCTGCAAAAATTTAATTTTTTGGCAAGATCTGTTCTACAAATTGCGTGTAGCTAGGGGTAGGGTGAGCATGTTGACATGTGACCATCAGTTTTACCGTTAGTTGACTCAGATGGACTGGATCTTAGTTAATGGGCTTATTTAGTTAATTTGGGCTTATAGCCAGTATCCCTTATGAACATGAATTGGACCACTTATATCCGAATTAGCCTTGGCTTATTCTACAAAGTTGTAGATATTCATAAGACCTACCATATGAACTATAGAACCAACCTAATTCAACTAATAAACCTTAGCTATGTTAAAGTTAGATAATGAAAGGGTGTAGAACCATTAGTGGGCTTAGAACCATTAGATAGTTCACTTAACTTATAACTAGAGATTTGTATGGGATTGTGTTATCATAGGGCCTTGTGTGAGCCTTTTTTTGTCTAATCTTGTGGTGCTTGCATGATTATGCTTAAATCCTTATTAACAACGATTGATTCAAAAGAATGAACCAAGAGACCGGGATCTCCGGGTAGGCGAGGTCTCGCCTTCAAATTGGTGGGAACTTCTATAACTCTCTTGTAATCATTAAGTTACTTTAAATGGCGAGCATGATGTGTCTTTATTACTTTGAGCATGTTTAAATGTAATTGCACGTTTGTATGCAATTATGTTTTTGTGCAATTGAATGAGTATGTTGCTGATTTGCATTATCTAGTCTCCCTCGTGAGGAGTGTCTCTGTGTTTCTCCAGCTTCCCACTGTTGTCACGCTGAATTTGGTGTCGGAATACTCTTGAGGATTCTAAACTACTGAATTTGGTATTGGGTTTCAATATTAAATTAGGCGGGATTACCGGCCAATATTACTACAAATGGGCATTGCTTTTTGAGGATTACTAGACCATCGAAGTTGTCCTATGGCAGTCGGGGGGTTGATTTTATATTTATATATGTATTTATGCAACTACTGGTGGGGAATATCCAAAATTATATACATATTTTTATCCGGGAGACGGGGTCGATTGCATATCATGCTTGATTGTTCAAGCCTTTAAGTATAATGGATGGTTTTTTGTTATGGTCATATTCTTTACGCATGAGCTGGTGAAGGCCTTTCATGCATCCTGATGCGGTGCCTATAGTAAACAAACCTTTATTATATATTCTAGACTTAGATGGTGGTTCCTAATCATGAGATGTACGCACTTGCATGGGATGGCGTTATCATTTGAGACCTGGAGTTATCTTCAGCATCTTCTCCAATGGAGTTGCATTTGCGTTGATGATATATGTTTAGATTATTCTAACGTCATTTCGTAGAATATATCAAGCTGTTCTTTGATTAAAGTAATGATATTGGAGTGGTCTTCGCTTTGTGTCATAGGTAAAATATGTTTTATTATTCTTTTATAGATAATCTGTGATGCATGTTAGTGATTACGGGAATGTTATATGATTTCCACTGAGCACCCCTTTTGGGATGATATGCTCACTCAATTCCCACTTTCTTACTGAGAGACAAAATCAAGATGTGCACGTGGCAAATGAAAGCTCATGAGTTGGTTTCATAGTTAGTTGGGGCTTCCATATGTTATTTGGTGTTTATATTCGTTGTAAAGCAAATCACTATTTAATATGTATCATTTGAGAGAGTTCTCGTATTTATTTCAGAGAGGGTTTAGATTCTGTTAATATTTGTTTTCTTAGTAACTTCTTCTTAGTATTTAATTAGATATTTTAGACCCTTTAGTGCCTCACTTTGTGTGGCTAATCTCTTGATTAGTCAAAGTAGCTTAGGTACTACATATACAAAGTTGGTTTAGAGATTGTATAGCGGCTTAATTCTCGAGAGTATTCAACTCATGACTAGGTCCCAGGTTTTTTCTGCATTTGCGGTTTCCTCGTTAACAAAATATTGATGTGTCATTTAATTTTCCTTTCCGCAATTATAATTGTTATTATTATAATTTAAAGTAAATTTCACAAACGTTAACTCTATATTACTTGATAGTGATCCTATAGAGTTTGGTTAAGTCCAAACCTATTGTAGGATCAGAATATCGCAACACCAATATCTCGCGAGATTAGTAAATGACAGCATCGCGAAGGCGTCGCAGAATGAGTAATATAAATGACGCAATGAATGACGACATACCATAAACACGAGAAAGATGTGAAGATCTAGCGAGGTTTAGGAGTGTCGCGAGATTGTATACTTGTACACTTGCGACATTTCTCAAGTCATTTCCGAAAATAAAGGACAGCCTTAGCTATCATCCAACGTGTAATACTCCTATATAGTGAGCTCGAAAGGTAGACCGTTGAGGGGGGTCTTTTTCGAGTGTTGGCAAGTTATTTAGAGAGACAGTTTGTAGTAATTGTATTTTCTTTAGCTCTTTTCCATTTTATCTTGTAATATTCAAGGAATTAATCAATAAAAACCGTAGTTATTCATCTTCAAATGTCTTAGTTGGGGAATCTAAAGTGGAGGGTGTAGATTTCCTAAACTACATATTGGCGCTAGAAACAGGAGAGAGTAAGGATTGACATCGTGGATTTGAAAGAATTTGGAGGTATGGGAAGGAATTTCATATAATTTTCAATGGGCTTTACCAAAATTAAGAAAATGGCTAGAAGGAGAAATGCATCCGAGCAACCAAACAACCAAGTTTAAGGAGTAGAGACGGCTTTAGAGGAGAAATGAAATGGAGAATCTTGACATGAACATAAGGAATAATGAAGAAATCAAATTCAATCACCAATTCAACCAAGAATGGATAGAACTCAGGATATGATGGTTAAGAGTGCATACTTGGAGATCGACTGGGACGAAGGGGGAAGAAGAAAACAACTGCAAACAATGGACAAGAGGGGAGAGACCGAGAAGGAATGGAGAAATAATTCATGGAAATTCAAGAAATCACTACATTAGAGGCGTTGAGACAAAAATACATGAAGAAAGACGACAGAGGCGAGGAACGCAAATTTACCAAGATAGAATCATGAATTGAGGATGGAAAATATGAGATTACAAAATGAAGGTTTGAGAAGTTACCTACAAGATCAAGCTCAAGATCAGCTTAGAGAGGAAAGAAGGAGAAATTCTACCTATAGAAAATGTTGATGAAGAAAACTAACAGTAAGCGCAAAATCCGCATGTAATATCAAGAGAAGAGAAATGACGGAAGATCGTTGTATTCCATGTCCTTGAGACTCTTCAAAATGGGCAGAATGATGGAAATCAAGGAAATAGGCAAGACGTATATGCATAACTACTACGAAGAAAATCAAGAAGAAAGAAGAAGTATATCAAGCATGGGAGAGAAGCAAAGAAAGCAAAAAGAGATCGGTGATGAAATCGAAAGACATTATGTCAACAAGCACGCCTAGCTCGCACGCAGAAAGATCGAGATTTGAAATGGAAGAATAAGAGTTAAGAGGCAATTCGTCAATAATCATGATAATTTGTGTAGTTAAGACGAACAAAATCGCAAAAATGATAATATTAATGAAGAATATGAAAGAGCACAAAGGAGAGTCATAGACAACAAATAAGAGAAATTGATAGATATAACGGTGTGCGAATTCGTGAAAGAAGTGAAGGACAAGATCAGCAGAAAGACGAAGAAGAGAATGATGAAAGTCAAAGGCATACATGAACACAGTAAGAAGAGAAGTAATTAAAAAGACCAATAGATTCAAATTCTATGTAAATGAACAAATTTTGAGAGAATTCAAGCGTAATGATGAGGAATGATGAATGAAAGAAAAGGAGGAGGAAAGAGACAGCTTGGATGTAGCTACAAGAGGCCGCGAAAACTCCGCTCACACAAAGAGATACCAGAGGAATACCACCGGGTGCAACTTACCTACATTAAACCAAAGATTTTCGATGGAACAATCCTAAAGACATACAAAGATATCAAAGTTTATATGAGATGTATGTTGTTAAATGGGAGAATCATATGCTATATTGTGCAAATATTTTACATCAAGTCCGACAGAGCAGCTTTGAAATGTGGCTCAAGGGTCAGCCAAGAATACAACAACATCTTCTCAATCACTCCGGCAGCATGCAGTGGGCATATATGGGCAATAATTCCTCACATCAGCATCTAAGATGTATTTAATAAAACAATGTGAGTTCAAGCATTAACTGATACGGAATGACAATGAGAATGGCTGTCACAGTGAGAGTGATGTATTTATTTTTGTGTTCACTTGTCCTCGTCTCTATTGTTG
>JAJJWW010002890.1:0-10455 GCA_023531295.1 Papaver armeniacum | reverse complement strand
GTGTTGCACAAGTGAGCAACGTCAATATGCGTTGCACACCCGAAAAATACGTTGGTTAAAATAAATATTATTGGTTTGTTAGATATAATTAATGGAGCAACGTTTCAAATGTTGCAAAAACGTTGGCCATCGTTGATAATTTTGTATTATCGGACACTCCCATGGGCTTTTAGTAGTCTTTTTTATTTAATCTCAATTTCTTTTTTTTTTATTATTTTTCTTTTTTAGAAAAATCTTAAAATTGGTTCTCTTATTTCACCAAATTAGTATTCTCTCTCTCTCTCTCTCTCGTTTTTCTCTCTTTCAAAGAACGGAAACCCTCACAAAAACCCTCGAGACGAAAATCTCGTTTTCTCTCAGATTCACAATCAAATCCAAAATCTCTTGATCTTTGCTAACAAATCAAAACCTTGGTTTCATTAATCAAAATAAAATCTCGATGTATTCTCTAGAACCCTAAAAATTCCTAAATTTAGAATCCAAAATCAATTTGTTTCATGAAATCCAAATCAATTCATCGATAGTTGATTATCATCGAGGTATAAACCATTATTTACTAGTACTGTTGTTTAATTTTAATTTTTTGGTTATCTTGATCTATTTCTTGACCTAACTTTCTGTGAAATTGAGTCCTATTGCATGTCAGTTTACGGGTAATTTTAAAGCATGGGTGTATTTAGATTTCGGTTTAATGTGTTTATTGAAGTGATTTGGTGTTTTGAAGTTAGGGGATTCCTCTTCATTTTTTTTTTTTTTTTTTTTTTTTTTTTTTTGGTATTATGGAATTTCAAGGCATGGGTGTGTTTTTATTTGCTTAAACAACACATTTAATTTTATTATTATGGTGTCATATAATGTTTATCTTTGATTTGTGAGCTATTATTAGGGTTAAATTGTTTTTTAGTTATCAATCTCTTGCTTCTTGATTTTAAAATGTCACTTGTTTGATTTATTCTTTGCGGGATGCGGTCACGAATCTGTTAGTCGAAGTTGATCACTTACAATCATTCAAAAAATGGAGCACTAGAACTCTTGACATTATCCTTGGTGGAGAGCCTATCTAAATTATGCATTTTGTTTATGTTATATTTTTTCATTCATTATGGCGACTTAATTTGCAGTGATAAGATTACCACTTAATGGGATTCAGGCTATGCTTTCTTGGAACTTTCTGTCGGTGTGCATTATAGTTTCTAGGATGTTGTAAATTCATGTGTAGTCATTTTTATGTATGCTTAGCTACGAGCATATTTGAACTGTATGGGATTAGTTTGGAGACTTATTTTCGCCTAAATGCCATCGTATATAGATGCACATGGATCTATTTAGACTTTTACTTATATCATGGTTTTGTATCCTTGAATAGAAATTGCGCTGAATTTTAAACTCCACACGGTAGTTGGAGGCTTGAGCCTTGAATCTTGTTACACATTAAGCTTAATTAACATATCTTTGAATACGCAAATGTTGTGCTGCCCAGGTAAATGTATAGTGCTAGCCTTTGAATACGCAAATCTTGTTACTCATGTACCTTTACAATATAAATTGTCTCAAACTGACTTCTTGTTTGTTTTGCATCTAATAGGGAATGGCAACTGTTGCAGCAAGAGCAACAAGGTTGTCAATATATTATTCTTTTGCAAAAGCGAACAATTTAAGTGACCTATTCGCAAAGGGAGGCCATCATCTGCTCTTTTTCCAATGTCATGAGGACTAGGTGCAGGCATTCAACTAGCTTGTACACAGTGTGTTCAACAATGCAAGTAAAGGTAAACCCTTCTTATCATAAAGTAATAACAAGAGAAGCAGTTTTACGTGCGAGATATTAATTGGTTACAATTTAAAATCTAAGCAAATAGAGGATAGAGTAGAAAAACTTTTGAAAGTAGGTTATAATTGCTTTTCATTTCTTTACTTTTTGTAGATGGTAGTTGAGTCCTGGTGCTTTCCATCCTACACATATATAGTGTTTTTGAAGAAATGCGAGTAGCTCCAATTAATACATTGAATCCACAGCTAACAACCATAATTGTGAGTGACTTTTTTAAGGTGTGATTCTTATACTTTTGATTTAGTTTGGCATATATTTTATTAATGTCATATAATGTGATGCCTTTTCCCACCACAATAAAACCCGGAGAGGAAAGATATCAAGTCCTCGCTACCTAAGATACCCGGAAGATCTTCTCTTTTCCCAGGGAGACTAATAGAAGATGCGGGAAGTGTGAAGGTTGGTATAGCTATTCGTATAGCCATTAAGCCTTCAAAACTTCATGAATCAAGGAAATGTTCCCTGATGAGAAGTTTATATTAAGTTGTGGCATTGGTAAATCAACCGATATGGTATTATCGGAGTATATTGAAGTTTTTCCTTGAACCTTCTCTTAACCTCTCGCTTTCTCAATCGTGATAATGAGGTAAAAGTGAACATGTTACTTTTGTTGTAAAGAATCCATAGTGGATAGATGGGACATCATTAGTTTGAACTTTTGTCATAGGTCATATGCATTATGTGTTCTGCTTATTATTGTGATGTTTCAATGTCTACTAGCATTATTAATTGACCATATGTATGAATTACTAATACTTCTATTTTGCGGGTCAATGGCACAATGCAGTAAAGCACATCTAATGTGGTGATTTTCTATCATTCTTACTGGTAAGTTCTCTACTTTCTTGTTTTTTCTATATATCGGGATGATGTTTCAAGTCGATGTGGTGATTGCGGTTGGTTACTTGTGGGTATTGAAGAGTTGTTGTTCAATTCCATGCTAACCGACAGTGTTCCTATCTAATTTGTTTTTGAAAGGTATGCATTTGAATCTATAGCAACAAAGAACTAACTCAGTATGAATGAGAGGAATGAGGCATCGAGTTTGGGCGATGTCATTGAAAACTGCCCAAACCCGTGGAAATAAGAGTCCTAAACCTCTGCTTAAACCTCCGACTTTTGTCGTGTTTACGGGTTTGCTTCCCGATTACGAGCATCGGGAAGAACCAGACTCAATAACTGAATCTTTGGATAGTTTTTGTCAAAGCTCAGATAGTTATCTATGATTTGAACTCTTTACTCTATAATAAGGTTGACAAGCGGTGATCACTCCATCCTTTTGTTTGAACACGCCACCACTTCAATATGCTTATAACTGACTAGCATACCTCTTATATGTATGTGGATGTGACCCTGGCTACCTTGTCATTTTTTTTGTTATAGACCAACAGTTCTTGCGATTCTTGATTTCGTGGCTGATGTTAACATTACGGTGATAGTTAGAAGTGCTTCTAATGAGAAGTCTCGCATTTCTACCCAGGGAGAGAGTTGTAGGAAGGATTTATCTCAAGTCCAAGAGTCTGTCATTAAAGGACTTCTCGGAAAAAATTCCCGAGTTATCTTTTATTTGACATTGAATATGGCACATGCGGAAATTTTATTGATGAATGAAAATGGAACTCGGCATGCTCGTTATCACAAAATAATTTGCTCACCATATCAAGTTTCACTCGAGTTATCATCTATTCTTGAGTCCATATCCTTAACTTTGTACTTATTTTAGTTTTACATATTTAATTTTGTGTTCTGCAGGTGTTCCGTCTTCCTTCAGAATAAAGGCTGCTTTAAGAAACCTGAAAATTAGTGATGATATCCTCCCCAGTAGCCATTCATATTTTTGGATGTGTGATATGAGAAATCTGGAGGCGGTTCATTTGTCAGGAGGTTATTCTTGTTTCTTGTTTCTTTTATATCCAAGTTTTCAATATGCTATTAAAAATAGATGATGCATGCGATTGAATGTGCGGTAACAGACTTCTATATTTATTTACCTAAGTTTTAACATTGTCATTAGTTGAATTCCACCAGTTTTTCCGTTCTTCAACTCATACCAAAAGCATATAACTATCTAGAAATTTGTTCAATGAATGTGTGAAAGTGCAAGAAGTCAATTAAACATGTACAGTTGCGAGTTTCTTATATTAATGTCTCTCGTCTTTCATAAATTTGAGTCGCTTTAGCTAATGTGCAGAGAAAGCCTACAGTTCTATCAAGTCATTTCACATAAACTCGACGCTTTAGCTAATGTAGGAGAAGTATAAAGTTCTATCCATTTTGCTTTATGGATTCAAAATTGAATTGATCTAAGTTAATGTTTAGTAAATCGGGTCAAACATGCATAAATAATGCCAATGAATAATCACAGTTTAGTTACTAACAGAGAGAACCACAAGTGCCGCACTTAGGACCTTTCTATATGCACGCAACAAAGATATTATTTTGAATTATTCAGCTTTTTTATATTCATTTTTTTCTTTCACTTTTATATACTTGACACTCTCAACCGCTCCTCGACAGAATGTTCACCTTGGAGGTCAGCCAAGGCCTGGTGACAAGCAGGATGATGACATCATAACGAGCAGCACCTGATCAGCACTTTGAATATCATGTCCATAAAGTGGGAAGCTTATTATCAAGTACGGGATCTGTGCGGGGTATCATTTTGAATATCATACTCCAATTAAAATTATATATTATCAAAGTATGAGTTCTAGATAGATATATTTATATAATTGCAAGTGCATTTTAAACAGTATGCTCAGTGGCTGCTATTTGATCTCCATATGTTGTGTGCTTTCAACAATAAGAACTCTTTCCCCGGTAATATAACAAAGTTGCCTATGTGTATACTGTGTTATCTCATTAACAAATTGAATTTTACCATTAACCTTAACTTTCATATAATTATGTCTTCTACTCTGCAGGATATTGGTTTTAATGCTCTTCCAGCATTGGTACTTCTGATACAACGTATATGTAAACAACTGAAGGTGTTCTTATGAACTAATATATCTTGATGGATTGTGATGACCAACCATATGTTCATATGAAAAATTGGGTCTTTTAGCATTGTATATGAAGGTGCTGAATATATACTCAGGTGCAGAAATCTGCGGAATTGTCGTGCTAATTATATTTTTACCTGGAATTATCGTCGGAATTTATTTTTTTTTTCACAGTAAACGGGTTTGCAACGTATATAAAGTGTTGCTCAAATTAGAATAATACGTTGCCCTAAATTATTGTAACCGTTGCACAAATTAAAGAATCCGTTGCTCAACAAACGTTGGTAAAACATATTGACCAACGTTTGTATGCGTTGCACAAAATAATTTGCCCAACGGATTTTAGCGTTGCACACAAATTTGTTACTACATATTCCCCATGAGAGCTCTGGCGTTGGTGAAATTCATTGCAACGCGTATATCCGTCCCAAATCAGATGTTTTGGTGTAGTGAGAGAGTTTATTAAATAATCGAGTATTAATTAAAAGAGTTTATACTGTATTGTAGACCTTGAGTGAAGAAAAAAGCTAGTTTCAGGAAGGAGTTCTCTCCATTTTGTCGATCAGTAAGGCGACTTTTGAGTCTTTCTATCACCGTGAGGGACAACAGCCAGTCTTCGGCCTCAATTGCTTCAGTGGTTGTCAATAACATATCTGTTAAGCTGCTTTCATCCATGAACTCTTCTTGAATGTTTTCTTTCAAATGACAAGTCTCCTCCAGTAGAACTGTTTCCATGAACTCACTCACAGTAACACCACAATCCACCTCTGAACAGAATTCATTATCATCCTCAACTTTCTCAAGACCCAAATGACCCGTTACAGTGACTTGGTGAGCATGAGTGTAATCGAAGTTCAAAAGAGAATCAACATCGAACATACTAGTTGCATCCAGTTTCAGGTTTTCGTCGATATAAACATGATCTAATTCCATTCCTAACAAGGTTTCAGCTGAGCACTCTTTGAGGTTCATATAGACAACATGGAGTACTGACGATGTATGAAGCAGCCATATTAATTTATTCAAAGGAATGTTTCATTGGATACATGGTTTACTTAAAGTTCAATCAATAATCAATAAGATTCATGTCTGGACTAAGCTGGCCATATTAACTTAATGTTTCATTGGATACATGGTGTTCCGACTACTATTGTTTCCGATAGAGATGTCAAGTTTGTGGGACACTTTTAGAAGACTTTGTGGATGAAACTGGGTACTCAATTGAAATACTCTAGCACTTGTCATCCACAAACAGATGGCCAAATAGAAGTTGTCAATCGTAGTTTGGTGTCTGATGAATGCCTTGTTGGTAATCATGTTAAAACTTGGAATGCCATTATACCCCAAAACCGAATTTTCTTATAACAATTGGATTGGAATCACTGAAAGACCCCATTCGAAACAGACGTATGGATTTTCAACCACAACATATGCTAGCAGTCTAGTTCCTCTACCACAAAGCGTTTCGAGGTGAGTGATGATGGAGAAGCTTTTCTTGAGCATATCAAGAAGGTTCATGAGGAAGTGAGGATCGATTAGAACAAACAATGATTCGTATGCTACGGTGGCTAACCGCCATCGGGGAGTTCAGAATTTTGAAGAAGGAGACCAAGTTCTAGTACATTTGAGGCAAGAACGGTTTCCTAAAGGCACCTACAGCTCAAGTCAAGAAAGTTGGACCTTGCAAAAGTATTGAAGAAAATCGATTCAAATGCTATGTACTAGAGCGCACGAGATTACATATCAGTCCAATCTTTAATGTTGCTGATTTGTATCCTTATGACGGATTTGAGGGAGAGACCGTTGAAGTAGGTCGTCAGGTGGCGGAACCTTCAAAGGGACCAGCAGAAGTGATTGAAGATGTATTGGATATTAAACAAGCTATTTCAAGGAGAGGCATACAATAAAATCAAGTACTCGTCAAGTGGTTGGGCAAACCAGCTAGCGAAAGTACTTGGATCACAGAAGAGGAACTTAAGAGGATTGATCCAGGAATCTATGAAGAGTATTTGAAAGTCTTCCCGACCATGCTCAACTCTTCTTCACCCGAGAAGATTGAATGCGGGAGCATAGTAGTTTCCTTTTTTTATCTAAGTTATTTATTTTTATTCGTTAGATGATTTTCTTATTGTAAGGGCTAGGATTTAAAAAGTATCGTTATTTAGGATTCTTAGCCAAGAAACCCTAGGATTCTTAGCCAAAAGAAACCCAATTAGTATAAATAGTGATTAAAACTCTTTTATAAACAATCTATTATTATTATTGAAATATTTCGATTTAGTTTACGATTAGAACTCTTCTTTTTTTACGTTCTGTTGAGAATCAAACCCTAGTTTTCTTATTTCTTTCTACTGCGCCATAACAAACAAAAACAACTCTTTCATTACACTCATAATTAAGGAAGTAGTGGTACTCTTTGTTGTAAATAAACCAACTAATGTACTCCTTGTTGTGCATGATCGATCATGTCCATAATCCTTTATATGTACCCCTAGGTCCCATACCCACTGTGTATATGTGACATCGATTAAGGCCGGGAGTGCTGGTCCTCACATATAATATGATTTCAATACTGACACTGTCGTCGATCATATTAGGGAAAATGGGGACCGTTATCTTGGGAATATACCTCAGGATTCCAGTTTTCGGGAATATGCCCCAGTCGTCCAAAATTCCATCCAAAACCGTTAAGTAGTCAATATTCGTATACATTTAGGATTATATATGCAAATTAAAAAACATATATACTATATAGCAACACCTTTACAAGGTTCAGAAACATAATCAGACAGAAAAATCCTCGAAGAAATTAGAGAGATAGTTCAGACACATTTACGATAAATTGACTATTTAACGTTTCCTGGACGGAAACCGTTACTTTGGGCATATTCCCAGAAACTGGAATCTTGGGGCATAACCCCAATTCCCCATCATATTACAAGGAAAGTTCATCGTGTGTTGGTGCGTCTGAGGTCTATATGATTTACTTTGTAAGAGAACAAAAAAAAACATATGGTAATACCTAGTTCTCAGGAGTGCATATATGCTTATGTACTTGGTGGGCGCTAAAGCTACGAATTATGAAAGATTGAGAAAATAAAAATCGAAAGAAAAAGTGTTAAGATTATTAGTCCAACTCCATGTTAGAATACGGGCATCCAACTCAAAACCAATTGGCAATGAGTGGAGAGGCCCTAATAGATTATAAACTGCAGGATCTTAAATAACCCAATCATGTGGGACTAAATAATCTCCAACACGCCCCTCATGTGTAGCCTCGGCGGGTCTTACAAACACGTGGACAATTAAATGGGTGACGCGAGTAAAGGTGCGATCAAGCGACTCGACACAAAATAACTGCTCACGATACCATATTAGAATATGGGCATCCAACAAAACCAATTGGCAATAAGTGGAAGGTTCTGATAGATTTATAAACCGCAGGATCTTAAATAACCCAACCATGTGGGACTAATAATCTCAACACGCCCCCTCACGTGTAGTCTCGGCGGGTCTTACAAACACGTGGACAATTAAATCGGGTGACGCGAGTAAAGGTGCGGTCAACTGACTCGACACAAATAGCCTGCTCTGATACCATATTAGAATATGGGCAACTGACTCGACACAAATAGCCTGCTCTGTTGAGATTATTAGTCCCACATTGTCTGGGCATCTAAGATCTTGCGGTTTATAATCCCTTAGGGCCTCTCCACTCATTGCCAATTGGTTTTGAGTTGGATGCCCGTATTTTTGTGGTATCAAGGCGACTATTTGTCGAAAGTCAGTTGACCGTACTTTCGTCCCCGATTTAATTGTCCAACGTGTTTGTAAGACCCGCAGGCTACACGTGAGGGGCGTGTTGAGATTATTAGTCCCGCATGGTTGGTTATTTAAGATCCTGCGATTTTATAATCTATTAGGGCCTCTCCACTCATTGCCAATTGGTTTTGAGTTGAATGCCCGTATTCTTTTTGGTATCGTAGGAGGCTATTTGCGACCAAGTCATTTGACCGCGCCTTTACTCCACCGTCACCCGATTCAACCGTCACGTGTTAGACCCAACGAGGCTACACGTGAGGGGTGTTGAGATTATTAGTCCCATTAAACTGCATCTAAGATCTTGCGGTTTATAATCCCTTAGGGCCTCTCCACTCATTGCCAATTGGTTTTGAGTTGGATGCCCGTATTCTAACAAAAAGATCGAGCAAAAGAAAAAAAGAAAAGATAAAAGTTGTATACCAGTAATTACATCCATCTCGTAGACATTGTTAATCTGAGGTCCATAAAGAAATGCTTGACCACTAATTCCTGCATTTGATAGAGTACCGCCAACAGTGAGGTACAAATAATCAGTCCATGACTTTGGTGCAAGTCCATATTTGAGGGTAGCATTTAGAACATCTATCCAAAGCTGCTCACCACCAACATCAACGTAAAGATCCGTCGAAGAAACATTGATTCGATTACCACAATTCGTCAATGATGTCATTTCAATAACAATACCATTTTGAGCCATAGCTTGACCTCGAACCGAATGACCTCGACCTTTAGCTGCAATACTAAAAGGTCTAGTAGAATTGTAAGAGCATTTCACAAGATTTTCGATGTCTTGGTGAGAAGATGGATACAAAACTGCTTCGGGTTCGATGTAACAAGTTTGCCAAAATCAATAGAAGCCAAGTTAATGGAATCAGAAGTGAAACTTAACCTTCTAGCAAGATCAAGTGAAAATAGGTTTTGCGGTAACGAGGTTGTCTTTATTGATGGTGTTGGTTTCCCTAGGATAGACATCACATGGCTAACTACAACCAGTAGCACCAGAATATACGTTTGTTTACTTATGTAGTTACTCCTAGCTAGAGAGGGATCAGAGACCGGCCGGATTTGGTAAAAGATGGGAGGAGTGGAAAAAAGAGATGGGATGGTATTTATATAAGGAAGATTTATTTAAGGAAAATATTTTTTTATTAGTACTATTTAGTTAATACTGTATTATAGTGAAATAAAAAAATATTTAAAATTCTAATTAAAGTATTTATAACTTTTATAAGATTTTCAATTTTCAGAATTATAGTTAGGGTAATTTTAGGAGAATCTAAAAATTTACTTTAAAGTTTTAACAAAGTTAGGAAAGGTGACTAAAAATACCTAATTTGATTGAGGCCAGACATTTTAATTAGGGGCCATAATATTTTATTCCCACCTAATTTTTTGAGGGCGTATTAATCCGATATTGAAAAGATTGTTTTACCCCTTTACTAAACACAAATCTTAAAAATGGAGTTAACACTAATTAGATATCATAATTAGGCCCCAATTCATATACCTAAACTAAATCAAAAGAGAAAATCAGTTTCCCTTTTTTTTTTCATCTTCCTCTCCTCTTCCTCTCCCCTCCCCTTTCTCTTCTCACCACCACCATTAACGACTCACGACGATTTTTTTCTTGACCGATTCATCGTTTCATCGTCGATGTTAGAAGATAATCGACGATTAACTTCTTCTTCAAACATGGCTCGTACAAAACGGACAGCTGCCAAGCACTTCAAATCCCCAATCTCGTCGACACCCTCGAAAGGAAAGGTTATCGAGGGACGAACTCCCAAACCCAAAAAA
>JAJJWW010002889.1:0-54911 GCA_023531295.1 Papaver armeniacum | reverse complement strand
ATTTTTTTATTTTAAATATCATCGAAATCTAACTCACCGGATTGCGGTATAAAAAAACTAATTAGCGATTAGGTAATAAAACATTTTTGGAGTGAAATCCAATGTCCATCATATACTACTACTAAAACACAAGCATTATGGCAGTGCATTTGGCTTAGCTTTGGCCAACCAGTAAGGGTCATTTCTGGACTATAAATAATGTGGCGAAATCTCTTGGCTTGCTTAAGACGTTTTTCCACTCACTAGCTAACTAGTACGACCGTTGCCACGCAAGCGTGGCCCCCTAAAAGAATCAACATGGGGTTAAATGCCACATTACATTCGCCCCGTTTAAATGATACTTTCGCCTCGTTTCGAAAAAGATATTTCGCCGCTTCGGAAAAGTGATACTTTTCGCCTGCGCAACCGGCGAAAGTATCACTTTTCCAAACTGAGCGAAATATCACTTTTCCTAAACTGAAATAAAGTTTCACTTTTCCCGAAATGGGTTGTGAAAGTATCACTTTTTCATAAACTAAAATTAGTTTCGATCCATAAACCAAAATATGGTTGCATGATGTGTTATGCATCCTTTTGTGGTGGTTGCATAATGGCTATGCATTAAATTTTTGAGAATTGTGCCTAAAATTAAAGTATCATTTTTCTGAAACTGAGGAGTGCATCGCTTTATTAGTTGAACGGAAAATTAGTTGATGCATAAACTAAAATTTTGCTACATAAAGATTATGTATCTTTTGCTGGTAGTTTGCATAATGAATATACATTTAATTTTCTAAAATTGTGCCTAAAATGATAAATACCTCCGAATTTTTTCGTAAAAACTCTAAATTTGATATTGTTGTTTGTGCTCGTTGGATAGATTTTTTTATTAGCTTTCCAACGAGATAAAATTTGTAAAATTCCAAGGCACGGATTTTTAGATATGTTATATTAAAGTTTGCTTTCCAATTATACCCCTAAAAAAATAGGAAATATAAGGAGTTATAGTAATTGGACTAAAAAGAGAGGATATTTTTGGTTTTTCAAGCTTGACCATTCTCAATTTTTTTTTTTGTAACATCACTTTCAGATTTACAAAAAGTGGCCATATAAAGGACCTCCGTCGGCTTATTTCAGCCCAAAATCTAAAGAAAAACTCCTTCCTCCTGTAAAATTATATACTTTACCATTACTGGGTTTCCTTATAAAATATATTTTTTCATTTGATCAATTTTTTATTCTTAATATTTCTCTTTTTTTTGTAGCGTAAAAGATAGGAAAATGGTAGAGAAAGAGGCAGAATTTCTTATTGATCATTAGCCAGGTTACATGGATACAATAACACATATATACATGGAATGGGAACCCTATGTATCTAGCTGGGCCGCACACCCATGGGTTACAAGCCCTACAACACTCCCCCTTGTGCGGTCCAGTAAAAATTCATATGTAGTTCTTCACATTTAGTGCTTCGAATATAGTTCTTCAAATGTCGTCCTCTCCTTGATGACTTGTGCCGAAATCAATTGCCTCATTAAAACTTTGATAAGGAAAAACCCAGTGGGACAAAACCTTGGTACAACTATTCACATGTAATGCTTCACATGTTGTCTCGTACTTTACATGTAGTTCATCACATGCAATACGATCTTCAAAGACCGATGAGTCTAAGTTAATTGCCTCGTTAAAACTTCGCCAGGGAAACCCAGAGGGACAAAACCTGAACTAAAGAAAAAGAGTACAATATTAAGCAAACTTAGAACATAGTTGGAATCGAATATGTTGCCTCATTAAAACCTTGATAAGGAAAACCCAGTGGGATAAAACCTTGACGAAGGGAAAAGAGTACAACGTGAAAGATGCAAGTAAAGGTGATATGTTGCAGATGATCACTTTGCTCCGTTGAAGTTGACTAGTTGCTTCACAACTCCTAAGGCAGAAAATCCTTGTGGGAAAGACAATAGCCTTAGTTGGGAAATTACTTCCCAGTGTTTGTTGTTGTCTCATTAAAAACCTTGCCGCGCAACAAAACCTTGTGGGAAAAAATAACCTCGGTGAGGAAAAGAGTTCAACATACCATTAGATGCTCCCCCGATGTCAGACCATAATTTCATTAGTCTAATGCAATCAAGAGGAGTTTATCACACTTTACTTTGGTGACTTTGATGTTTATGGAACCATGTTGTTGATTCTGGGAAGTTATAGACAATTTACTTTGGTGATTTTGATGTTGTTGACTACCGTGTTTCATTTCTTTGATTCAGATATTTTCAATAATATCAACGCGATCTTTATGTCTTCAACGTTCAACATACTTGATGCTTTTAGTATTGTCTCGCTAAAAACCTTGTCGAGTAACAAAACCCTTTGGGAAAAACTATTCTTGATCAAAGGGAAAAAGAGTACAACACAACTTCAATTTCGAAGTAAATTATGTCGACATCATATCCTTGGATCCTCCCCCGATTACTTTCAGAGTTGTTCCAGACTGTTCCTTTAGTCATGTACTTTTCGAAACTGAATATCTGTAATGACCTAGAAAATAGCCTCTGCACGTATCTCCCCCTGATTACTTTCGTTGGAGAAGAGATTATTGTTCCTTTTATAATCAACAACCTTTGGATTGCACTTTCATTAACATTCCTTTTTATGTCTTTGCATGGATAAAACAAATTTATGTCAATGGTTACTTTTAAGCACATGATTAAATTCACTATACCATTCCAATGATGTTGCGTTGGCGCTGAGCTATATCTAGCTAACAAGTTCATTGAGGATGTAACATTTGGTCGAGTACATTATGCTAAGTACAATAATGCGTCTATTATACTTAGACAAGGAAAGTTCATCTCCGACCCAACTTCGTCATCTTCCTTTAGGAATTGGTCATTTATGTACATTTGAAACTCGACTAATCATGGGAGTGCTAGCAGCATGCACGTCCTTGTTAAATTGCCTGACAATGGACATATGCAAACTGGTGGAATAATATACCACAAGATCGGTCTTCTAGTTTAGAACATAGATAAGATCGATATTTCCCGGGATTTTTATCTCAAATTCAGATTTTAAATAGCTTGTAAGATCTCTTATTCCATTAAGAGTACTTATCATGTCCATATCGCGACATAGATAGCTATATATAATTCTCAATCAGAACTTATTTAATACGCATGGCACGAAACCTTACTTGTTTATCCCCTCCCAATCAAATAGTCACTTAGACGGGTATACCACATCCGCTGATTGTTTAAATCAATAAGCGAGTGTTTCAGTGTAATCGCAAACACACTCCGGGCTTAGAGTCATTCGACTTGGGAAGCAAAAGGCCATCATGCACTTTTGCAAATATCTTTGAGTCTAAATCTCCAAAGATATAACCACATTTACTATGTTTCAAGTTCTTTTGAAACCACCAAGCAAATTAAATTAACTGAACATTATGATGTTCAAAAGAGTAAGCGATCCAGGGGTTTGTGAGAAACCTCGCGCCACAAGGTGATTCTTTTATACTTTAAGACCTCATTCTTCTCACTACACTTTGTGACAAATAACCACATATGTCCCACAGTGCTTTACACTAGGTTGGTTAGCACCGCCACACCAAATACTCGTATTTGTCAAAGAACTAAGTTCTACCTCGGATTGCGTAGACCAAATATGATATTTATTTGAAATTAATCAAAAGCATGGTTCGATCTCATTGTGCTCTACTTCTGGAGCAACTATTTATGGATTATATCATCACTATGCACACATGATCCTTCCATTGACTTGTGTGCATTCTCATAATTCGTTAGGATTTTATTTTTCTCTAGAATTATTCAAAACTTCGGAGCGTCCTCCAGTTTGATTCATGGACATATTCAGAGACAATCTTGTGAGATGATTTCTGATGATATAAATAAGTTGTGCCTTACTCACCTACTTCCTTTCTAGGTGAGAATTGATCGAACCAAGTGGTCTCTCCAACTTCCTTTATGGAGCCACGGCCTCAACCACACTTCCACTGAGTGTAGTTGCAACACCTTAGTCTATGGTTTATATCCGTATTGAGGATTTGTAACTTTGCAGGTAGGTTTGCAGCTGGTATGTGTGATCTCATCACTTTAGCAACATCAATGTACATTCTAAAAATCTAATATTCTTTATCACTTCACATCTACATTTGTGGAGTACAAGAATCAATATGAGACACAGTGGGAACACACCACGACAATTCCCGCTGTTCCCTTAGAAAATACTTTTTCTTATCTCCCCCTAACGACGGGAAGACTGTCTCATTAAAGTGATAACCCGCAAATCTAGCGGTAAGAGATCTTCTGCCAAAAGTTTTAAATTGCGAATAATTGTTGGGAACTCATTTCCAACATAACTACTTAACAGTTTTGAAGACCCGTCATAATACGATGTGCAGTCGTATGCATATATATAGTGCAACCAAAAATGCGTAAGAACACGAATGTCAGGCTTATATCCAGTTACCAACTGGTACGCAGAAAAGGTTGACTAATATTGTGTTCTAAAAACAAATTAAGTAAGATGTGTGTAATATTGCATATCCCCAAAGTAATAAAAGATAGGTTGGTAAGCATAACCTATTCTTTAGGCACCATCTGTAACCTTTGATGGTAGCCTTTGCGAGACCATTGAGTATAAGATGCTCTACATTGATCCTATTAAACATGCAATATTCATCAAGTCCTTTTGATGTAAATTCTCTAGCATTAATAAGGGTGGTGAGCCTTTGCACTTTGTATTGTGTAATATGTGCTAGGAGTTTTTAAACACAAATTTCTTGGGAACTATAACTAGTCCAAAATGTCAAAATATTCACCAGATCCGTAAGTCACTTTAATGGTCCGCATTCTGCATGAATATTTTTCTAAATTTAACCTTGTTATCTTTGTAATGTGGATTGTTTACCATTTGCATCTTAGGATGGTTTCGATCATGTTTTACTGAAGACTTTGTAAAATGAGTGATATGCTCTCTTACTTAAAAGCATAATAGGAGGGAGGAGGGGGTTGTGCATCTGGTACTTTAGAAAACACTTATTGAGAGATATGTCGTTACTTCGCATTCTGTCAATCTTTTTCCCGTTGTCTCGTCCACTCAAACACAACGATGTACGTATGAGTCCTTTCAAAACGAACATCATGTCACAACCAAAGTGCATTTATGGTTATGTCAAAGTCTCAGAGTGAGTCAATTTCCAACATTTCATCGTTCTGAGTCAATATGGATTCAATAATCCAAATTAATACTACAAAGGATTTACATTTCACTAAATTGATTCATTAGTCTCTAAAGTATGTTTCCTTCGAAATACATTAGGGACTATAAAAGATGCAATCAATTACATAAAGCCAGGTTCCACATGATATCCATTTGCATGTGTTTCTTTGAAATTTAACATGGTGTGATTATCTCTCGGTACATATAGAGATTTTGTAACGTCTTTGTTCTATCTTGAAAACAAATTTTTGAGCAAAGTGTTGCGCGCGATGATCCAATCCTCGTAGTCACATTATAAGGAAATAGTTAAACAACTAGTTTAAATTCCTTAAGCTAGTGGAAGAAAACAACTATGAGTTAGACATTTGGGTCTTGAGAGTTTTAATAAGCGGTGTGGCCTTATTACGTAATAAAAATGGGATTCAACTTAAGTACTTTAGACTGAATATATATTACGTTTCACCCAATATATCTCAAGTGCTTTAGAGAATTTATGTCTCGTGTTTTCATTCCATAGGTGCAGATATTGGATCTAGTTCAACTGAATAAGATAGTCAATTGGCCAGGGAAAGTTCTTATTTCCATTACAGTTGATGTGATAGTTGGTTGTTACTATTATACACACGTGACATTGTATATATCAACACCTATGATTAGGTGAATTTCCAACTCTTTCATTTATGATGGGAGCTAGAATTACATCTTAGCTTCATCCCATATTCAACCGATACATGTACTTTGGTGTCATTACTACTGGGAAAAACTACATCTTTGTCTCATGATACATATGTTCCTTTTCACATGATTTATATGAGTCATTACGTCTAACCCTCATTACTTCGGGGTTCTTTCCATTTTCAATTTTGCTACATTTAGCTTAATTTGAGAAATTTCTTTATCTCAATAGGCCAAGAGAATCTCACTTTGCATGTCAACCACTTACTTTAGGTTGAATAGATTACTAAAGATAGTGGATCTCTTGTTTGCATATTTTAACATATACTGGTTCGTTAGTATATGTAGAAAAATGGAAATTTGTGACTCATATCACCTTTTGTGAGTTCTTCCACAAAAATTGGAATACATGTGATTTTATTTGCAACGTAAATATCAAGTATGCAATAATGTTGCTCAAGTACTTCTAAACCTCAAATGAATACACTGGAATCGAGTTGGTACAACCAATTGAACAATAGACCACATTCAAATATAGCCAATATCATATTCAAGATAACAAAATAACAAGACCAAAATTCTTAATGATCAAGATCAACAGTCATAATGGTAGGCCTTTAAATGTGTTATGTTTTAATGCCTACTTGTTATAACCGCAAGTGCACGGTGTCTAGTTTGTAAGACAGCCAGGCAAATACTGGTCGAACCACGAGACTTGTGGTGCTATGTTTGATCCGAGGCTTGGCTTAAACTCGATTTCTATGAAGTAAGTGACACAATTCAGTGGTTGTCGAAACGACAGAGTTTTGTTGTTGTAACAAATGGAATAAAATGAACTACAAGTAGTGAAAATAAAGGGGGCATCGGTTGTCAAATTCACCACTAAACCATGTTATGTGTTCAACTAATTTGGGCTTTCTCTGGTCCGTGATGTATAAAGGATAATGTGTCAATTTTATCACTTACCCAAGGAGCTTCACCTAATGATAACTCAATTATCGGCTAAGGTCCTAACCTAGAGCACTAGTTGTCTAATTAAGCACAACTAGTCAAGAGAATTAGCATTTATCTCTAAGGGTTGAGTCAAGCATCACCAATGCGCTTTAGCCTAACTACAATGCATACATGATATTCACTGTGAGAGTAAAGCAATGGAAAGCTAGAATTGAAGATTATCTTGTAATTCAATCATTCAAGAGCACTCAAACAGAGTTGAAATCACAACATGGATTTAGGGTTTCATACCCTAGCAAACTAAACTAGAACATGATTAAATGTTTAAAACACAAATTAAGCGACAATTAAACCTAAATTGGTGCTCTGGCTATCCCAGGCATAAGTTTCTACATACACATCAAGTTCTATTTATACATGCCTGTGAGAAAACCCTAAATTTCTCAAAACAAAATTGAAAGCAATAACCTCTCACCCACGTCGCTCAATCCTCCGAATCAGTGTTCTCCTCTCGCCTTGTCTCTGCCTCTGACCTCTGAGTCGACCATGCATGGGGTTTGGTGGTGAAACCCTAGCTTCAATCATCTCAACCCTAGCTTCTAGGTTAAGGTAGAAGCTATGGATGGAGATGGGTGATGCGAGGGTAGCTGAGGAGGTGGTGATGGTTCTGGTGCGGCTGACAGAGATGGAGTGGTGGTGATGGGGTAGCTCTGCCATGGGTATGGGGAAGAAGGTGAAGGTAAGGGTTCTCTGTGGAGTTGGTCGGAGAAGAAAGAGAAAGTGAAGATGAGAATAGGGTTTGTCGATGGGGGTATAGGTATAGGGAGCTTCGCTGTGGAACGGGGACATCAAGGGAATATGTGAAGGGTGTAGCGACCATTGGATCTAAAAAGGTCGATGCGTGGCAGATACGATGGGTTGTATGAGATTTTGCTGCTGAGCTGAAAAGCGAAGAATGATGTGAGTGAGACAAATGAGCGTTGGATGTCTAAGGATGAAATCTTCACGGCTCGAGAATGAATCGGGTTCGGATCCTGGGTCACGGGTAGCTCTAGCCCATGTCTTGTAGATGGGTTGCTCCTTGTTGGGTTGCAACTAATTTGCGCGCGAGCTTTGGCTTTCTCGCTCCATGTACGCCGACTCCAATTCTTTGCTCTTTTGGCTCCTCAGATTCTCCGAACTTTATTTATTACCTAAAAACACAAAATTAATTAATACAAATATTTATTCTTGAAAACAAAGAAAACACAGAATCTGGGATAATATCTGATTTCTGAGTACAAAAGATGAGTAAAATGCCGATAAATAGATGTAGAAATATGCAATATTTGGCACTCATCAAATACCCCCAAACCTGAATTTTACTTGTCCTCAAGTGAAATGTAAAATTAAGAAATCCTATCTATACCACTGTCGAGGTCTCTCGAATGCATTTAGCGTATGCACTAAGCCTTTAAACCCCTAGGTGTCCCTAGTGGACGAGTTGTAGTCTCGTGAGGGTTTACCAGAGGTGTACCCACAAACCTTCTCCAACTTCAGAGTGTAAAAGAGTCTCAAGCATCCAAGGATCTATGAGGACATAGAGTTTCTGCATGCTAGTAACAGAAGTTAGAACTACCAAAGAACGCATTCTCATCCTTAAGTGCTGAGCGAGAAGTAACCATACCATATGAAAGAATTCTGATTCGATTGTGATCATAAGCCTCGACTTCTGCCTCACTAATAGGGTTTTATGATAATTGCACTCAAAAAGATCACTTTTTTAGTCTCTCATGTGTGCAGGCAGGAATAAAGAGAGAAATCCTGCACACGTTGTAGGTAAGAAGGATAACCTTCCGAAATACCTTCTGAGACTCTACTGCAAGTGTGGATAAAAGAATCTTTTCGATGATCTCTAAGAAAGGAAATCAACCATTAGCAAGGATGGGAGTACTCACTTACCTTCTCACCCGATCGGCAATTAACATTACTCTCTCTCAGCATTCATAGAAACGTCTTCAATCTTCGGTCTTCAAATGTTGATGACGAACTTCTGAACTTTACAAAAACTTGACAAACATACAAATAAAACTCAATTTTTTTTTTTTTTTTTGATACAAATATGACATAAAAATAATAATAAAACAAAGAAAATCAATTTTTCACAAACTTCATTAATTCTCATCCTATTTTCTTTCTTTGTTGCACATAAACCTTGGACTATATCAACTTTTCTTCAAATATTCCATGATGCTCCGCTTGTCGACGATGATGTGTTTCTATGAATCTGTTGATGTTGTTGAGAGGGAGAGAGTGATGCTAACTACAACCGGTATTTAGAAGAAGTTTTCATCTTTAGACGCCACCTCATGATTGACAAAAATTAGCACTCAAGAGATCAAAAGTAGTGCTGAAAATGGTGCGAAGTTGGGTAGCTCACCATTCCTACCCGGAATTGACGTACGGACACACACTCTAACAAAGCTTTTCTAGATATTTGCAAAAATTGAAGGTTGGTGCCTCACTTGATGTAAATTGGGTAGTCTCCACTATGGGTGATCACAATTCTACTACCGAATATCTAAACAAAGACCTAATTCGCCCTCCCAAGATGGTTAAATCCAACTTTAACGCTCTAATCAACTAAGAAACCCGATTATGTTCTCCAAGCATTCCACTTCGTTATTTCGTCGACTCTATGTAAACATAGCTAGAAGCATGCTAGTGACTCTAAAATCTCTAAAAGTTGGAGGTTTTATTTGCAAAAAGTTTTGATTTTTTTTTTTTTTTTTTAAATAAAAATTAAAAAGACTAAAAACTCTATATGCAAATGCACCCCCAAACCTAGATCAAACATTGTCCTCAATGTTTCAACAGATAGAAAAAATTTAAACAGTCACGTACCAAGAGAACTATGCTGATAAGAGAAAAGGGAAGAGATTACCTGGATGCCGGCGGGAGCAAGGTTAGAGCTTCACTAGTCAAGGCTAGAATCCAACATTCTCAGCGGAGATCATATCGGATTAGCACAATATATGTACAAGAAGACTCAACCGATTCAAGAAAAAAAAAAATTTAACAAGTCCTACTGGATTATATACAATGAAAATTCACCATACACCAACAATCTAAAGAGTTGAGGATCAACCCAATAGAAAATATGTATAAAACATCAACAGCCTTACACAAATATAACAAGAGAGTGCAAGTAAGGCTGCATATGGGAATGACTTTCCCCCAAACCTAAATTTGTCAACAGTGTGTTTTTGAGCACAAAATCTTGCAAATTTAAAAGTACATCATGCAAAAGGTCTAACTCAAAATGAGTTTTGCTAAGAACAGGCAGACATACACATTCCAACCGTGGTTCCTAAAGGTGTTATACTTTGATGCAAAATAGTCCAAGAGGACTTGGGAAGCACAAAGCTCTAGGCCTAAATTAGGCATTTTCTTAAAAGTTGGTTTTGCAATTTTGTTACAAACTACACCTAGGTTTGGTGGAGGAGTTTCAATTTGTGACTTAGAGAGAGATTAGGTACATCTAAGTTGTTTTCATGTATAAGAGTATTTGCACCATCACACACTTTCCTAAGGTCAAGAAGGTAAATCATGTTCACCCGCATAAAACAAATCATCAATCTCAATGTCATAATCATCATTACTCAAAAGTTCATTCTCATGTATGACATAATCGTAAGAAACAGGTGATATAGCATGCTCACTTTCACAGACAATTGCACAGCCCCAAATCAGCATCACATGTATGAATATTAAAGAAGCATCATTTATAGGGTCCACAGAAGAGACGCCTAACGTCTCTGAACCAAAAGATTCCATCATATTTTCTGCATGCACATGATCTTCTAACATATCATATTCCTCATCATCATCATCATCATAACAAAAATGTATTTCCCTATTCAAAAGTGTAGCATTTCTAGTGTACTCATTTTCCTCTAGATTAGGTTCATATTCAATATCATTGCATGAGTAGGAAGAGAAACACTATTTTCAAGATTTTCTTCATTAGGGACAATAATCATCTTATCATGAACTTCCTCCATTCTTCTTTTTCTAAATGAATCAGGTTCATCTTTAAGAACATGTAACATTGTTCAATGGAAGGAGAGTCTTCAATAGTGGGTATGCATGCCTCATATGGATATTCACGGCATGGTTGTGCATGAGGTTCACTAGAGAAGGGAAATTCAGACATGTTGTCAGATGGATGATCATGCATTGTATTCAGCCTAAGCCTAACATTTTGCTCCATGAGCGTTTCCATTGGTGATTGTAAACAAGGAGTCTGGGAGTATAAAATTGTTCAACTCCCACCGTGGTGACCGATACATGTGCTCATGATGGTTAGGTATGAATATTCAAGGTCAGGGCCCCGAGATGGTTCATAGTACTCCCTAAAATCACTATGGTATGTGGGGGTTCATATTGTGAAGCATGCCCATAAGCAAGCTCTCTAATGGATTTGTTTGTATCCCCGCCTGTGCACTCAAAATCCCGTCATGATCTAGCAACTCAATTTGGGCTCAAAGAGAAGCATTATAGCCTAGCACACATCAAGTATACTAAGTCCAGATGCAAGCCTTAAGTTATGCAAAAATGCATACAGCTGGGCATATGCGAAGCCCAAGTTGTTATGGGCTCGGTTTGGTTTAAGTGGGTTTTGGTTTATTGTGGGTTCTGGTTTATGTGGAATGTACAGCTCAAAGGAACCGGGTTCTTGCTTTTGGTTTTGTGGGCTTCAGTTTGGTTGCACCCGAGGTTATATGAAACTGCATGCCCAATTGCACAGCCCCGGATGTGGGCTTCAGCTTTGATGCAGAGAACAAGTTTGGTTTAAGTGGGCTGTTTTACCCACAGAGCCCAGTCATGTGGGGACTACACAGGTGTGCAGAGCCAGTGAGGTCAATTGGTTCAGCTTGACAAAGAACTAGAGAGGCTAAGTTGCGGCTACCTATGCACAGACAACATTTGTTATGTGGATTTCAACACAAGCAAAACACAACAGATGACATACCAATGCAAGTACACAGCACTGGTCAGGGCACAAATTGCAAATGAGCACCACACAGGTTATGTACTGGTTGGTTTTGCACAGCACAGCTGAGCAAATACACAGCTTGAGCAAACTCTCAAAACAGAAAACACAGCACAGCTAGGAGCAATTACAAACTCACACAGGAATTGACACAGCACAGCCCAGATTGGCTAGTGCAAAAGAAAATCAACAAAACTGTGGGAGGTGCATTGTGGGAAAGGTCAGTGCTCACTCAGGGTGAAGCATGTGCAGGGTTGTGTTGTTTGAAAAATAAGTTAAAACTCAAGCAAATTCGCTACTCTACTCATTCAAGTATCACAGAATCATAAACAACTTATAGATGCTAGTTCACAGATGCATAGTGGCAAGGGATGCAATAGCAGATGGTCACTTAAGCACTACATAACAGTTTGATATGTCATAGAGTGTCAAATGGCTTGGTTGACCTCAAGTTTTCAGGGCTCATGCACAAATATGCAGGGTCAACAGGTTATACCCTTCACAGCATCATCTATTCATCACAAATTAGCACCACAATTCAAAGCATCATGGAGTTAACATTTCAGCACAATAAAGATAGGAAACTCACAGAGGCAGCTTAATCAGCAAATACACAAAGCCTGCACTTTACAGCATGCTCAGCAAGTCCAGTTGTGCTCAAAATTCAAGGATTATGCACAAAGTATGTGAGAGGTCCACAAGACTTCAAACTTGTAGCCTCGTGGGCTAGCAAGGTTAGCAGTCTACCGATTAGCTCAATGGACTTTACAGATGTGGCAAATGAATCAGCATGAACAATACATACTCGCTCAGGTCACACAGGGAAGTGGTTGGCTCAGCAGAGTTTGTGGCATCAACTCACTTGGTTGATGTCAACAGCCCGAGTTGATGTCAAACCTCGGACTGTGGGTTATCCTTGCTTGTGGCTCAAACTCACAAACACAGGGGCTGGAGTAGAACACAAAGTTTCCTAGAGTTGGTTGACAGAGTAAGGACAGTCTGACAGGGCTTTGTATGTTTTAACACCAGTTCAGGGGTGAGCAGCAGCAGGGTCGTATGACTTCAATGCTCACAATTTCATGCACCACAGATTGCAGGTTTACAAATGCTCAGATGCACAGATTAGCTAATGGTTGACAGAGTCAAGGTCTAGCACAAGTTTAAAACATGCATAAGGATACAGGGCATGAGATATCACTCCCTCGATTGGCTATCCAAGCTAAGAAATTACAAACTCATGCACACAACACAGTGGTAGCTCAAACTTGTAGCTTGTGGGCTAGCAAGGGAGTTGTGGATATCATGCGATCATGTCAAGACAGATTTCAGCTTTTAGTTTTCGCCATGCATTCATGTCAAGACAGAGATCTCAAACTAGCATGTGTGTATTTTTAATTGTCCATGAACCACTCAAATGGGTATTATAACTAGCAGAGATGCACGTGGTACTACAAAGATGCTTGTTATGGATTCACAAAGTTCACAGGATACCGCACTAGTCGGGCTTGAGGTGTATTTGCACACTTCACACTCATTCACAGGGCAATACAATGTTCAAAGATCACAAAGAGATATCCAAGTTCAGTTATAGCTAACCTCAAGTCCTCGCGCTTTTCTTGTCTTCCTTGAGTCGGCTTAGCAAAGATCATAAGCACTCGTTACTCAAGAAAGAAATCTCAGCCTCCCAATATTGCGTAGTTTAAAACATGAAAGGTGCACAGATACACAGTTACAATGGAACAGGCCTAAGCTAGATAAGAAATGCTATGGTGCTTGTGCTGATGTATCACAGGAGACTAAAAAAACTTAACCAATATTGCCATTGCTCAACACACAGATGCTCTGTTGTATGAAAGTGAAAGAGAGTATAGCCACACGCTTGAGATGGTACCAGTTATCCTAAGCTACTCTACAGGGCAGTGATGCAGAAATGCAGGGTTTACAAAAAGAAATGAGAAAATGCAGTTCAAGTGGCACTTATTATAGCACGAGCTTCAGCTATTACAGATGATGGTTTTAACAGGCAATCACAGGGATGCTATACTGCAGCTGAGTGGCGATAGTTCAAGCCAAGCAGACTTGAGCTCAGGTTAGGCTAAATGCTAAATGATATGCACAGATGAGGTGCAAGAGCATAGCTGAAGTGCAAGCTAATAAGAGAACTAAGAGGATGCAGATATGTACTTATGCAATTAAGAGAAACTAAAATGCACTGATATAATTAACAATGTGCAATGGAAAATGCAAAAAGAAAACTAACAGCTAAATTATACTAATACAGGGCTACAAGCAATGATTCAAAGTGAATATGTACAGGGGAGAATTGCAAATTAGTGAAGACAAGCAATTAATCAAAATAGCACACACCAAGTCCCCGGCAACGGCGCCAAAAACTTGGTAGGCCTTTAAATGTGTTATGTTTTAATGCCTACTTGTTATAACCGCAAGTGCACGGTGTCTAGTTTGTAAGATAGGCAATACTGGTCAACCACGAGAGACTTGTGGTGCCGTGTTTGATCTGAGGCTTGGCTTAAACTGATTTCTATGAAGTAAGTGACACAATTCAGGGTTGTCGAAACGACTGAGTTTTGTTGTTGTGACAGTGGAATAAAATGAACTACAAGTAGTGAAAATAAAGGGGTACTGGGTTGTCAAATTCACCACTAAACCATGTTATGTGTTCAACTAATTTGGGCTTTCTCGTCCTATGACAGATAAGGATAATGTGTCAATTTTATCACTTACCCAAGGAGTTTCACCTAATGATAACTCAATTATCAGCTAAGGTACTAACCTAGAGCACTAGTTGTCTAATTAAGCACAACTAGTCAAGAGAATTAGCATTTATCTCTAAGGGTTGAGTCAAGCATCACCAATGCAGTTTTAGCCTAACTACAATGCATACATGATATTCACTTTTGAGAGTAAAGCAAATGGAAAGCTAGAATTGAAGATTATCTTGTAATTCAATCATTCAAGAGCACTCAAACAGAGTTGAAATCACAACATGGATTTAGGGTTTCATTGAAACCCTAGCAAACTAAACTAGAACATGATTAAATGTTTAAAACACAAATTAAGCGACAATTAAACCTAAATTGGTGCTCTGGCTAGCCCAGGCATAAGTTTCTACACACACATCAAGTTCTATTTATACATGCCCAGAGAAAGCCCTAAATTTCTCAAAACAGAATTGAAAGCAATAACCTCTCACCCACGTCGCTCAATCCTCCGAATCGGTGTTCTCTCTGCCTTGTCTCGCCTCTCGACCTCCGAGCCCGACTCATGCATGGGGTTTGGTGGTGAAACCCTAGCTTCAATCATCTCAACCCTAGCTTCTAGGTTAAGGTAGAAGCTATGGATGGAGATGGGTGATGCGAGGGTAGCTGAGGAGGTGGTGATGGTTCTGGTGCGGCTGACAGAGATGGAGTGGTGGTGATGGGGTAGCTCTGCCATGGGTATGGGGAAGAAGGTGAAGGTAAGGGTTCTCTGTGGAGTTGGTCGGAGAAGAAAGAGAAAGTGAAGATGAGAATAGGGTTTGTCGATGGGGGTATAGGTATAGGGAGCTTCGCTGTGGAACGGGGACATCAAGGGAAGATGTGAAGGGTGTAGCGACCATTGGATCTAAGAAGGTCGATGCGTGGCGTATACGATGGGTTGTAGGAGATTTTGTCAGAAAGCGGAAAAGCGAAGAATGATGTGAGTGAGACAAATGAGCGTTGGATGTCTAAGGATGAAATCTTCACGGCTCGTAATGAATCGGGTTCGGATCCTGGTCACGGGTAGCTCTAGCCCATGTCTTGTAGATGGGTTGCTCCTTGTTGGGTTACAACTAACAGCGCGCGGCTTTGGCTTTCTGCTCCATAGACGCCGACTCCAATTCTTGCTCTTTTGGCTCCCTCGATTCTCCGAACTTTATTTATTACCTAAAAACACAAAATTAATTAATACAAATATTTATTCTTGAAAACAAAGAAAACACAGAATCTGGGATAATATCTGATTTCTGAGTACAAAAGATGAGTAAAATGCCGATAAATAGATGTAGAAATATGCAATATTTGGCACTCATCACATAATCTAAATTGACCATTTATATGATATGGATTTATCTTAAGACGAAGAAAACTAGAATTAGGCATGTTCTAAAAACAAATAAATAAACCCAACAAATATCCAATCTTAAAACCCACAAATAGTTACATACCTCATGCCAAGCTTTGGTTCCATCTACACATACGCAGAACCTTGTACTCGCTCGGACATGCACGGCCAACCACCAGAACGGAACAGGATAGGGCTGGGCTGGACCGGACTGGGTTGGAACGAATCTGACAGATTGGTCGAAACAGTACAAAATCGGACAGATGGGTCAAAAATGTTCAGCATCGGACATATGGATCGAAACGGTTTTAGAATCGGACAGATTGGTCGGAATAGTTCAGAATCGGACAACTTGGTTGGAATAGTTCAGAATCGGACAACTTGGTCAGAATAGTTCAGAATCGGACATCTGGGATCTGGGACGGATTTCTCTTTTTAGAAAATCCTCTTTTCCGAACAAAGATGCAACCAACATGTTTCGTAGGCTATTGGATCTGCTCATAAGATGGAGATACCAAATTTAATTAGATAAATAACTCATGTTGCATCCATGGTTGCTTTTTCGATCTGTTAAACAGAGTTTTGAGTTTAAATCTCTTTAATCTATCAAGAACAGATGAAAGAAAAATAATTAAATTTATGGGTAATGGAGATTTAAAAGATGTACGGATCTGAAAACCAATTTGAAATCTGAGACTTTCTAATAAAAAAAAAAAAAACCTATCGATTGTATTAGAGATTAGATGATTAAAAGAGAGGAAACTTATCTTTTTCTTCGTTTGTGATGATTTCTCTCTTCATATACAACTGATGAAACTCATCGATTTTGATCGTCGGCTTCTGGTTGTTCACCCGTAATGTACCAACGATTCCAATGATTCTAACCTACTGTATTTGATCCAAACAACAATCCTTAGGTATTTGATAGCAACAAATAAAACAATCAAAATCCATTGCCGCGAGGTTAGAGCTCGTGCATGATAACGTTTTGTAGTGTCAAAGATAGGAAAATGGTAGAGAAAAAGGCAGAGTTTCTTATTGATCATTAGCCACGTTACACGGATACAATAACACATATATACATGGAATGAGAACCCTAGGTATCTAGCTGGGCCGCACACCCATAGGTTACAAGCCCTACAACATCTTTCAATTTTTTTTACTAATTTTTTTACTCTCTATATATTTCTCTTGATATGTTTTAGCCCGAAATAAATAATTATTTACACACAACCGAATAAAATTTGGAATAAAATTTTGTTCCAGTAAGTTAAGAAATGCGACCCTCCTATAGTGGGATTCTTTTTATTGGCTCTTGGCTTGATTATATTTAAATTGTAGCCTAGCAAAATGGCCAACCATAATGATTGGCCT
Source organism: Papaver armeniacum (assembly GCA_023531295.1). Taxonomy (NCBI): domain Eukaryota; kingdom Viridiplantae; phylum Streptophyta; class Magnoliopsida; order Ranunculales; family Papaveraceae; genus Papaver; species Papaver armeniacum. Next base: position 37,552 of record JAJJWW010002889.1, on the reverse strand, counting down.
ACTGGCAAATCTGCTTCTGCTTAATTAGTTAAGCAAATATAGTTAGATAAAATTAGTTAGGTAAACTTTTTGATTATTGGTTTTGTTAGATTTAACTTATGAATTTTGTCGAAAGTTTTTTTTTTTTTTGGAAAAAAATTGGTTTTGGGGAAATTTTGTAATGAAATGAATTACTCTAGTCAACCACTTCTCAAAATGGAATTGCACGTTGTTGTTTTTTTTTGTTTATTTCTTCAAATGAGAGAAATAATTTCGAATTCAATTCATGAAAAGTCGTCAGTCTCGAAAGAGAATTACCATGTTGACCAGAACTAGTCGGCAGGTTGGTATTAAAACAATATAACAACTTTTAATAGTGACATCAAATATCGTCATGGTTTATTGATTACAAACTTGTCGATTAATAATTCTGAAGTATCATCATAATAAGGGAAATTATATCATGATGACTATCTAAGATTTTTCATTGATGTTTCTATAATAAAATCCATGCTTCAAAAATTAAATCTAAGATTTTTCATTCAGAGAATGACATGATAAATGCCTCAAAGGTTGCCAAGGTACTAAACACGTAACATGTCGACTATTCCACGGTCGTCATGGTTAGGATTTTGCAAAATGATGACTTTGGCACTTGTGATATTTGTTTTGTCAGAGTTGTTATACTGCACAAAAACAACAATGGCGACCCTGGTTTAGCCGGCATGTTATGCAGTGTTGATGCATGCCGGCATTTTATCTATGCCACAAAACTAAAACTCAAAAGACATAATATACTTTGTCTATACAATACAATGTTGTACATGAACTGGAATTCAAGAATATAACTTGCTTCGTAGGCATTAGGGATGCATTTAGCATGTGCAGCAAGCCTTTTAACCCTATGCGACCCTAGTGGACGAGTTATTGTCTCGTAAGGGTTTACATACAGATCTACTTACAAAATCCGCTCAAAAACTACTACAAGTCTCAGTCTTCGACGCAGGCATCTTCGTATGAATATCTGAGTGACATATAGTCCGGGGAATACTCCAGAACTTTCAACTTCATAAACTGATAACTTTCTTTGAATTCTTCTCTTTTATCCTCAAAGTATTTCCTTTTGGCGATTCCCTCCTACACAAACAAAATGACAATCAAATTTATTTTGTTAGTGTTGTTTAATTGGAAGATCAAACAACTTAGCTTATGTAAAAGAAACTCGAAAAATACTTACAATTGTTGGATCGAGAAGCCTAAATGGATACGGCAAAAAATATTTTGTTGATAGTTATATAATCAAGTATCCCCTCTTTGATAAGTTGGTACTTATCGTGTATTTGTCACAGATATATTCTCTTTGTATTTACATAATCTCGTACATATTGGATATACACCCTCCCCAAAAAAGTTTCGGGTACCCTGTCAGCTATAACGTCTTCACGTCGGGATCCATTATACCATGTCTTGATTATGTCTAAATCTTCAGCTGAATCATATGATGCCATTCTTGTAGGGGTATAAAATGATTTTTATAAAATTTATAGAGTATATGAAACTAGGTGTGTGTTGTTTGGTAGATAACAAGTTGTTAGAGCACTGCTCGTTCGAACTCGCAAGTTTTGTTATCTCAAGCTTATTGTCAATATTAGTAGCACAAAACTATAGCTTGATTTCTAGTCCACTAAAGTCAAGTCTTAGATCATGTTAGAGTATGGTAGTTGCGTATCAAATATCACTGAATAACCCTCGAAGATTGAAGACTGGAAATCAAACGAAAACATTTGGATAACTTCATCAACAAAGAGGTATGTGAAGACTGGACCATTCTATTTACTCACAGGTATTACCTATATGAGACTATGTCGTATAACTACTAGTAGATATTGCAAAGAAGAAATTTCGAGTCAAGCTTGTCTTCTTAAACATCTTGAAATATGATTCAAAACAATAGTTGTTCATATACTTGACAAACTTAGTTAAGAACAATTTATTGTTCATAAACTATTTTTCATTCAAGTTAATCATTTGAAAATTTCCCAAGCAATGGTGTTCATCATCTATGACAATTAGAAAAGTTTCAAATCGATTAAGAGGGTTTTAAAAATTAATGAAATTCTTGACACGGGTAGGTACATGTACGCAATACGCATACCATTGCATTTTGAGTTCCGGGATAGTTCTGAGTTCGTAAAAGGGTTAGGTACGCATACCTCAAAGGCCTGAGTTCGTGAATGGCCTTAGGGTACGCATATCCAGTACGCGTACCTTAACAATCTGAATTCACGAACTGGTCAGGTACGCGTACCTAACCAGTACGAACTAAAGCATATACATTCAGACTATTTTCTAAAATACGTTTGGCATTGCTATAACTCTTATAAACACCTCTAAGACATTTTGAACACTAACTCATTTTGTGCTTGTGTTTCATGACTCAAGTTTTAAGTGTCGAATGAACAAGAATTTGCTTATTAGTTTATAAAGCATATTTTCCAAAACTGTCATAGTACAGAATCCCAGGACTCTAGACCATAATGTATATTCTTTTATGTGATTTTAAGAAAAACTTCTTACATGATTACATGAACTCCTAACAAGAGTTTCATCTAAAAAGAGAAAGTGTTTGCTTGAATCTCAAGTTATCGTAGCTTGAGTTCTAAGCAACCCTAGTTTTGAAAATTTGTAAATAAATAGACTCAAACATCTAGGAAATTCAATCCTTGACACTTCTGTGTCCTAGTTGTTTGCTAGAGTCGTCCTATATGAACCTAGATTTCCTCTGAGAAACATAATTAAGTTTATAAGTTAAAGACTTCGCTTATGGATTGATGCGATTTTGTACAGTGGTAAGAAAGTGGTTTGTTCAAGACTTGTAGAGATTTCGATTTTTAGACTTATTTTTAAAGCAAATAAAAGTTGATGTGAAGATTAAATTAGAGAGACCGGGAATCAGGATTCCACCATTGGCCGATATTAGTGATTTAATTAAAAAAAAATAATTATGCAACTCAACATTCAATTTGATTCTAATAATATTGCCTAGACATGTAGATTTTCAAAAGAATAACTGTTAATCGCAAGCATAAAACATCAAAACCCTAAAGCAAACATGCTCTATCAAGAAAAATACAACTAACTAATCAAAATCATATAACCAATTTTTAGTTCAATTCAAAAATAATAATAAAATTGTTATAATTAATTTAAAATAGAGATATATCACTTTTACTGAAATAACAACTTCCTCTATTACCCTAAGGATTGGTTTAGCTCCTCACCATGGAAACACACTCAGAATATGATTTCATTGCTCAAAAGGTGATTACAATTAATGAAAATGGATGAAAAATGATTAAAACCGGGTTTGTAACACTTATTTTTGTGACAAACTAACTGTTACAGAGAACGATATATCTAATGTGTCGATGTAGCAGAAACGACAGTTCTTTGACGTGTCTTATGTTCTTCGTGTTCTTCACTGCACCAGCAAAAAACAAGTTTCCTGCAACTGATTTTCCGGTTCTGTGATGCTCTAAAATTCTCCCAATTCTCTCCATCCTCTTCTCAGCTTCCTTAGCATCGTATTTATACCCACAGGATCAATCATATATCTGCGTTAATGCATAAAATCCTTCATTGATCAATAATATTCTCAGCTGCCATTTTAAGGAAATAATTCTTTATTCTCCTCTGTTTCACGCATCAACTGAAGCTTGCACACTCCAAACGTGTTTATCCCTGATCTCAGTTGATGTTAAACTCACGCAGACACACGCCAATTTCTAGTTATCACATAATATCTCGTGTCTTTGTACAACTCCCTGTGTGTCCAACAACTCCTTTTTTTTTCTTCCGATTCCATGGGATTCACCAATCCTGTTTAACGTCAACAGGATAATCCCAATCCTTTTCCTTGTCAAACTCCAACTATAAGTTGATGAAATTTCTCCCAGGAAAGTGCGCTGGAAAGGAAGAAAAATTCCCGCCAAAACTGTTGTTCAAACCGTGAAGAAGAAAGGTACCCCCTAATAATTCATGGGGTGCCCTTAGCCAGTGGAATACCCCTTAGTAATTAGGTGCCCCTTAGCCAAAACTGGGGTTCATTTAACGCGTGTCCTTCGGGTGTCTTTATCAACTTTTTGAGTCGAATTTTCCAAAAATATCTACAAACACATAAAACACCATAATTAGTACAGGATCGAGCACTAACAATACAAAACATTGAAAACATATAAATGCGTCTACCAAATACCCCCAAACTTATTATTTGCAAGTCCTCGAGCAAATCTGATCTAGAAAATAAAAATCCTAACCCACTGTCGCAGGCATCACGATTTCACTTAGCGTGTGCAACAATCCTTTGAACCCCTAGGTGGCCCTAGTGGCCGAGTTATAGTCTCAGAAGGGTTTACAAGAGGTGTACCCACAAAAACTTGACTTATAATTGGTCATAAGTATCCAAAGAGCTATGAGGAAATACAAATTCTCAACCTATCGCCAAGTAACTAGAATGCAGAGAAATCAAATGTATCCACTCTATAGCTGAATAAAGAATAGGGGAGACTCCGCTTTGCAGCTGGAAAAAGAGATGTCTGCTCTACAACTGGATAAACATTATGAGACGTATCCGCTTTGCAGCTGGATAAGATTAGGAGAGAGATAAAGATGAGAGGGACATCTGCTGCACAGCTGGATAAATTACGTGTGATGAGTTGAACCAGTGCTAGAAAGATCTTGTGCCAGACGGAAAGCGGACTGACAAAGAAACCAATATGCATCTCTCTTTGACTCTCTCATTGTGCTCAGTAGAAACAACTTCTTCTTCGGCTTCAACCAGTGCCGATGATAAACTCTCAAACCTCGTAGAACCTTGACAATTAACTCTTCTCCTCAATTTCTTGCTTGGAACTTCTTTATAGATTTCTACTTCCCCATGGCCTTATTGGACAAAAATCTAACTACAAAATTTTAATGTATATAATATATATATATATATATATATATTTAATACAAAATAACAAGACTAATATTTACATGGCCATGAGAGAATTACTTAGCACTTGAATCTTCGCAATTTGTAATGTGTATCATGAACTTTATCAACTTACGTCGTTTGATTTTCTTTGCTCTTGTAACTAAGTCTTCAACTTTGATATTGAATTCTGCTTTTGTTTATATTGTTGCTTATAAACCTTAAACATCTTCAACTTTCTTCATATATTTTGATGTCGCTCCACTTGTTGATGATGATAGGTTTCTACTGAGAGAGAGTCGTAATCCTGTAACTAAGACTACATTGTGAGGTTACTTTGTCTTTCTGGCATTTCCTTTCGGCTTAATTGTCTTTCCATCATGGATGGTTAGGTCCATCACGATTACCCTCTAAAATGTAAATTCTCTCTCATGAGTGTCAATGATTTCTCAATAATGTCTTTTTCTCTAATGTCTCATTAGAATGTTATCCCTAGCAATTCGAATTTCCATCTTTTCGGTGAGAAACATAATGGAAACTTAGCTAACCGAATACTATGTGACACTAGCTAGAAGTTTTCCCTTACCCCCAAACTTAAATCTAACATTGTCCTCAATGTTCTAAAGATGAAATTAAAAGCATGAACAAGGATAAACTGTTACCACTTGAGGGAAAAGAAATAAGAAAGGATAGTACCGTATGCATGAGCGTGGATGCCTCCCGGTAAAGGCTAAATTTAAAGTCTTTAGCTTGACATTAAATACCAAAAAATGGCTAATCATATTTCAAAATCGTATGCCAATAGTCGAAACAATTGTGGGTCCATAAGACCAAATAGAGCTAACACAAATATGAGACAACTGCACTGGTTCAGAAAAATGAATAGAAGGAGCACATCCTCGTCTAAGGTTTCTATCAAGACAACTGGGTTTATTTGGGGCGAATAGTTGAGCTTCATATGTGTGTCTCGATAAATATATTCATCTGAAAAACTGGTCTCTAATACCTGGGTTACCTCATGGACAGTATCAGGAGGATCGGGTTGCGGAGTATGAATAAACTCAAGTAATATCTCAGGCGCACAAAGCTCGAGTCCCAAGTTATGGACTCTAATTAGGGATACTTGACGATCATAAGAACCATCACTACCCCCAAACTTAGGGTTTTCACTACTCATAGACAAACCTCTAACTATTGCTTGAATTTACGGATCCTCAAAGTCCTTAAAATATTCAAGAGCTTCTCCTAGTTCTCTACCCCCAAAATTAGGGTCATCATTACTCTCAGAAAGACCTAAAACTATTGCCTAAATTTTTGGGTCCATAGAGTCTTTAAAATACTCAAGAGCTTCTTCTAAAGATTGATCACACATCTGATCTAAGAGACTGGTTTCCTCAAAATCATCTAAAGAATCTCCCAATAGCCAATTATCCTGAACTAAATACTGAACTAAAGTGCTAATTATATTCACTTCTTCTAAATCATCGTTCTCAGAAGGTTGTCTAGTAACATTAAAGACATTTAGTTCGGCGGTCATATTACCAAAGGATATGCTCATAAGTCTGGTCCTACAGTTGATGACAGCGTTAGTTGTGTCTAAAAATGGGCGACCTAAAATCACTAGGATTTGAGCACTTGGGTCCTGAACAGGATGGGTGTCTAGAACAACAAAATCCACTGGATAAATAAAATTATCAACCTCAATCAGAACATCCTCTATGATACCACGAGGGACTTTGACAAACCTATCTGGCTAATTATAGTGTCATTTTAGTTGGTTTCAACTTACTAAGACCTAGCTGGGTGTATATATGATATGGGAGTAAGTTAACACTAGCTCCTAAGTCAAGTAATTCTTTTTCGACCATGTGATTACCAATTGCACAAGATATGGTGGGGCATCCAGGGTCCTTATACTTAGGGGGTGTTTGGTTCAAATAATTGAACTTACTTGACCAGCTAAAAAGGCTTTCTTTTGAACATTAAGCTTACGCTTTTGTGTACAAAGATCTTTAAGGAACTTGGCATAAGCAGGCATTTGCCTAATTGCTTATAATAACGGAATGTTGATATTCACCTGCTTAAAAGTTTCCATTATCTCGTTGAAAGTCGACTCCTTTTTTGGGTCTACCAATTGTGGATATGGGGATCTAGGCACAAAGGTAGTCATATTAGGAATTTCTTGGGGATCCTTAGAGATTGTTTCAGTTTCTTCAGCTACGGGCTCCTATTAGGTAGTAAAAGGTGGAACTATAATATGTTCACTATGCATGGATACCTTATTGTCTACTATTTTACCGCTTCTAAGGGTTGTTATTGAATTCACATGGTTATATTTCATGAACTCCTCTAGGATTGGGTTATGGTTGACTAGGGAACCTTCCGTTATCTCTCTCACTTAGAGTCTTATCTATTTGACTTACTTGAAGTTCTAACTTAGCAAGAGTCTGGCCAGTAGTTTGAAAATTCTGCTCGGTTTCCTGTTGAAATTAAACTAACCTGGCTATTTACTGACATTTCCTGGCTCTTTGATAACATATCCTGGCTCTTTCTTAATATACTAAGAGATTCCTCTAAGCTAGTCATTTTATTCTCAGAAGGGTTCTAGAACTGGGATGGACCTGAAGAGTTCTTAGTGTAACCAAAACCTGGGGGGAGGTTCAGAACTACTAGATTGACCTTGACTCTGCCCCTTAGACCAAAAAAATTAGGATGGTGTCTCCACCCGTGGTTGTAGGTCTTTGAGTAAGGGTAAAACGTATTACGGTTTTCAAACCTAGAGTTGTTATAGAGAGCATGGGCTTATTCTTCACTAACCTGACCTTCCCAAAACAAGTTATTGGGCTTTGTTCCACAACTAGGGACTTGAGAGCCTCTAATCCTATCGTCGGGTTCAACAAGATACCTATGTTTAGACTGACTCAATTCCAAAGATTCTAACCTTCTAGTCAAAGCATCAAACTTAGCATCTGACCCAAAGCTTGTATCTACCACATTGGTGCCACTTTTATTGACCAAAAGTCTCTTAGGGGGTTCAACACAAGACTCCCACTGTTGGGATTTTTCAGCCACTTCTTCTGAAAAGGAATAAGCTTCATCAGCAGTTTTATTCTGGAACCTACCAGCGCATAAAGACTCAACCATGGCTTTGGTCGAATAGTCTAAACCGTCGTAAAGAATTTCAACTAGTTTCATTTTTCGAACCCATGATGAGGTCATTGCGACAAGAGATCATTGAATCTCTAAAAACCTTTAAAGAGTTTCTCCTTCTTGTTGCACACTGGCACTAATTTTCTGCCTAACAGATAAGGTTCTATGCTTAGGGTAAAACTTCAAATAAAATGCAGCAGTAAGTTCCTGCCATGTTTCCATAGACTCATATGGTAGGTTATGCAGCCAGGTCTTGGCTTTATCTCTCAAGGAAAAGGGGAACATCCTAAGTTTCAAGACTTCATCACCAAGGTCTTTAATCTTAATTGTTCCAAAAATTTCTTCAAAGTCCCTAACATGAAAGTGAGTGTTTTCATCATCTTTTCCTAAGAATATAGGGATCATCTGAAGAATACCAGGTTTCAACTCATAAGTAGCCGTAGAAGCTGGCAACTTTAATTAAAAGTGTAGGCTACGCGTTTAGTGCGATTTGATTGGTCGGTGGGAAAGAGGGCCGACAGGCAGCAACATGGGCATGGTCGGTCGACGGTACGGCGGCGCAAGCCAGGGCGAAGTGGCACGGACACACCCTCTTTGTTGCTGCCTTTATTTTCCGCAATTCCTTTTATCTCTTGTTTTTTCTAAATTTTTGGTAGGATTCTGCTCCTACTAGTCCATGGCGGATCAATTTCCTAGCTTGCCTAGGTTTGATCTCGACCAATATGGTTCGAGATATTGCGCAGGCCGCAAAAACCCAATTTTTGTAAAGTAATAAAATTAGGTTAGAAAAATGAATTTTGTGAGCTGACACAAAATCAATCAATTTCTGGTTTTCATACAAAATCAATAATTATGTTTCAGAGAGCATCATAACTTTGCGTGCCTCTAATTGAGTACTTCCATTCACATATTAATCCTGACACTTCGGGAAATTCATGCTACTCATCTGCGAGCGAACATTAATTGTCATGTCATGTCAATATCAAGAGTTCATCTGGGGAACATAGCATAAAATAAATACTCGACAGGCCATGCATTAGTGAGTAATGCAGGCGGAAGATAAAATTTATAGAATATTTGGGATTGTTGCCACATGCACCATTCTGGATAAATTTCATATATAAATATATTGAATTGCTCAATACATATGTAAGTAAAGAGGCCTAGGCACTCATTACTTTTAAATGGCTCTGTTTCTTTGCAGAACGATGACACATTAAATACAGGGTTTCACAATTTTAGATTTGAACTAAAAACCACCATCAACAACTGTATTAAGCCGCTACAGACACTAGCATACTCCAAGTTAACTTCGGACTGGAATGTAGTTGAGCCTTAACCAATCTCACACTGATCAAGGTACAGTTACGCTCACGTCTTTGAATCCCAGCAGGACTCTACGCACTTAATTCCCTTAGTTTATCTCACCCACAACTAAGAGTTGCTACGAACCAAAATCGAAGACTTGATAAACCAATCTGTCTCCCACAGAAAAGTCTATTGAATAAATAAATCTGTCTCCCACAGATATACTTATGAGTTTTGCTCCGTCTTTTGATAAATCAAGGTGAACAGGAACCAATTGATATACCGCACTTATAATCCCGAAGAATAACCTAGAAATATCAATCACCTCACAATAATCTTAATCATATGGTAGCGAAACAAGATATTGTGGAATCACAAACGATGAGACGAAGATGTTTGTGACTACTTTTTATCTTGCCTATCGGAGATTAAATCTTGAGCAAATGTTAGAGAATATAGTACTCAACACGATAGAAAACAGCAAGATTAGAACACGCAACTACAAAGAAAATAGTTGGGTATGGCTTCACTATCCCAATGAAGTCTTCAAGTCGTTAACCTGCAGAGTTTTGGAAAAACCTAAGGTTAAAGGAGAATCGACTCTAGTCGCAACTACTATCACAATGAGGTGTGGGGATTAGGTTTCCCAATTGCTAGAGTTCTCCTTTATATAGTCTTCAAATCAGGGTTTGCAATCAATGTTACCTTGGTAACGAAGCATTCAATATTCACCGTTAGATGAAAAACTGATTAAACTCAATCTAATGTCTTTCAACCGTTAGATCGAACTTAGCTTGTTACACACAAATGAAAAGTGACTTCATTTAGATATGGGTAACCTTACATAAACGTGTACACCTTTGTTGGCTCAACAATAGTTAACCGAAGTTAGCCATGTGAACACTTTCATATAAACCTTATTCATCTTAAACATAACTAGTTCAAATAACTCAAATGAAACTAGTTCCAGAGTTGTTCAATTGTTTATATTCTCATAGAAGTATACAAGACACAATTGAAGCAAAATCGAATTTGATTCACTCGAATCAATTCATGAACATTATAGCCACGATTTGCAAAAGATTAAATTATATAAATGTATTAGTTCATGAACAACCCGATTTTAGAACATAACCTACTCAAGTACGCATACATGTACGCATACCTAAGTGGTCGGACTAAGTTTGGATTCGCCAGTATGCGAACATGTACGCATACCACCAAACTCAGTAAAGTCCCGGAACTTGAACTTTCGCCAGTACGCGTACGGATACGCATACTAAGTTCCCGGACTTTCATTAACCAACCAGTACGCGTACGGGTGCGCATACTATGGTTCCCGACTTGGATCAACACATATACAAGTACACATATTGTGCTTATAATCCAATCATGGTTAAGTGTTCTAAACTCCCATTTCAATCATTGAAACATTATCGGAAGACAAGAATAGCTGTCTCACACAAACTATTAGCTTCAAAGAAATTTTCAAGTGATCGAATGATCAATACGAAACATTTTGAGTCCACATCAAATGACTGTCTCACACAAATCATGTAAGATGTTACCATGTGATTTCACATGATCATCTTTTGACTTTCGTCAAGAATATAAGATGAACTTGGTTAAAGCGAAAGCTCACCAACACATATTTCGAGAAATATGTAAGCGAGTTAAACTCAACTGGAAATATCAAATGTGTATAATCCAAGTCTATGTAGCTATACGACTTTTGTCTCAAATAAGAGATAAAGTAGATAGACTTTTAAGTGATAGATGAGTTCAAGTCTCCACATACCTTTTGTTGATGAAGTTCCACAAGCTCCCCTTAGTAGTTCTCCGTCTTCAATTGATGAACGCCGTGAATTCTAATGCTCAACTACACTTTCTATCCTAATCCGAGACTTAGATATAAGTAGACTAGAAATCAACACTTATAGTTTTGGCAACTAAACTTGACAAACAAGCTTGAGATAACAACACTTGCGAGTTCGACCGAGCAGTGCTCTAACATCTCCTAGCACTTTTATGCGTCTCGTGAACCAAGTTTTGCAACCTTTTCTTGGAAAATTTGCCATAACATATTTTGATGACATCTTAATCTTTAGCAACAATGAGGAAGAACATCTTACACATTTATCTCAAGTTTTTAAGGTACTCCAAGACAATATTTTGTATGTGAACTTAAAGAAGTGTATATTCTTTACAAACAGAGTCACTTTCTTGGGTTATGTTGTGTCAGATACTGGTATTTGAGTGGATGATTCTAAGATTAAAGCAATTATTGATTGGCCTACTCCAATTTTCATTCGTGAAGTATGCAGTTTTCATGGATTGGCTTCTTTTTATAGAAGATTTGTGAGAAATTTTAGTACCATTGCAGTTGGTTTGACAGATTGTTTGAAGCGTCATACTTTTGAATGGACTGAAGAAGCAGATAAAAGCTTTAATCTACTCAAAGAAAAGTTATGTAGCGCTCCTGTTCTTGCCATGCCAAATTTTGATAAACCTTTTGAGATCCACTGTGATGCTTCTATTGTTGGTATATATAGGTGTTGTGCTATCTCAAGAAGGACATCCAGTTGCGTACTATTGTGAAAAGAATTCAGATACAAGGAAAAAGTGGTCTACTTATGAGCTAGAATTAATTGAACTTGTTTAAGATCTTAAAAATTGGCATCCTTATCTTATTCACAGTGAGTTTGTTGTCAATACTGATAATCAGGCTCTTAAGTTTTTGAAAACATCAGCAAAGGTCAATCGAATGCATGATAGGTGGTTATCTATTATAAATCAGTATACATTTTCTATTAAACATCAGGGCTGAAAACTTAATCAGGTAGTTGATGCTTTGAGTAGAAGAGCTCATCTTCTTGTCACTCAAACATGAGAGTTTCGCTTTTGATTTCTTAAAAGATTTGTATAGTGAAGACAAAGAATTTCAGAAACTCTGGGAAAAGTGTGGTTCTTCAACAATCAGTGTTGATGATTATCTCATTCAATATGGTTTTCTTTTTAAAGGAAATCGTTTATGTTTACCTTAATGTTCTTTACGTCTTCATTTGATCCAAGAATTACATGGCAGTGGCCTTGGAGGACATTTTGGACATGATAAAACCATTGATTTAGTTGGGGAACGATATTTCTGGCCTTCAATTAAAAGAGTTGTTCAGAAGTATGTACAAAAATGCAGTTTGCCAGCAGTCTAAGGGGACTGTTCAAAACACAAGCTTGTATACTCCACTTCCAGATGCTCCATGGGTGGATATTAACATGGATTTTGTGCTTGGATTACCACGTACTTCCAGTGGAATGATTCTATTATGGTGGTTATTGATCGTTACTCAAAAATGGCTCACCTCATAGCCTGCAAGAAATCAACAGATGCTTCCAATATTGCTTACTTATTTTTCAAAGAAGTGGTACGTTTGCATGGAATTCCCAAGACAATTATTTCTGATCGAGAAACTAAGTTTTTTAGCTACTTATGGAAGTCTTTCTGGATGCGTTTGAGAACTAAACTTCAAAGATGGTACAATTGCTCATCCCCAAACAAGATGGACAAACCGAAGTAGTCAATCGCTCTTTAGGCAATCTGATTAGAGCCAAGGTTATTGGAGGAATAGAAAAGAAATGAGACAATCTCCTTCCACATATGGAATTTTCTTATAACACTTCGGCTAATCGATCTACAAGTGTTGATGGTGGTTTTTAGCTTATGGTTAAAATCGTAAAACCTTACATCTGACATAACGTCACTATGACCACTAGCGCATTTATTGAATCAATCAACATGCCTACGTAAGAATTACCAGGGCACCTTTTTTTTTTTTATATACATGTGTCATGTTCCATAGCGTAACCCTTAGTATTGACCGACATCATCTTCGTATATACAAAACCCTAATTCTCTCACCACCGTGCCAATGTCAAACCATGCCGGCCACGTCTCCGCGCCAAGGCATGCTAGTCGCACCACCGTGCCAATGGCAAACCATGCCAGCCCACGATCCGCCGCCAAGGCATGCCAACCATGCCCCGCACCACCGTGCCAATGGCACCATGCCATCCACGCCTCTCACGCCAAGGCATGCCAACCATGCCAGCCGCACCACCGTGCCAATGGCAAACCATGCCAGCCACGTCTCCGCGCCAAGGCATGCTAACCATGCCAGCCGCACCATTGTGCCAATGGAAAACCATGCTAGCCACGCCTCCGCGCCAAGGAATGCCAACCATGCCAGCCGCACCACCGTGCCAATGGAAAACCATGCCAGCCACGTCTCCGCGCCAAGGCATGCCAACCATGCCAGCGCACCACCGTGCCAATGACAAACCATGTCGGCCACGCCCGCGCCAAGGCATGCCGACCATGCCACCGCACCACCGTGCAATGGCAAACCATGCCACCACGCTCTCGCCAAGGCATGCCGACCATGCTAGCCGCACCCGCGGCTAATGGCAAACCATGCCGGCCACGCTTCGCGCCAAGGCATGCCGACCATGCCAGCCCGCACACCACCGTGCCAACGGAAACCATGCCGCCAAACGCCTCCGCGCCAAGGTATGTTAACCATGCCACCAGACCACCGCAGCCAATGGCAACCATGCCACCACGCCTCCGCGCCAAGGAATGCCACCAGACCACCGCGCCAATGGCAAACCATGCCAGCCCACGCCTCCGCCAAGGCATGCCGACCATGCCAAACCGCACCACTAAGCCAATGGCAACCATGCCGCCCACATCTCTATGTCAAAGCTATGTCGGCCCTACCACATGTCGTCATCGCAAACATGGTAGGGTTGCAATGATCAACGACTACCATTCCATATGAGATGCAGATTTTAGCCATTCAAGTTCTCCACCTAACACATGGCAAATTCTATCCAAGGCCAAACATCACGGTTGTACCAAACCCTAATTTTGGCCGCGCCTAACACATGCCAAAGCCATGATCGACGCTGGCTGCCAAAACGAAGGGTTGCAATAATCAACGGCTACCCTTCCCTTTGAGATGCAGATCTCGACCGTCCAAGTTTGCCACCTAACACATGAAAACTTGCGCCCAAAGCCAAACATCACGGCCACTAAACCCTAATTTTGGTCGCGCCTAACACATGCCAAAGCCATGCTCGACGCTGCGCTAAAACGAAGGGTTGCAATAATCAACTGCTACCCTTCCTTTGAGATGCGTATCTTCGACTGGTCCAAGTTCGCCACCTAACGCATGGCAACTTGCGGCCCAAAGCCAAACATCACAGTTTGCACTAAACCCTAATTTTGGTCGCGCCTAACACATGCCAATGCCATGCTCGATGTTGGCTGCCAAACAGAGGGTTGCAACGATCAACGACTACCCTTCCATCTGAGATGCAGATCTCAGCCGTCCAAGTTCGCCACCTAACACATGGCAACTTCTATCCAAGGCTAAACATCACGGTTGTACCAAACCCTAATTTTGGCCGCGCCTAACACATGCCAAAGCCATGCTCGACGCCGGCTGCCAAAACGAAGGTTGATGCAGATCTCGAACGTCCAAGTTCGCCACCTAACGCATGGCAACTTGCGCCCCAAAGCCAAACATCACGGCTTGCACTAAACCCTAATTTTGGCACGCCTAACACATGCCAAAGCCATGCTCGACGCTTGGCGCCAAAATGAAGGTTGCAATAATCAACGGCTACCCTTCCCTTTGAGATGCAGATCTCGACCGTCCAAGTTCGCCACCTAACGCATGGAAACTTTCGGCCCAAAGCCAAACAGCACGGTTTGCACTAAACCCTAATTTTGCGCCTAACACATGCCAAAGCCATGCTCAACGCTGGTTCCCAAACGAATAGTTGCGACAATCTACGAATGCCTTTCTCTCAAGATGCAAAATCTCGACCGTCAGGGGTCACCACCGAGCCGGCAAGTCTCACAAGCTCAACTTTCTAAGCAACAGCAACATGCTACACGTTTTCCACGAAAACACTCGAGACATCAAATACATGTCACAAATCTGGGATGCTCATTAGGTATTGGTTTGGCGGTTTACATAGAAGGCGTACACCACGCCTGTTACAAAGAAAGTGTCATAAGAATGAGTCTGCTAGTAAATACAAGGAGTAATGGTGAAACGTTTCTTTCATTATGGAACATCAATTCCGGGCGTTACCTGCTACCACCTTCTTTCACTTTACTCACTGCTTCCATTTCTTACGAGACCCGTAGTACGTTTGTTACGACTTGTATAAATAGGTCTTACCTATTTCCACCAAAGAACAATTTTTGGTCAGGAGCATACAACACTCAGAAATCACTTGCTAGCTTTACCATCTCGTTAGCTTTCACTTTCCGATACAAGTCAAACAACTACTCTTCCGTAATCAACTATTCGGGTCTCAACACGTTCTTCGCTTCCTCCCTAAAACCAACCGTTCTCCTTCACTTTGTGACCGAAGCAAGTCCGGGAACGACCATTTCTTGGTTTAAGCCGGATTTGTCTGGCATTGATCTCTCGAATCTAAAGTACTCCCTTGATTAGACATTGTTTAGGTTTTAGACCTGGAGTTTCTCACCCACTCACGCGAAATTACCGAAATCAGCAAGAAACCGTTTTACCTCAAACAATCAAGCGACCACAAAATGGGAGATTAATCTCTGCTATGATATCAATTCCCTCAATTCCCGATTTTATATTTCAACTCCAATCTCAAGATGGTAAAGCAAACGATCCGCTCGGGGATCAACAACTCGATTACCGCTATCACACGACAAGGGATGACTCGGGGACTTCAAGATAGTGGAAGCCAACGATCCGCCGGGATCGATGGCTCAGCTTATAAACGAATCGATTACGATTATCACACGACGAGGAGTGACTGGGACTTATCGCGGCGTCGCCCATAAAACTACGTGCGGACATGCCTATGGCTAAGGTTTGCACCAACAATCCACGTCATATCCAGCAGCTATCCATGCCATTCCATGATCTAGCCATCGCCATCTTCTCCGCTCCACAACCATCCAAAGTAGCGCTATCCTCACCCTTCAAATGACTCCATGGATCCAAAGACTCCGTGATCAAAACCGGGCCATCTCGCACGATACACCTACGATCACTGAACTGAGCCGCTTCGCCACCCCAACGCTTTCTTCAAGTATGACAGCTCCAACCGTCACCAGAGACGCCAATTACTCCACCATCGGGGCAAGATACTCGAAGATCGGAAGAAGCCACCTCCTTTTACCACCGTGATTTGATGAAAAGACAAAAGGTTCTCGTAAGGCTCAGACAGACGTGTTTATAACTTAGGAAGAAATACATATTTCCTCAAGACACTGACGGTGCGACCACCATAAGAGTCACGTCAACCCAAGAGGTAACTGACAAAGAATAATTTTAACATCCGGCGCAAGCACTTTAGCAGGACGTGTGTTTATAGATGAAGAGGCTCGCATTGCCCTTGAACGCCCATTAGAAGGGGATCAGCAATCCAATTTCATCACACGTAAAGATCAGGAACGACTTCTCCAAAATCGAAAGCAAAAGAAATCAGCAACCCTCCTGAGTTCACAGATACCCTCTTCCCGTCAGAAAATGCACGATGGGAACTTCACCCACAATGTCGTACAGTCTATGATGAAACAGTTATGTGAGATTTTATATTTCTCCAAGGCGTAGCGTCAAGACATATTTGCATCCCTCAACCTCACTGCATCAGGAAAGCAGGTGTTCCCATCTAGGGAAGCCGTTCTCAAACCCCAACCTCTCCTGGAAAGCACGATCGATAAATGGAACTGGGGACTCCTAACCTCTGTTCACTTGAGGGATGTCGAGTTTGACAGAACGTGACGCAGCTTCCGACTTCAACATGGTAACTTGCGGCCCAAAGCCAAACATCACGGTTTGCACTAAACCCTAATTTTGGCCGCGCCTAACACATGCCAAAGCCATGCTCAACGCTGGTTGCCAAACGAAGAGTTGCGATAATCTACGGCTACCTTCCTCTCAAGATGCAAAATCTCGACCGTCGAGGGTCACCACCGAGTCGGCAAGTCTCCCAAGCTCAACTTGCCAAGTAACATCAACATGCTACGTGTTTTCCACGAAAACACTCGAGACATCAACACATGTCACAAACTGGGGTATGCTCATTAGGGTATTGGTATGTCGGTTTACAGTGTGCGGCGTACACTACACCCGTTACAAGAAAGTTTCATAAGAATGAGTCGGTTAGTAAATACAAGGAGTAATGGTGAAACGTTTCTTTCATTATGGAACATCAATTCCGGGCGTTACCTGTTACCACCTCCTTCCACTTTACTCACTCCGTTTCCATTTCTTACGAGACCCAGTACGTTTTGTTACGACTTGTATAAATAGGTATTACATATTTCCACCAAAGAACAAGTTTTGGTCATGAGCATACAACACTCGGAAATCACTTGCTAGCTTTCCCATATGTTAGCTTTCACTTTCTCGATACAAGTCAAACAACTACTCTTCCAATCAACTATTCTGGTCTCAACATTTTCTTTCGCTTCCTCCCTAAAACCAACCCTTCTCCTTCACTTTGTGACCGAAGCAAGTCTGGAATGACCATTTCTTAGTTTAGGCCGGATTTGTACAGATTGATCACTCGAATCTAAAGTACTCCCATACAGTACATTGTTTAGGGTTTAAACTCTGTTTCTCACCCACTCATGCGAAATTACCGAAATCAACAGAAATCGTTTTCACCCTCAAACAACAGGTAAGACACCTTTTGAGATTGTTTATTCTAAAGTTCCCAACCATATTTTGGATTTGGTAGTGCTTCCAAAGCTGCGACAGTCAAATGCTAAAGCAGATAACTTGCTTGAGAAAGCTCCCTAATTCATCAGGAAGTAAAAGCAAAGCTTACAGATTCTTACAACAAGTACAAGGAAGATGCAAATCAACATATACGACTTAAGACTTTTGGTAAAGGAGAATTGGTTATGATTCATCTCATAAAAGAGAGATTTCCTACTGGTACTTATAACAAGACCAAGATGAAGAAATATGGACCATTCAAGATTCTGAAGAAAATCAGTGATAATGCATATGTTATTGATCTTCCATCTAATTGGAACATCTCTAATATCTTCAATGTGCAAGAATTTTTACATTTCATGGAGAGAATGAAGTTCTTTCTATTCAACAACTCGAGGCGAGTTTCGTTCAAGAAGGGGGGACTGATGTAGTACATCTTTCTCTGTATCAACTCTTTATGTTGATTTATTGTTAATATCAATAATGATTGTTGATCAATTACGACAGTATCAACTATGACTGTTGATCTTTTGAGTACGTATTAACTATAATAGTTGATCCAATGTTTCTGATTAGCTTACTTGTTGTGTAAGCCTTATTTTCTTTCCTAGTTTACGTAGAATTCCTTTTTCTAATTTGTTTAATCGGTTCTTGTGAACCTATTTAAAGGCTACGCCTTTCTTGTTAGAAACACATCTTATTATCAATATTATTATTAATTTACAACCCTAGAATCTTGATCCTTGAATCAGATTTTATTAAGTTTCTGACAGAACTTAAACTATCTTCACAACCTCAACAACTACTTTGCTATCTCTTTATCTGTGCTACACTAAAAAGAACAACAACAAGAGCAACCTTTACCAGAGAAAGGTTGAATCGGTTTTAACTAATGTGTGCCAATAGCAAAAGTTTAAACCCAAAACTCATATTTTATGCTAAACACGACTTATGTAAACATAAATTGATATCAACATTATTGTGACTTTTCACACATGAGTTTTAATCATATCACCTTATGATTCTTTGATAAAGCCTACCTAAAAAGGCTAGAACTTAATCCCACTAAATCAAAAAGTCACACAAACCATAAGGGATACCATAATATGAGATCGAACAATTAGGTTAATAAAAACCGAAACTAACATCTCATAAACCAAAAGCAACATCATAAAAATATGACCATTCAAAGCAAGCTAATGCAATCGGAACTATCAAATAAGGAAACAAAGATAATAAATAAAGTTTATTCATTCATAATAATTGATAGTTTATTCGAATAAACCTTATATAAAATATTGAAATAAATCAACAATTGTTTAGTATATTTCCAAACATAGCGTGTCTTCAAGAATTATTGAGGACGTCACTTTCGAATTATAGATTCAAATTTTTCCGAGCACCTTCTTTCCAATTGAACGTTTATTCATCTCAAACAGTTGATATTGAATATCAATAAGTGCTTCCTTTGAATCTATGATCCTAAATTCATGACGCTTAATACAACTTTTAACAGAAACGGTCTGTTTTCTTAGAGAATCTTGTCGATCATTAAGTTGTTGGGGATCTTGTGTTTCAATCACACTCGATGCACATAGTACCAAATCATCAATAGATGAAGTTGCTTTCAAATGTGGATAAATGCATATTTTAAAAATATTTTATATGTAATTTTTTTTTAATTGAAAACCCTATTAGTTTCTAATTTGGGTAAATATTAATTAAGGAAACGTCGATTCATCAAAATAATGTAAAATATATTAAAAATCAAATGTGTAGTTCATTTTATGGCCGCCAAATTAAATAAACATTATAACCTCTTATTTCCAAAACATTTGACACAAACTGATTGAGTTTTTATCAAACTTTTGGACCCACACACCCCACTAGTATCTTCGCCCCATAAGCTGATGAATCAACATATGATATTATTAAAAACAACAAAGTTGGGAAATCTTGAAAATGGTAGTAAAATCAACAAAGTTGGTGAATCTTCAGAATTAAAGGTGATGTAGTAAGATAGACAAAATCGGTGAATCAAATTTTGGGTATAAACCTCTACAAAGGGGACACACTCATAAAATTTTATGTACCTACATTCAATAAAACCAATTTGAACACATTCTTATTTGAACATAAAATAAAGAAAAAATATTTAGCTCTCAAATCCGAAGTTAGATCATCGGCTCATGTAGGTCAAAACTACACATTGACTTGTATATATGTTTACCAATTAGGTCTTTACGATGATATAATTAATGTGTTTCGATGTTAGGAACTTAATAACGGATACTCAATATCAAGAACCAAATTTGAATTGGTGACACGAAATTTTCACACACTATCCTATCAACGGATACTGAGTTCCATTTGTTCATCAATTTGGGGTACTTGTAGGGTTAAATGCTATTAGTTTATAGTCAAATTGCCTCATTGTCCATGAATTTCAGGATTCAAATTAGATCTCTTTTGGAGCAAGAGGAATGGAGATTGTATAGAGATGTGAAAGAGGTAATCGTTGGTTATGTGTTTGTTAGGTAACACTAAGCAGCTCAAAGACTTTGATCTGGAAATTTTGAAGGTATGTGTGTTTTGAGTTTGTATGAGGTATAAATTTTGTTTATGCAATTTATGTGCATCTTATTTTAGGGTCTCAAAGCTAAGTCAAGTCAGATTATGATACCTCAAAAACCAATTACTTCAGTTTACAATTAAATGTTAAACGAGAATAGAAGTGCCGCTAACATCTAGGTCACACTTCTTTTCCCGAGTAGTGAGGACACTCCCATAACGGGAGCTAATGACCAAATTTTGGTGTTCTCCTTCACTCTGAAGTAGAACACTGATGAATAACGCCCATATCGCTAGCTATACCAAGGGCATTCTGCCGGATTTCAATATAAACACTATCATTTGTTATTGCTAGTTGTTTTGAGTTTTATCTTTCCATTTGATTCTGCTGGATTTGGATATAAACATTTTCGTTTGGTTTTGCTGGTTGTTTGAGTTTTTTTTTTTTTTCCATTTGACTGCTGGATTTGAGTATAAGCATTTTCGTTTAATTAGAATATGTTGGTGTATGAGAGTTGCATGATAGTTATATTTAAGTTTTTGTGAGTGATGCTACAGTATTGAAGAAAGAAGAATGATGTTTATGGTATGATGGTGGACTGTAGGTCTAGCTAAATCTTTGGCACTATTAGTCATTTTGATAAGATGACTGGTGATGAAGCTAGGTTTAAAACTAAAAACCATAGGATATGGTAATGGACTTTGCAAGTAGCTTTGTTAACATGAAAACTTCCGTGTAAGGTATTTAATTATCGATCTGATAATGTAGTGTAAGTTTTATGAGTTATCGCGCCTTCTCTAGTATTATCCGTCTGTTAATGGATGTGAATATTCTTACTTGCAAATCGCTCTTATCTGCATGTTTAATGTATTTTCATGTTTTCTGTGGAAGCATTGATTTTTGAATTACTCATATAAAAATAAACTAATTTTTTTTTCATAAATATTGAAATATAATAAATGCATATTATGGGAGGATAAAAGTGGAACGTAGTTTGGATGAAATAACATAAATATCCTTCCATTTTGTAGAAATTATGATAAAACCTTCAAATGCGGATAAATGCATATTTTAAAAAGTTGTGTGTAAATGTTATTAGTTTCTTATTTGGGTACATATTAAATTTTTTTTAACAACATCAATTCATCAAAATAATATTAAATATATTAAAAGTCGAATGTGTGCTTGAGAATATGGCCTCGAAATATTAAAGAAACATTATAATTTTTATTTCCGAAACATTTGACACTGACTGATTGAGTTTTTATCAAATTTTGGACCCACCAACCCCACTATTAGCTCTTCCCCAGAAGCCGGTGAATCAACATATGATATACTAAAATCAACAAAGTTGGGAAATCTTCAACGACTATGGTAGTAAAATCAATAAAGTCGGTGAATCTTCAAAAATAAATGTGATATAGCAAGATCATCAAAATCAGTAATCAGCCGAAGGTTTAAAACGTGTCCAATCTAAGGGTAAAAAGGTAAAATTTGGAGTATGAAATGCAATCAAAGGGGACACTCTCATAAAATGAGTAAGACTATTTAAAGAAGGTAGTTGAAAGAATATCTCAAAAGTTAAAGTACTTGATTTAGTATTAAAAGGTCAGAAAATGGAAGAATTTTCACGACAAATGGAAGAATTTTCACGACAAATGGAAGAATTTTCACGACAAATGGAAATAGATGCACCTAAAATGTCTGAATAAATATATTACCAAAGAACTTGATAGTAACAGAGATCAGTTTATTAATTTACTCCATGATTTGAAACATGGACTGAGAAGTTCATGGCGTGACGCTCAGATTTTGTTTGTTGGTAATGGAAAAATGATTTTATCTCTAAATTATAAAATAGTAGTAGCAGTTACTACTCCATTACCAGCCGAAATAACTCAAGCAAAAGCCCTAGAAGGCAGTCAGAAAGGTAGTCAGGGTAAATTTCACGTAGAAAAAGCTCAGTGACCGAGTGACTATACTTATACATTCGATGTTGTTGGAAAGTAATTTATATTGTGTATAAGTTCTTTTTCAGTGATTTTTTATCCATATGCTATCAATTCGGGTTAATGTTGGAGGATAGAAGGCTAACAAACCAAACAATTTATACAAACTTTATATGCTCTATATTCCATATAAACAATTTGAATGCATTCTTATTTGAATAAAAAATATTTAACCCCAAAATTTAAAGTTAGGTCATCGGCTTATGTAGGTCAAAACTACACACTGACTTGTATAAACGTTTACCATTTAGGTTTCTACAAGCAAGGGCTATGAAACGATGTGTTTCAATGTTAGGAACTTAATAACGGATACCATGAACCAAATTTGAATTGGTGACATGAAAATTTTCAAACACAGTATCCCTATTAACGGATAACGAGTTCCATCTAGATTTCCTAAAATGCTAAGAGGGAGTAGAAGTGCCTCCCATATCCAGGAGACATTTGCCGAGTAGGGAGGACACTCCCATAATGGGAGCTAATGATCAAATTTGGTGTTTTCATTCATTCTGAAGTAGAAAACTGATAAATAATGCCCATAGAACTTGCTGTAAAAATGGCATTTTAGATAAAAATTACCCTGGAATAAACTCGTAACATATAACACTTCTTCTCTCTACTCTCTCTCTTCTCACTCTAATCCTAGGAAAAACCCAAACCGGCATCCCCTTTTCCTGCTCAAATCTAGCTCCATTGGAGTTGGATATGAGCAGGTTTCTCTTTAATTTCTTGCTTTCAAGTAGGTTAGTAGGATTACAATTTAGTTTTATCTCTTTTCTTAAATGTTTTATTATCGTTTCGACTTTCTTCTTCGCTTTCATAGCGATGTTATTCATGGCCTTCTTGATGTTGGGTATGTTATGGTGAAGAGCTTCTTCGAATCACACCTACAAAAATTGAATCTCGTTTTCAACAAAAGACATCTACGAATTCCGTTGGTTTGAGGAGTTGTCAAGATTAATACGAGCATCACATTCTATTGTATTGAGAGTCACCTCCTTCTTAAGAACTGGTGAAAATTTATTCCAATCACCATCTTCTTTCCGATTTAATCGGATCTCTACATATATGTGAAACTTTTATCGGTATTCCAATTCTCTTCTCAAAAGAGTATTTGAATGTAGTTGTTATTACTCGTGATCATATTCTTGATGCTCTTAATCATAGGGGTTGTTTGGTAACCATTATTTTAATGGATTATCTGCCCATAATCCATTATGCAGATTATAATGGATTCTATATGTGTTTGGAACCATTATAATAATTGCTTATTTTAATCATAATTGAAAAAATCCATTATTTCCATAAACAGAAAAAAGTTGTTTTGACAATTTATTAAAATCAATTATTTTTTCTAACAAACTCAAATTGATTTTTTTTCTTCTTATTTTCTCTAAACGATCAAGAGATATTCAGACAAAAAAAAACAACATAGGACCAAAAAAGAATCCTAGATCATTGTTCTTTCTTCTCTTTTTTGAGATCATCATTCTAAGATAATCAATTATTTTAGAGCTTCTCCAATGGTGGTTGTGTGTGTTTCCTAGGTGGCAACATAAACAAGACATTCTCATTCCAATTTTCCCTTAAGTTTAGGGAGGAAAATAGTTCATCTTCAATGGTGTTGTTTGTGATTTTTTATGGATTAAATGTAAATTTTATTTTTAGCAGCTTTTAGATTTTATTAGAGCTAAAATTGGTTATTTAATATATTGGAATTAATTTAGGTAAGCAAAAGTTACGTGGCCTTGTTTGGTAAAATTTATGATTATCTATTTATGATTATAGATAATCATAAATTGATAAATGATTTTGATATAATCATTTTAAAAATAAATTTTTCCAAACACTTTTTTCAGATAATTGATTATCTTAGAATGATGATCTCAAAAAGGAGAGGAAAAAACAATGATCTAGGATATTTTTTTTAGTCATATGTTGTTTTTTTATCTTTCTCTTGATAGTTTGGAGAAAATAAGAAGAAAAAATTCAATTTGAGTTCCTTAGAAAAAATAATTGATTATAATAAATTTTCAAAACAACTTTTTCCTGTTTATGGAAATAATGGATTTTTTCAATTATGATTAAAATAAGCAATTATTATAATGGTTACCAAACGCGTATAGAATCCATTATAATCTGCATAATGAATTATAAGCTGATAATCCATTAAAATAATGGTTACCAAACAACCTAGGATAGCTTGACATTGTCGAGGTGAATGTCTAAAACTCAATGGCTAACAAAAATGAAGCCATGTCATTTTCACATTGGTTTAAGAAGTTGGGGTTGGAGAAGAATTTTTGTGAAAATGAATATCTATCCTATGTAGACTTAAACATTTATCTTCACATCCATTCCATTATAGAAGCTCTTAAAAATGTGTTTAGGAAAATTTATTTTAAAAATAATTATATCAAAAGCATTTATCAATTTATGATATACTCCTATAATCTACTTGAAACTCCGAACGAAAACGAAAAAACTGTTATAAAAACAAAAAAAATACTCATACACAGTAGTTGTTTTTTCTTTCCCAGAACCTTTTTATTTTTCTTTTGCGGAATGTTTTTCTTTTTTTTTGAAGCAATATTGAGGTGCGCACTACATAAGGCCACGCGTCAGAGCAACATCCAAGATTTCTCTACCCTAAAGTACAGAACTAAACGTTCGAACCAAACACAAACAGCAGAAGTAACAAAAATCCAAACACACAGGAACGAGTGGTCCACTTTCGTCTCTCCCACCATGGACCTCCTTTTCTTCTTCTCTTCTCCCACTCATACTCTGATTTTCAGAGTTTACTTCAGCTCTCTCCATCTCCCTAAAGCTCCAGAGAAAAGGACGAGAAGAAGAAAAAGCTGAAGCACACCTCAAATGGATGCAGCATCTCAGCTAGGTTACTGCGGAATCGAACCCCTCAAGCGATCGTTAGCATCAGTCAGAGGAAGAGGAGCAGGTTCTAGTAGTAGTAGTGCTCGTATCACCACCACCATCCAGCAGCACTCTAGAAGAAGAAGTAGAAGAAGAAATCTTGTTGTCTCTGTTGCTACTGAGCAGCCACCTTCTTCTTCTTCAGCACCACCACCACCGTCAAGGAGGAAACCTATAATTAATGACAATTCGGTAACTACCAACTTTCAATTTTGCTTAATTTTAAAATGAATTGATTAATTTTTGCTGTAGTAGTATTGAAAATGGGTTCCAATTTGTTAATTTGCAGAGAATGGGAAATGTTTCACAAGAGATTAAAAGAGTGAGAGCTCAAATGGAAGAAAATGAGGAAGTTGCAATTCTAATGAGAGGTCTTAGGGGTCAAAATTTGAACGATTCACAATTTGCTGCGGATGATGTTCAGCTTCGACTCGTTGAGGTAATTTCCAATTATGAATATTCATTTCACAAATTTTAGACATTATACCTACCCCATTATGATTCGTTTGATAGAAATGCTACACATGTCTGTTCGGGCTTTTATGTTGTTATATTGCATTCCAATGTTTTTTTGTTTTGCTTTTGTTTTTCAGATTGAAGAAAGAGGTGATTCATTGCCTTTGGTTTATGATCCTGATATCATTAGTGCGTATTGGGGAAAGCGACCACGTTCGGTTGCAACGCGTATTGTCCAATTAACATCTGTTGCTGGTGGGTTTCTTTCTCGACTTTTATGGGATGTGATAACAAAGAAGGTCAAACAGGTAGGTAACTCTTTAATGCAGAAACTGTCGTTCTTTAATATAATTTGTAATACAGCTTACACACTTTCTGCCTCTTCTATAGAACGAAGTTGCACGAGCCATTGAAATACGTGAGATTGTGACCTCTCTTGGTCCGGCATATATCAAACTAGGGCAAGCACTGAGTATTCGTCCAGACATTCTGTCACCTGCAGCAATGACTGAGCTGCAAAAGCTTTGCGATAAGGTACTGTGAATATCTTCATTTCTTAATCTATTACTTCATTATCGCAATTATGGGTCTGTTTCAAGCTAATATGTTCAAAATATGCAATAAATACTACTTGTAATGCTTTATATATGCACGTTACTTGCATGATGCACTGATCTCAGAGCTTCCAATTCTGTAATATGGTTTACTTGAGCTAATTGAAACTTTTATCATGTTTGAAGGTTCCTTCATTTCCAGATGATATGGCTATGGCCCTTATTGAATCAGAGCTCGGCGAGCCTTGGCAGAATATCTATTCAGAGCTTACTTCGTCCCCAATCGCTGCTGGTAGCCTCAGAAATCCTTTTTCTTTTTCTTTTTCTTATACTTGATATTGATTGTTAATCAAGTTATTCTTGCCAACATTGTTTTGTTCAGTAGTTTCATCTCTAGTTTTTTGAATTTTCATATAATGTATTTAGTTAATGTTACCCATTTAAAAAACTTAAACTTGCCTTCTTTCCAGCATCTCTTGGTCAGGTCTATAAGGGTCGACTGAAAGAAAATGGGGATCTAGTGGCTGTAAAAGTACAACGACCCTTTGTGCTTGAGACTGTAACCATCGATCTATTCATCATCCGAAACTTGGGATTGGCTCTTCGGAAGTTTCCTCAGGCAAACGCTTACGCACCTAATCTCTCTTTCGAGACTGTAACTTTCGTTGGTCTGTGAGTAATCAATTGGGGGCACTTGTTCTATTCCTTAATCTGCTTCTCAAAAATTTCAGGTCGCTCTTGATGTTGTTGGACTAGTAGATGAATGGGCTGCTCGTTTTTTTGAGGAACTTGATTACATTAACGAGGGTGAAAATGGCACAATTTTCGCTGAAATGATGAGAAAAGATCTTCCTCAGGTAAGCTTGATCACCATATACTGTGCCTATCTGCCAGACCAAGTCTAGACTTGTCTTATCCGATTGTTTTTTTCGAGGAATGCGATATAGTGTCTTGTCTTACAATACAAGTTTTGATTATTGTTGGTGAATAATTACAAGTCTCTCTTCTTTTTCGTTTTCTTGAAACATTCTATTCTAAACACAATAGCAGCTCTTCTTTTTTTGTAAACTCATGTCCTACATCACATTTCAATTTGTAAGTCTAATTTGATTTTCTTGCCCCCAAAATTAGGTTGTTGTTCCAAAAACGTACACCAAATATACTACTAGAAAGGTTCTCACAACAGGATGGGTAGAGGGAGAAAAGCTGTCACAAAGTACTGAAAGTGATGTTGGGGAACTAGTCAATGTTGGAGTCATATGCTACCTGAAACAGGTATGGCATCCATTGTTATGTGTTTCAGCACTATACTGAAGCATTTTGTGCATCACCTGTGAATTTACTATTAACTTCACATACTACTAGTTTAAACTTTAAATTGATACATGAATAATTATCGTCTTATTGTCATCATTCTTTCGCAGTTGCTTGATACCGGCTTCTTTCATGCTGATCCACACCCTGGGAATATGATCCGAACTCCAGACGGAAAGCTGGCTATACTTGATTTTGGTAGCTATCTATCCCTTTTAGAGTAATTTTTAATAAAGGGTCATTTGTGAAGAAGTTAGCTTCAGTGAGCATTTAACTGGTTCAATTAACTTTTATCTTTCTCTAATTCAAATCTTTTCACCTAAACATTTTCATAACTGCTATGTTAGGAATTACAGTTGAAAACCTAAAGAACATGTTGTTACAGAAATAGAACACTTGGTACCTTACAGCTAACACTTTCTCATGAAATTTGATTCATAAATGGCAAACACTGAGCAGGGTAGGTGTATTAACTGGTGCTTTATCATTTAGTTAAGGATTTTGTCATAGTTTATTCTACCTGCTATCTGGAGACACTATAATATGATTTGATTTCGTGCAACCATTTTGACCCCAAATTAAAATAATTACGAAGTAAACGTGATGCTATGTACTAGATTTTTAGATGGTTCGAAGTTAAGTAAAAGGAGAAATTAGGAGATGGGAAATTAAGGCCTCTAGATTCTGGTTAGTAAAGTCTAACTGTACTCACCAGAATGAAATGTTGAGAACTGAGAACTGCACTTAAAGTGTATGTCAAATTCACATCATGCACATTACATAGAAATCTAATGTTTCACGAAAATGGAAAGTTGATATTGCCTAAGTTTTACTGGGACGACAATCAACCATGTAATACTTTCCTGATTTATTTGTCCTCAAGTTTTGTCTATAATTTACCCAAAATCTAATAATCCATTTTACTGTCATAGAAAGCTATGAATGGATTAGAAGTATATAATTTCAAGAAATGTATGATTTTCTGTGAATCCACATGGCGTGGATACATGAAAATCCTCTCTACAAGCCAGATGTTGGATCGATATAGGTCCTGCAGGCCTGTGGGGCACCTCTCTTCTCCTTGCACAGTATTTAGAAACCTAACTTTTTTTTAGGGGTTAAATTTCTACTAATGCATGTCATTGCTGCTACAGGTCTTGTGACAAAATTAACTGATGATCAAAAGTATGGGATGATTGAAGCAATTGCTCATCTCATTCATAGGGACTATGGAGCTATAGTAAAGGACTTTGTTAAGCTTGGTTTCATTGATGAGGGGTTAACTTAGAACCAATCTTGCCGGTTCTGGCCAAAGTTTTTGATCAAGCACTTGAAGGCGGAGGTGCCAAAAATCTTAACTTTCAGGAATTGGCTGCGGACTTGGCTCAAATAACATTTGATTATCCATTTAAAATACCCCCTTATTTTGCCCTGATAATCAGAGCAATAGGTGTGCTGGAAGGTATTGCTTTAGTTGGAGATCCTGAATTTGCTATTGTAGATGAAGCCTATCCATATATTGCACAGGTATAAGTTCTTTTATCTTCTTGGATTACACAAGTTTCTTTCAATCTAGCAATACTTACTTTTCATCTCTGCACTTGTTGGCTTCACATGTATGCATCTTTTCAAACTTCTCGGTTTTTAGCTGGAAAAATATTCTTTTTGAGTAGTTGGTAAAACTTATTCTCGGTTTCTTTTTGAGGAGTTGGTAAACCTTATTACTGGATATATTTTTTTTGTTATGTAGTGTGGTAGCGTTAGTTAATACATCTATATCAGATCCTTGTCTGTAAAATCTTAAGTTTTCACCTTGTCCTTCTTGTGAATTTTCAGAGACTTCTAACAGATGAATCCCCACGACTAAGAAGTGCCTTACGGTACACAATATATGGAAAAACCGGAGTATTTGATGCTGAAAGATTTATTGATGTCATGCAAGCCTTTGAAAGTTTCATAACTGCCGCTAAAAGTGGAGGTGGTGGGGAACTGAATGGAAGTATGGCTGATCTTGGTTCTTTGCAAAATCAAACAGATTACCAAGTTCCTGGATTTTCACAAAACATATCTCGCCCTGAACAACCAATTGAAACAAGAGCAGCTTTAGGATTTCTGCTATCAGAGAAGGGAACTTTTCCGAGAGTTCCTTCTAGATGAGGTACTTGCTGGAAGCTTTATTGTTTCTCATAGTGGCACACTAGTTTATCACTCTACTAATTTATTTTCTTACCTGCACATGCTTTAGGAAATTTGGTCTCGATGTCCTAGAATATATCAAATAAATATGAAGCCATCTGCAATTACGGTTTCTTATTTATTCATGAGCCTTGAATACCAGAAAAATCTCAATTGTTTTTACCTTCATATGTAGGGAATCTCCATGAATTCTTGCTGCAATACAGATGGTTTTCAATCATATAATGGATGACTTTTAAAAGCTGTAGTTGCGTGATATAATGTCGCTAATATTTGGTCAATCTAAATTAGTAGTCATACGAATTGAATTTAGTTGGGGTGCAATCAGGGCAGTAACCAGACCGAAAGAAGATAATGTAACCCAATCTGAAGCTATTGTTTAGAGAAAACCAGATCACCAAGTAAGGAATTAAAATGCACAAAGGTACCTTTCGTTTTTTTGCAAAGACCAGTCTAGCTCATTAATTAGGCCACATTGCTTATCTGCTGCGTATAAAGCATCCAAAATTTGAAATAGCATAATGATTAAATACTCTACAAATGAGTAGTGTTATTTGTATTCATTCATAAACACTAACGGACTGCACTTTGAGTGAAATTGTTACAAATATGCAGGGATTTTGGGTAGGGTTAACGCTAGTTGGGGTATTCTGAAAAGTTCAAGTTCAATAACTTAACCTCGATGAAATAAATATACACTTTCATTGGTTGACGTGATAGTTTTTTGTACATCATGTCTTGAGAATATTTGTACTTAAGAATCCTTGATGACTTAGCCCCAACATGTGATTAGAGTTAGAGTTGATTAAATGAGGATGACTAATTTGCCAGAGCATACATGTTACCTCAAGTCCAAATCCATACTACCTTATGAACAGGGGGATGTACCATGTGTTCGAATATTTTTCATCGAGAGATGAACTTTACCGTGCCCGATGATTTTTTTGAACTGAATGGAATGGACTTAAGTGACAAAATGACTATCTTCTTGTGTTTCTATTTTTAACCTGTTGGTTTTGGCACTATGAACAGATAGTGAAGGGAATTGATGCAGTTTCAAGGGAGCAAACAGTACAAATAATGGCAGCTCTGGGAGTTGGAAATTCATTCTCAATTATAAATAGCATGGTTCCTTCCTTAGGTCCTCTCAGGCGGACAACATTTTTACCTACTGTTACGGAGGAAGATCGAATTGTACTAAACAATGTTCAGAAAGTAGTTGGATTTTTAACTGCTGGGACTCCAAATTCGAGGACAAATAGCCAGGTATATGGTGACATCCGTTTATCGTAGTTTACTTAGTATATAATCTCATGCAGAAGGAAAAGTTGGTTTTTCCTTAATACCAGTTTTAGGACTGAAATGATCAAGATTCCATTTTTAAGGCTGAATAAAACTGTTAAGGTCTGGAACCAAAGATATTGACCTTGTTGAATGGCACGAAATAGAGGCTCAGGAGCAAAGACCAGACTCAGGATTAGTAGCTCACCTCTAATCTCATGTCTTAGGATATGCAAATAACTTGTGATTTGGTCTAGAAAAAGTACAAGTCTAATGATTTTGTTTTTGTAATGGTTGCAGGATATAAATGCCGCTCAGGTCATTCAAGAGCTTCTTCCTATTCTGCCTGGCATCTCCGCGCAGATACTGCCAGAGGTGTTAAGTAGATTATCTTCCCGTATGTTAGCACGCTTAGTTCGGGATGTTTTTTTGTAGACCGATAGTTGAGTCCAAGTTCGTTATCTGATTCCTAAGAAAATGATTTGTGAATATAGTGCAAAATTACTCAAATGATAAAACATCTATACCCGCTTCCTTGTATGCCTGTATTGTTATTTATATATAAAAGGTAGGTTTCATGTACAGAGCACAGACTACAGATTAGTAACTGTTCACATTTGAATACTTGACAGTAAAAGTGAATGGCAAAAAAGAGTTATATTTGGATCAAATTATGATATTATGTTCTCTTTATTTTTTTGTTATGATGAATGAGTTGATTTGGTTTGTGCTGTAAGACTCTTCATATTTATGATGATGAGTTGATATAAACAAAACAAAGACAAGACAAGACAAAGCAACACATTTGTGAAAAAAGATCCCTTCCGTCTCTGATATGACTTGCACTTGGGATCTGACTAAAGCAGTCTGTACATTATTGCAGATTTAGATGATCTCAAGGAAGGCCCATGTGATTTTATTTTTGCCTTTTCTTCTTTTTGACAAGGAACCATGTGAAGAAATTTTCCTGAGAATATTCCTTTTTAGGGTTCATGAAAAGCCATCAGCCAAAACAGAAGAGAAACAACCCTCTAATTTTGATATTTGGATGCAGCGCCTGCTAGATCACTAAAAATCCAGTATGTATCGTTACAACAAACCATCTATAAAATGGCTCTACATGTATGTTCAATGATCTAGCAGCACTACATTAAGCTCTCCACTAGGAGGAGGCTCCAGGTCACACCAATCCATTACTAAACTGCAATATAGCAAGATCAAATACAACTAAACATCGAAAGCTTTTAGGGACTGTTAGGTTTCAGGAAAAAGAAGATGATGTTATGGAGACTGTATTCTGAATAAAGAACGTCATTATAAGTGAAAAAGAATCAATTATATTTATAAGAGAAGCTAAATACAGAATTATTCATGATACACCAGTATCACTATCCTTTTTTTGAGGGAGGTCTTGAGCTTGAGAAGCAACAATAATTCCCTCTCTGTCAGACTCTATCAACATCAATACAACTTCTCGCATTGATGGCCGATCAAAGGGAGATGAATTTGTGCAAAGTAAAGCAATCTTTAGGACAATTATCATATGATCAATAATATTGTCTTCTAAACCTAGTCGTTTATCAAGTATACTGGAATTCAAAGAATGGTTCTGAATATAATTTCTGACAAATGTAACAAGGTCACCTCCATCATCAAGTGGTTGTACAGGCATTTTTCCAGTCAGCAACTCCAATAAAACAACCCCGTAGCTGTATATGTCACATTTTTCTGTTACCTTCATTGTGTATGCGACTCTGGGAAAAGAAAGGTGAAACATTAATTAACGGACTGTTATATGTCAGAAGAAAATTCACTACTTCTGAAACAAGGCCAAAGAAAAGGAGGAGAAAAAAGGAAACCAAAGAGAACGATACTTTAACCGACTAAACAGCGTTACTTATCATGCATTCAGAATATGAACATTATAAGCAGGATGCATATAATTCAGATTTTGGTTATCGTGTAGTCTTACTAGCTACCTAACAGCCATATGTTTAAATTCACTCTTCCTTATGAATACATAGGAGATGGCTTTAAAACAAATACATTAGGTAGGTGTGCTTATTTGCATCTGTGATTAGAACATATCCTACACAAAAATAAAGAGCATGAAAAAAAATGCCTCACACAGGAAGTCAAAAAGTAGACATAGCAAAGCTTACCAGGGGCTATGTATCCATAAGATCCGGCAACTGCAGACATTGATTTGGAATGTGGCATATCTATCACCTTAGCTAATCCAAAATCACCAACATGAGCTTCAAACTTATCGTTAAGTAGGATATTGTTGGACTTTATATCCCGGTGAACAATCCGAGGCTTGCAATCGTGATGTAAATAAGATAAACCCTGAGCAGCCCCAAGAGCGATTAGGAACCGCTTCTGCCAATCTAATTTGCAGGAATCACCATGAAGTAATTCACCCAAACTGCCTCTAGGCATATACTCGTAAAGAAGTAGATTTGAACCCTGGTGGTAACAAAAGCCGAAAAGTTTCACAATATTACGATGCCTGACTTTTCCCAGAGTTAAAATCTCTGCTCGGAAACTGTTCTCGACATTGCTCCCCTCTCTGTTAGAAGCTAGTTTCTTAACAGCAATTATCTGTCCAGACTGCATAACTGCTTTGTATACGGTTCCACAAGCTCCCTTCCCAATAATAAAACTTTCATCAAAACTGTTTGTAGCGTCAACCAAATCCTGAAAACTGAACCCTTTTCTGGGGGAGAATTGCACGTCTGAATCTGAAGAACATTTATCTTGCACTGGAGTTAGTATCTCTGAAGGACGTTTCCTCATATAATACAGAAGCACTGCAATCAAAATAAGTGAAATCCCACTTATAGCGGCTGCAACTATTCCAACAATTTTACCAAGAGGAACACCTGATCCTCCCCAAGTTGGCGGGATAGGCTCAGAAGATTGATAATCACCACACACTTTATTAAGAAGCCCGCCACAAAGCCCTTGGTTTCCAATAAAACAGTTGGTGGCCATACTTTGAAACAATGGGATGGAAGGTAAAGGCCCTGTCAGGTCATTGTATGAAACATTGAAACCTAATAAGCTTGACAAATTTCCGAAGGTGGACGGAATTTCACCTGTCAAATGATTATTATTAAGCAGGAGGAATTCCAGCAAAACAAGATTTCCAAGTTCAGGTGGTATTTCCCGGAGAGATTATTATAACTCAGATTCATCGCAATCTGTAAGCTAGAAAGTGAGCCCAATTGGAGGTATAGGACCAGAAAATCCATTACCACCCATCTGCAATGCCGTCAATCGAGAGACTTCCCAAGCTAGATGGTATATTTCCAGAAAACTTGTTCTCTGAAAGCTTCAGTAGCTCCAACTGGTCTAGCTGTCCAAAAATGTCTGGCAAAGCATCCACAAAACTATTCATGCTGATATCAAGTCTTTGGAGCATCCTGCAGTTCGCCATTTCTTGTGGTATTAGCCCCACTAGCCTATTAGATGAGATATTAAAAGTCACCAACTTGGAGAGATTACCTATCTCCTTTGGCAGCGTGGACGTAAAGTAATTGTTTGAGAGATGAAGCCTTTGCAAAGCTTTGCAGTTCCCAATCTCAGAAGGAACAGGACCTCTAAATTTATTACTATCCAGTTCAATAGTGGACATATTCACAAGTTGGCATAAATTAGAAGGAAAACTACCTGTAAGGCGATTTTCAGACAGATGAAGCTGAACTAACGATTCACAATTTGTTAATTCAGCAGGTATATTTCCAGTTAATCTGTTTGACCCGAGGTTCAACAAAATCAGATTAGAGTGACTGCAAAGATGGCGAGGTATTTCCCCGGTAAGAGAATTTTCAGAGAAATCAGCCACCCAAAGTCGACTATAACCTCCTAGCCCTTGAGGAATAGTACCACTAAGAGAGTTGTTGAAGAGCTGTAACTGAAGCAGTTTAGGCATATACTGAAATCCATCTGGAATAGGACCTGTTAGGTGGTTTATGGAGAGGTCAAGCTTAGCTAAATCCTTTAAGCTGCATAGTTCCTTAGGAATACCACCAGTAAGCTGATTCTGGAAAAGGTAGAGTAACCGTAGACCCTTTATATTACAAACTCTGCTGGTATCTCTCCGTCAAGAAATTTTCTGAAAAATCAATTTCTAAAGCAAGAGAAAGATTTCCGAGCTCCTTTGGTATCGTCCCGTTCAATTGATTTCTGTAAAGGTACAACCTCCCTAGATTCTGAAGATTAGAGAGCTCCACAGGTATATCACCCACAAGGCTGTTCGCATACAGTGCTACAATCTCCAGATTCGTGCAACTCCCAAGCTCTTTTGGAATAGACCCAGATAACTCATTATCCCAAAGGATTAACTCCACCAAGTTCTTGAGCTTACCCAGTTCACTAGGAATTTTCCCTACCAACTGATTTTGTGCGAGACCCAACACTTTGAGGTTCTGACAAGAACTTAATTCTGCTGGTATGCTTCCAGTTATAATGTTTTGACCTGCTCTGAATATTGTCAAGTTCTTGAGGTTTCCGAGTGACGAAGGCAGCGACCCAGTGAGTTTGTTAGTGAACAGAATCAACTCTTCAAGAGAAGACAGATCACCTAGCTCACTTGGAAGAGACCCTGAAAGTCTATTGTTGCACATGTTTAATTTGGTTAACCGTGATAACTTACCCAATTCAACAGGAATATCACCTTCAAATTGATTATTATTAAGATTAAGCACCTCCAACATCGAGCAATTCCCAATGTCCTCTGGTATCTTCCCAGAAAACTTATTGTAAGACAGATCAAGTTCAGTAAGATGAGCTAATCCACCAATAACAATACCATCAGATGCCGAAGTAGAAAGCGTACCAGAGAGATTCATAGACCGTAGACTGAGAGACGAAACGAAGGAATCATAACTGCAATTCACACCATTCCATTGACATGGTGTTGAGTCACTTGGGTTCCAGTTATTGAGATGATTATGCCCATCAACTACAAGAGATTTCAGTTTCAACAAATACTTTCCCTCCTCATTTAGCCCTTCAGAACAACAGATAAATAGAGCAAAGACCAGCAGAAATCTCTCTAGTACTGAACCAGAAAACATTTTAGTCTTTCTGCTCTGAAAACAACAACCTGAATAGCTGATTTGACCTTCAAAGTTCATATATCCTGATCCTGACTAACAGAACCCCAAAAACTGAAAATTTTGAAAACAAGAACCTCTAGAATCAAAATTCCAGAAACCCATCACCCCCTTTTCCTAATTGATTAACATAAAAACAATAATAATTAAGACCCTAACAATCTGACTAAGAAATAAAGCTCAAACTAATCATCAAATCAAGGTGACCATGACAACATATAACACATAAGAACTTTGATCTAAATAAAAATAAATAAAAGCAATGAAAATTGACACATACCTCTTGTTTAATTCACTCTTTAAGACCAGAAAGTTTACTCCTTTTCTGAATCCATGAAAAGTATATTCAACTATGTAACTTAATATACACAGAGACAGAGAAATCAAAGACCCTGTAAAAATCCAGTCTTTTTTCTTGTTTTTTTTTTTTTAAACTAGTAGACATGTGCTAAGTCATATGCAAACATGAACTGAAACCAACCACCTATTTTACTAGTTTCATGCCTTATCATTATACAGTATTTTTCTTCTCCACTAATCCAAAAAAAAAAAAAAAAAGTCTAGACGACAAGGAAATCTTTAAAAATGAAGATAAAAACCCACCCACGTCTTCTATTATCATTATTTTTTCTTGTGGGGGTGTGGGAAAAGAGAAGTTGTAGTGTGGGGGGAGAACTGTGGATGGATAAGGAAATCATTTGGAGAATCGAATGCAGGGGATTTTTGTTAATTCAAGAAATTTGCAACCTTTTTCTTCATTCCTAATCAACTTTATTACATAAAAAGTTATGATAAAAGTTGCGGCAAAAAACCAACAACATGATGATTTTTAAATTTCTAAAATTCAAGTTCCAACAGCAGCGTGGTGCACTGCACAGTCCCTTATTGATTTTCTGGTTTGTTTGGTAAGCAAAGTAAACT
>JAJJWW010002888.1:0-11651 GCA_023531295.1 Papaver armeniacum | reverse complement strand
ATGTACGCATACTGTCGTACACAACCAAACTCAGTTGAATTCTCGGACTTGAACTTACGCGGTATGCATACTAAGTTCCCGGACTTCATCTAACAAACCAGTACGCATACGGGTATGCATACCATGGTTCCCAGACTTGGAATAACTTGCAACAGTTAGCATACAAGTATGCATACTGTGTTATATCCAATCAATGGTTAATTGTTCTAAACTCTCATTTCAATCATTGAAACATTCTTAGAAGACGACAATAGGCTGTCTCACACAAACTATTAGCTTCAAGCAATTTTCAAGTGATCAAATGATCAATACGAAACATTAGAGTCTACACCAAATGACTTGTCTCACACAAATCATATAAGATGTTATCATGCGATTTTCACATGATCATCTTTTGACTTTAAATCAAGAATATAAGATGAACTTGGTTAAAGAGAAAGCTTACCAACATATATTTCGAGAAATATGTAAGCAAGTTAAACTCG
This sequence comes from Papaver armeniacum, assembly GCA_023531295.1. NCBI lineage: Eukaryota > Viridiplantae > Streptophyta > Magnoliopsida > Ranunculales > Papaveraceae > Papaver > Papaver armeniacum. Next base: position 11,166 of record JAJJWW010002888.1, on the reverse strand, counting down.
GCTCGAAATATCAAATGTATAATCGAAGTCTATATAGCTATACGTCTCAAATATGAGATAGAGTAAAAATAGACTTTTGAGTGATAGATGGGTTCAAGTCTCCACATACCTTTTGTTGATGAAGTTCCACAAGCTCCCCTTAGTAGTTATTCGTCTTCAATCGATGAACGTCGTGAAGTCTAAATCTCAACTACACATTCTATACTAATCCGAAACTTAGCTATAAGTAGACTAGAAATCAAGACTTATAGTTTTGGCAACTGAACTTGACAAACAAGCTTCAGATAGCAACGCTTGCGAGTTCGACCGAGCAGTGCTCGAACACAATGAACCATTTCGTGAATTCAGGGAGATAGGATACGCTTACTGGGTGTGCATACCCTTAAGCTATTCACGAACTCATTCCCTTGGGGTACGCGTACCTCCCGGCCCCCTTTACGAATTTCAGAACCTTGGGGTATGCATACCTACCTATGCTCCGGAACTCAGATGTCCAGTATGCATACCTACACTGTGTCCAGATTTCAGTAGTTCCAAAAAATCCTCTTTCATAGTTTGAAACATTCCCAATCGCCACAGATATGAAATATTATTGCTTGGGCAATTTCTAGATAATCAACTTGAAACAAAAATAGTTCTTAACTAACATTACTAAGGATTTATGAACATCCCTTGCTTGAATCATATTTAGATATATTTAATAAAACAAGCTTGACTCGAAATTTCTTTTTTGCGATATTAAATCTACTAAAATTCATATGATATAGTCTCATATAGGTAGAACGGTAATGCCGTGAGTAAATATGATTCTTCATATACCTATTTGTCGATAAAGTTCTCCAAATGTCTTCGTTTGATCTCCAATCATCAATCTTCGAGGGTTATACAGTGATGTCAGATATGCAACTACCGTACTCTAACCCAAGTCCGAGACTTGACTTTAGTATACTAGAATTCAAGATATAGTTTTGTGATACTAACAATGACAACAAACTTGAGATAACAAAACTTGCGAGTTCGGCCAAGGCAGACCCTTTAACGATATCCCCATATGTTGATTGGAGAAATTATTATCGTTTGGTGCATTTTAGGTGGTCCCAAGTCCTGTTTGGTCCACAATAAAAGGGGAGTTTAGTTTGGTCCTTATTTATTCAAAAATATTAAAATATCTAAAGTACCCTTTCTCTCTCCTCTTTTCTCTCTTCCCCACGTCATATATAATATATAATGATAGTTTCTCTTTTTTGTTTTCTCTCCTTTTTGTTTTCTCTCTTTTTAACATTATTAAAAATTTTTTAAAAGGGTATATTAATTAAATACCCATAGTTTTCATACCCTACAAAAACACCCTTACAACATAAGAAATATACCCTCGTCTTATCCACTTAAAAATAGATTACGTTAATGCCTTCTATTATATAATTTTTTTCTTATTTTTATCACTGTTTATGGGTGAAAACTACTCCTGCTGAATTTGGTAATTTAGGGTGTGATGAGGAATGAATTTAAACCTACAACAAATGCACCGCGCGGTGAGTGCTTGTAGATTCGAGAGATCAATGCAGGCAAGTCCGGCCTAAACCAAGAAATGGCCGTTCCCGGACTTGTTTCGGTCACAAAGTGAAGGAGATGGGGTTGATCTTAGGGAGGAAGCGAAGAAGGTGTTGAGATTGTGAAGATGTTGGCTTGCTTATGACTTGTAACAGAAATATGAGCAAGCTTACTGATGCAAGCAAGCTCGGGTGTTTGAATACGATGTTGTATTAACACTTGGTTTCGTCGACTGAACTTGTGTTGTTCTGTTGTCTTGTCTTGTTGTTTGAAATAGGGCGGAGAACCTATTTATACAAGTCATTGAGCCTCATTCACGTTTCTCGTGGGAAGTGGAGGTAGTGGAATGATGGAGTGGTGGAGTTGTGTGTCGGTAGCATACGGCTAGGTCTTGCCCACTTCTCCCGGTTCATCTCTAACCGTCCATGACTTCCTAACACGTTCTTGTAATGGCGCGTTGCACGCCGCACGTGTGTACGAGACCAATACCCCGCATGTATCCCCCAGTTTGTGACATGATTGATGTCCGGAATGTGGATCGTGGATCCACGGAAGATAGCATGTAATGCTGAATTGAATAACTGCGTTATTCAGAAAGTCGATACTTGTGAAGTATCGTGTGTATTTCATGCAGGTACTGCATTGTGGTGTGGTAAAGTGATGGGTAATGACTCCTCACTAACCAAATAACTCCCGACCCGGGGTTGTATAACCAAGGCGGTGAAGTCGGACGGATGAGATGATGTTTGAGACACTCATCCAACCAGTTGATGAAATCAGGGTTTTTAAAGAGGTGCGCAAGCATCACTCTTTAGCTTGGTCGAAACCAAACATGGGAAGAATTTTGTAGAGGACCGACCATACATGCGTGTTGACGGCATGATGGTGTACACGTCCATGTCTCACCGTCTCATGAAAATGCAATCTAGGCCACTCAATTTGACCGTCAAAGAGGAGTGGTTGAGATCGGTTTGCGGCAGAAATCTCTTAGCGCAAAGGAATTGATAACCGCGTGTCATCCCAAGTTTGGGCGCGCGCCCCAAGACGACCCATCTTGGTCGGTCTTGGTCGATCATACCACCGTGTAGGTGGTAGGTTGGTGTTCACACCTATACTTGATTATCCCATGAAAACGTGATCTAAGCCATTCAAATCATCCTAGGTGAAGTTGAGCGGTCGAGATCGGTTTAGGATTTGGGAGTGTAACCGCACGAGTTTGGGCGTGCGTTTTGGGTTGGCCGGGAATGATGTGCCTTGGCCGACCGCAAGAGGAGGTAGATGGGCCCACGGTGGTCATGCTGGTATGGCCGGCCTTGGTTAATCCAATCTGTGACCCTCCATTCGTACCGGAGAAGATGGACGCGCGTGATGACTTGAAACCCTAATTTTGGCTTTCAAAGCCGCGCGACCATGCTCTTTTGGGCGGACGGTTTTGTTGTAACCAACCATGGTTGGCTTTGACCGATTGGTCAAGTGTGTAGGCGGTCACACGGTGATTGTGTCGACATGTTCCGGGCCCTTTGAGTCTACATCTACACCCTCCATCTATGCTGCGAAGATGGACGGTTGAGACCGTTTTTGCGACACATGTAATATGCCGCAAACCCTAATTTAGGGTTTTCCGCCCATAATGCTTGGTATGGACGGTTTCTTGGCAAGCGAAGGCCAATGGTCGACCATGCGGGTCGGCCGTGTGTATTCCATACACGCTTGGGGGTGATGGAATTGATCCGTGGTCATCCAATCATGCTTGTGGAGTTGGATGACTGCGATCGAATCATATCCGAGACTGATACGGTCAAGTCCGGATGCTCAATCGGGCTAGTATAACACACCGAGAGGGGCTCAATCGGGCTAGTATAACACACCGAGAGGGCTCGGGCTAGTATAACACACCGAGAATCGGCACATACGGGTATTTTCGTACATGGATTCATTATAGTGCTTGGAGGTTCGTGTTACTCTGTAAGAGTAACACTCAATCGTCATGCCACACTGATAATGGGTACAGGAAATACAAGGCTGATATGAAATTCACAGGAAGGGATTGTTGCTGCATGCTCCAACCTGGAGGAATTTCATGTATTCACAGAATGGGATTGTTGCTACATGCTCCATTCTTGGTGAATTAAGTGAGGAGTATCCGTCACTTATAAACGGCTTTATCTTTTACAAGATGTCACGCATGATTTTACGGTTGCTTAAATTTAACCTTAAACGAAAATCCACCATCAACATTAAGTCCCCTGCCTAGCACATAATGGTTACATCATTGTGTGGTAGGCATGAGATGGTGACATGCATACGTGAGAAAGACAGGATAAAAGGAGTTTACCCGGAAGAGTGTCGGCCGACCGCTAGTTTTCCACGCCGTCACGCTTGTATGGAATCCCTGGTGGGGCCGGTTTCTTTCTTTGGGTATTTGAATCAGAAGAGGAAACCAATCAAAAGAGGAATCCTTGTTCTATTGGGATTCTTCTAATTTTTGTCTATAAAAGAAGCCAAACCCCTTTTCTTTTCTCACGAATTTTCTTTTTCTTCTTTTGTTCTCGTCCGCAACCTTGCTGCTGCCGTCGACTGCTGCTGTTGCCGCTGTCGGAATTGTTGCCGGAAACCGCCGCCGTCCGTTGCCGGAGTTGCTCCCGTCCGGCCGCTCAAGGTAGGTTTCGCTCCCTTTTTTTTTTTTTTTTTTTTTTTTTTTAACGGTCAAACCCTAGTTTTGTTAGGTAAATACCTTTTGTAAGACATATGCATGCTTAGCTTTCCCCACCATTTGACTTGAATCCCGTAGACACGATTCCCATGAATAAAGAAAATCGTATTGTGATGTATGCGGATGAATGCGGGCCCGCCGTGTATGCCGGAACGTGGGTCTTATTCACATATGCTTGACTGAAATTTGAAACTTATACCGACTTGAAAGTTATACCGGAGAACTTGAAGTCAATACCAGACCGAAACTTGTACCGGACTAAAATTCGTACTAGACTGAAATCGACTGAATTTTGTGCCGGATTTGAATGGTATTTGGACCGGCCATTGCATGCTCCGCTCGTGAGTTGTGTCTTGCCGTGTGTGACTACACTTCTCATGTGCTTTCATACAAGTTCTAACTCCTGTCTTTTATCTCATTGCGGTAGAAAGAAGAGAACTCCTATCAATATGTCTCCTGAAGATAATGCTGGTGCCAAGTCAGGAAGTGTTGACAGCTTCAAGGATATGCCGAACATCAATGATGAGTTGTTCACCTCGTCTTTTCCAAATATTAGGAAGCATCCTTCTCATAAGATAGTCTTGCTTTCCGATTCAGAAAATATGGATGCTGACCCATTTTCTTCTTCCGCACTTGTGATGAGATTTTGTCTCCAAAGGAACGAATATCCGCCTTCTCCTATTGACTTCAAGATTTGCCATGCTCCACTGGGTTCTTATGAGGGATGGATGAGACGCATGTTGAGTAACAAGGGCATTAAGGACAATTTGACCAAAGCACAAATCCTCGATGCGGTCATGGCATCTGCTACCCTCGAAATTAGGAAAGACACCGCGGGCTTGATCACCTTCATTTCTCGGTGGCGTATTTCCACTCACACAGCCATATCTAGATGGGGAGAGATGACTATTACTTTGGAGAGTGTAGCTGCATTAATGAACACCTTTTGTTCTTTGGAAGTCTTTCTTACGAACTCTCGATGCGGAACAAAGTAATTATGATGCTATACTTCAAAAAGGCGGAGGGATTCGAGAGTCTGGACAAGGAGGAGAGAAAGGATGCGAGATGCTTTTATACTTGGTGGGTTTCGGGTGGTCTTACGCGAGTTGGAAAACGAGCTCGGCGTGATTGCGTTCTTGTCTTTATGGCTATCCGGGGATATATTTGATGATGGTTCGGGGAAGAAGACCATAAGAGCGAGCTTGTTAAGATTGCCATAAGGCTGGCGCAGGGTGAAGTTCTTCCTCTAGGTGCATTGTTCCTTGGATCGTTGTATTCTCATCTGGACGCTTTAGCAATGGATATGCACGTTTCTAACGGGTACAAGAAGGTGGAGTCGCACGTTCACTTCGCTTTTCTTCAGGCGCTCTTATGGGAACACTTCAGAAGTTATGCTCCTACTCCTACACCTTCACTCGTTAACTTGTACGGCGGCTCGAGAATACTCCGATGGAATAAGAAGCGTCCTAAAGCCGGTGCGAAACTTGTGGAGGTATTTGACAACATTTCTTCCGTAGATTTTCGTCCATGGGGGGCCGATTCACTCTTCCATCGTTCAGCCAAAGACCTTTGCTGACGATCCTGGCGTTGTGTTGCGTACCGATGTTAAGACCATGAGATGCGGGAAATTATTTACCCTGCAGCCGCATTCCGGGGTATGTCCCGTCTCTATTTAACGAAGAACTTGCTTGTGACTCCGTACAATATTGATTGTGGGCTGCTCGTCAAATGGGATTTGATCGGGGTGTTCCATTCATCCGTCCACCGGTAGTTTCAAAGGAATTTCTCTGAATAGTCTTAATCTTGACGTGTTCTTAGAGCGGGTGAGCCTTCCCTTACGGCCTTGTTGGGAGAAAACCGGTGGTGGCCAGATAAGTACAAGGAATTTTGGAGGAGGCAAGCTGTTGGTTTTCAGGGATTCTCGGAGAGTGTTGTGAGATCCCAGTGGTGAACTATCTTCGACGTCTTGACGAAGCATTTCGGTTGAAGCCACTTCCGACCAAACGGACCGGAGCCGAGAGTTGCGGTCCCCAAGTAGGAGAGAGGCTCAAGAGGCAAGCATGCGGTCCTAATTCTCAATTCCTCCAATATGCGAGGTATTTAAATTTCTTCCCGTCGGTTCTTTCATTTCTCCGAGTGTAAATTCTTAAAACGATCCTTGCTTGAAATCGGGAATATCGAAAGATAATGCTTTCACAAGGTTGGCACGCATCCAAAACGAGAAGGTTGGCGGTGCGGTCTTCATGCTAAAGTCCGGCGGTACGGACCTTCATGCGAGAGAAGTCGACGGTATGGAACTTCATGCCGAGAAGTCGACGGTATGGAACTTCATCTTTGAGAAGTCGACGGTATGGAACTTCATCTTTGAGAAGTGCTGGAGAAACCGCTCCTTTTTTACGACCACGACATAGATGATGAAAGCTCGGTGGAACAAGGCGCTTCCCTCGGTGATCTTGTTGACGGGCCGTGATGGAAATTAGCACCCGCAGTGAAAGAGAGGCGGCACCTCTTTTGTAGTTGGGCGCTCCCCTCGAAATTCGTCTGAACGTTCCGTCAATATGGCCATTGTGGTGACTCCTTACAAAAGCCCCCGCACGACAAGGTTCCTGCGGTTGGTGAATTATCGGTGATGCGGCACTGGGGCTTTGTTCGATCCTCCTTTTGATATCCCTTATCCGGGCCATGTGTTGGTTGGTGGATTCGGCGTCTTGCAGTCCGGTTCAAAGAGTTGTACACGGCAATATGGGAGAAGCACGGTCATATTGCTACCACCACGAAACTCAAGAGTCGTCTTGCATTGGTCAACCGCGTCCAAGAAGCTTTATCTACTATCCAAGGGATGAGCGTCACGGCCCGGGTGAGCAGGTTTACGAGGAGATGGTCGAGACCGGAAGTGCCATCGAGACGTGTTTGCGCAATACGGTTTCAATGCTCCTTGGTTCTTCGAAGGGTTCTCCAAGATTCGGGAGTTTCGAAATTACGGGACGAAGTCCCCTCTGCGGACTGCGTTGCTCGCCCCGGGAAGAAGAGGTCGAAAAGTCTGTCTAAGAGTTGAAGTGAAGCGAGTTGTGCTCCCAAAGGATGAAGGCGCTTTCGCCCCGAAAAGGACGAGTTGTTCTTTGAAGGACTTCCCTTGATGTGTGCCATATACTTGTCTCTTCTTTTTTAGATGTTTCTTCTTTTTGAGTGATAGTGAGGATTTTCTTTCGTAATTTGGCTTCCGGTTTTGGATAGGTAATTGAATTGGCTTATTTTTTGAGATAGTTTTGTGAACAACCTTTTTGAAAGGGATTATGTTAAATGAAATTTGCATCTTGGTCATGAATGATTGCGCATGAAATTGCAAATGTTATGTAAAAGGGAGGTACGAATGGAAACAAACATGGCGTTTGATCACGGCGAGCCTCTTTTTCCACATGCGGGATGCTAAGTCCCCAGTGAATTCTAAACTATCTCTCTTGTAAAGTTGTTGAGTAAAACTTACTTGCTTTTGAAGCCTCACTATATCAAACCGGAGTAGCCTCTCTAAGAAAATCCTCCGCAAGCTATCTTTTTGAACCGAGCTTCTCCTGAACAATGCGCTTCAAAGCGTTGCATTCACTGGTGGGGTGATGAAGGAACCGGTGGTAATGACAGTACCTCGGGTCCATTACTTCTTGATCGATGGCGGACGCCATACTGGGGTAGCTCCACCTCTTCATTTCGCACCCATGTCTCCAGTAGCTCCAGAATCTTCTTCATTGGGAATGGGAAATGTAAGTACCTCGAGTCTGGCTTTTCCTGTGTTAGTGGGCGTTGTAACGTCTCTCCGCGGATTTGACGTGGAACAGGAGATGAAGTTGGAAGATTTGTGAGTGCCATCATATCTGCGGATCGCTCGCCTAGGTAGAGGGATGTGGAAGGTGTCGTAATGTCAGCTGGCCGAGTGGCCAAGTTGAACGTTCCCATCCTCTCGTATTCGGGCATTTCTGATTGATTTCTCCTTCCTCAAGCGTTCCTTCGGTCGGTTGGAAGGCCGACGCGATTGGACGATCTTCGTGCTTCAATAAGAGTTTTGAAATACAAATCTTCTAGCGGGGCTCCATAGGCTGCAGGCTCCCTTTCTTTATCCAGGCATGAGACATTGTAATACTCCGGACAAGTCTTTTCTCCCGTGGAGTTGCCTCGAATCTTCATTGTCGACTGGACCATGTTGTTCATCTTTCCTGAGTCTCCTGCAATTACGCGCTCTTTTTGCCTCTCCACCGGTAAAGGTGTGACTCCTGGCTAATGATTCAACATTTCTTGCACTGTCTGAGTAGATGCTTGTCGACCCTTCTTGTAATTGTGCCGCTATATCATTCAAAAGGCGAAATGTCTCGCTCTGCCTCCTGGTGATACCGGCTTGATTTGCCAAGACATCCTCCAGCATTCCAGCTATGCTTCCCATGATATCTGAAGCACTTTGTAGTTTCGGATACATTGCGAGATCGAAACGAGAAATTGAGGATTCAATTTTATGCAGCCAAATAGATCAATCTCCCACTTGTGGTCGCCAATTGTTTATGGGTGAAAACTACTCCGCTGAATTTGGTAATTTAGGGTGTGATGAGGAATGAATTTAAACCTACAACAAATGCCTTTGCGCGGTGAGTGCTTGTAGATTCGAGAGATCAATCTGTGCAAGTCCGGCCTAAACCAAGAAATGGCCGTTCCGGACTTGTTTCGGTCACAAAGTGAAGGAGATGGGGTTGATCTTAGGGAGGGAAGCGAAGAAGGTGTTGAGATTGTGAAGATGTTGGCTTGCTTATGACTTGTAACAGAAATATGAGCAAGCTTACGGTTGATGCAAGCAAGCTCACGGGTGTTTGAATACGATGTTGTATTAACACTTGGTTTTAAATCGGCGAACTTGTGTTGTTACGTTGTCTTGTCTTGTTGTTTGAAATAGGGCGGAGAACCTATTTATACAAGTCATTGAGCCTCATTCACGTTTCTCGTGGGAAGTGGAGGTAGTGGAATGATGGAGTGGTGGAGTTGTGTGTCGGTAGCATACGGCCCCGGTCTTGCCCACTTCTCCCGGTTCATCTCTAACCGTCCATGACTTCCTAACACGTTCTTGTAATGGCGCGTTGCACGCCGCACGCCGTAAACCGCCGACCAATACCCCGTATGTATCCCCCAGTTTGTGACATGATTGATGTGCGGAATGTGGATCGTGGATCCACGGAAGATAGCATGTAATCTTTAATTGAATAAACTGCGTTATTCGAAAAGTCGATACTTGTGAAGTATCGTGTGTATTTCATGCGAGTGCTTGCATTGTGGTGTGGTAAAGTGATGGGTAATGACTCCTCACTAACCAAATAACTCTGACCGGGGTTGTATAACCAAGGCTGGTGAAGTCGGACGGATGAGATGATGTTTGAGACACTCATCTGCGGCCGTTGATGAAATCGGGGTTTTTAAAGAGGTGCGCAAGCATCACTCTTTAGCTTGGTCGAAACCAAACATGGGAAGAATTTTGTAGAGGACCCAGACCATACATGCGTGTTGACGGCATGATGGTGTACACGTCCATGTCTCACCGTCTCATGAAAATGCAATCTAGGCCACTCAATTTGACCGTCAAGAGGAGTGGTTGAGATCGGTTTGCGCGAAAATCTCTTAGCGCAAAGGAATTGATAACCGCGTGTCATCCCAAGTTTGGGCGCGCGCCCCAAGACGACCCATCTTGGTCGGTCTTGGTCGATCATACCACCGTGTAGGTGGTAGGTTGGTGTTCACACCTATACTTGATTATCCCATGAAAACGTGATCTAAGCCATTCAAATCATCCGGTGAAGTTGAGCGGTCGAGATCGGTTTAGGATTTGGGAGTGTAACCGCACGAGTTTGGGCGTGCGTTTTGGGTTGTAGGGGAATGATGTGCCTTGGCCGAGCCGCAAGAAGAGGAGGTAGATGGGCCCATGGTGGTCATGCTGGTATGGCCGGCCTTGGTTAATCCAATCTGTGACCCTCCATTCGTGCCTAGGAGAAGATGGACGCGCGTGATGACTTGAAACCTAATTTTGGCTTTCAAAGCCGCGCGACCATGCTCTTTTGGGCGGACGGTTTTGTTGTAACCAACCATGGTTGGCTTTGACCGATGGTCAAGTGTGTAGGCGGTCACACGGTGATTGTGTCGACATGCTCCGGGCCCTTTGAGTCTACATCTACACCCTCCATCTATGCCTGCGAAGATGGACGGTTGAGACCGTTTTGCGACACATATAATATGCGCAAACCCTAATTTAGGGTTTTCCGCCCATAATGCTTGGTATGGACGGTTTTTCTTGGCAAGCGAGGCCAATGGTCGACCATGCGGGTCGGCCGTGTGTATTCCATACCGCTTGGGGGTGATGGAATTGATGCGTGGTCATCCAATCATGCTTGTGGAGTTGGATGACTGCGATCGAATCATATCCGGAGACCGATACGGTCAAGTCCGGGATGCTCAATCGGGCTAGTATAACACACCGAGAGGGCTCAATCGGGCTAGTATAACACCGAGAGGGCTCGGGCTAGTATAACACACCGAGAATCGGCTGTACGGGTATTTCGTACATGGATTCATTATAGTGCTTGGAGGTTCGTGTTACTCTGTAAGAGTAACACTCGGTCGTCATGCCACACCGATAATGGAGTACGGGAAATACAAGGCTGATATGAAATTCACGAGGAAGGGATTGTTCTTTGCATGCTCCAACCTGGAGGAATTTCATGTATTCACGAGAATGGGATTGTTGCTACATGCTCCATTCTTGGTGAATTAAGTGAGGAGTATCCGTCACTTATAAACGGCTTTATCTTTTACAAGATGTCGGCGCATGATTTTCTGGTTACTTACAAATTTAACCTTAAACGAAAATCCACCATCAACAA
>JAJJWW010002886.1:0-87381 GCA_023531295.1 Papaver armeniacum | reverse complement strand
ATAAAAATTATATCAAAGAGTTTATATCTCAATCTCTCGATTTGATCTTTATATCTCAATCTCTCGATTTGATCTTTACTCAAGCAAATAGAAACTGCGAGTCTTTATCAAAGATAGATAACTTGGATGGTACCAAAGACCAATATCCAAGTGTCAATCAATTTAAATCAACAACCAAATGGTCGGATATTCTAATTGATTGAACAACGCACAACCCGTGATATTTCAATTATAAAACAAATATAATGCGGAATGAAATAACACAGATACTCGTAATTTTGTTAATGAGGAAACCCAAATGCGTAAAAACCCCGGACCTAGTCCAATTGAACACACACTGTATTAAGCCGCTCCTGGACTCTAGCCTACTCCAAATTAACTTCGGTCTGGGACTGTGGTTGAACCCCAATCAATCTCACACTGATCCAAGGTATTTATGCTCCTACGCATATGATCCCACAGGATGCCACTCGTGATTTGATTCCCTTGGCTGATCTCACCCCAAAACTAATAGTTGTTAATGCACTCCAAAGTCGAAGACTTTAATAAACAAACCGTATCACACGTAAAAGTCTACAAAATAGATAAATCCGTCTCCCCTGAATAAACCTATGAGAGTTTTGTTTCGTCTTTTGATAAATCAAGGTGAACAGAACCAATCAATAACCCGGACTTATATTCCTCGAAGAACAGCCTAGTATTATTGATCACCTCACAATAATCTTAATCGACGCAAATAAAAAGATATTGCTAATAACAAACAATGAGACGAAGTGTTTGTGATTTTTTTTTCTATCTTGCCTATCAGAGATATAAATCTCAAGCCAATTATTTCAATTGTACTCGTACGATAGAAACAACAAGATCAGATCACACAACTACAAGAAAAGTAGTATTCGAAGTGCGCTTCACAATCCCAATGAAGTCTTTAAGTCGTTAACCCGTTTTAGAAGAAGAAAACCAAAGGTTAAAGGAGAATCGACTTCTAGCTTAGCAAACTAGTATCACACGTAAAGTGTGGGGATTAGGTTTCCCAGCTTGCTAGAGTTCTCATTATATAGTCTTTCAAATCCACAGGGTTTGCAATCAATGTTAGTTTAGTAATAAAGCATTCAATATTCACCGTTAGATGAAAACCTGATTAGATTCAAGCTAATATTTCTCAACTGTTGGATCGAAAACTTAGCTTGTTACACACAAATGAAATGTTCAATTTTGGGTTTATGAACCTACCCAAACATTAACATTTGTTGTTCAACAATAGTCAACCAAATGGTTAACCATATGATCACTCTCATATCAACCATATTCAACTTCACCATAACTAGTTCAAATGACTCAAATGAACTAGTTAGAGAGTTGTTCAATTGCTTAGATCTTATGCAACTACACAAGACACAATCGAAGCAAAAACGGTTTGATTCACTCGAATCGGTTCATGAACTTTCTAGCCACGGTTTGCAAAAGCATTCCTTAGTTTATATAAACATTAGTTCGAGAACAACCGGTTTTAGATATAACCTACTCAAGTTCGCGGACTTAAGCTCATGGAAGGAGTACACAAACTCCAGCCAGAAATTCTCGGGTGAGAACTTCCGGTTTGCAGACTTGGCTTACGCCACTTCCATTTCTTTCGATCAACAAAGTTCGCAAACTTTGTTCAAGGAATAAGGACTTATACATATATGTGTTTCCAAAACAATGCTTATATCCTACCTATGGTTATGTAATCTAAAATCTCATTTCAATCATTGAAACATTCTCGTGAGAACGTTATATAACCCGGGTATTCATGACCATTTTTCGTCGAGCAATTTCAAAGTGATTGAAACATATCATGACTTTCGTCACTAGGTAAATATGAATTTGGATAAAGGGAAAGCTTACAACACATATTTCGAGAAATAGATAGGCGAGCAAACTCGATCGAAATAGCAAATGTGTAATGAAAGTCTATACGTCTAAACGATTTTTGTCTCAAGAGTAGGAGATAGAGTAAATAGACTTTTGAGTGACAGATAAGTTCAAGTCTCCACATACCTTTTAGTCGATGAAGTTCCACCGATTCCTCGAGTAGTCCTTCGTCTTGTATGATTATTGCCATGGAGTTCTTTGAGCTCAACTACACTTTCTATCCTAGTCCGAGACCTTTATCTACATAGGCTAGAAATCAAGACTTATAGTTTTGATCACTAACATTGACAAACATGCTTGAGATAGCAACGCATGGATTCGACCGAGCAATGCTCTAACAAAAATAATTTTCTAAATTTTCCTTGATTATTTCTCTTGGCAGAAATCATCTCCTTCCCTTTCTCCTGGAAATGTTCTTCATGTAAATAGAGACTGTTTCGACATGAGTGAGGTGGAACCTTTTTCCAGTGATTATCAACTCTTTCTTCGATTGTTTTGAGTTGATTTTATCGGGTTAAGAATATTATGTCTTTCTATTGAGGAATGTTCTTTGATTTTTAAGACAAGAAACTTCTTTTAACACTTTTACAAATGTAAAGTATTTTGAAGAAGTATAAGTTTTTTTGTCAACTCAGACCAAAGTTGTATTCCTTAAGATCTTTTCACTAACCTGGTTCAAAGTTTCCTTTGGAAAATATTTCGTTTGATTATCGCAGAAGTAGAAGATGGTTTTTCATACTCTTCCGACGTGGTGTAGTTAGGCCGACTACCATCATCGTGATCTGCTTTTAACGTGATTAAACAAGTCTTGTTATTATAATCAGAAAAAGTCGAGCAAGGACTTTTGGTTTCCTCATCGAAGAAATTAAAACATGAATCATTAGCGTAGTCATGGGATGAACCTCTTGTTCTTGAGTAAGAGATTTACCAAGAGCTTCTACTTTGACAGTTAGATCCATATTCTCTTTGGCTAGAATATTTAGTTGAATGTCCTTTTCTCTGATCTCTTGCTTAATAAGATTAGATTATTTCTTTAATATTAAAATCCTTGTAGACAAAGATCTTATAGGTTTTAGGAGTTTCACCACTCTTTATCACCATCTTCTTTTCCATCTGAGATAGATTCGAATGTACTCTTAATTTTCAGTAACTCTGTGGATCATGAGTTAGCGAAGTAGTAACATCTTCAACTTTTGAGTATTCATAATCTTGCTTGACGTTAACTGAATTAGACATTAGATTCAATTCTTATAGGTTGGATCGCACCAAACACATATTGTTAAATATTTTCGTGTTTGCCCGCTCGGATACCAATTGACAAGACGAGGGTACCCAAATAAACCACAATCTTTTTGCTTCAACCTATAAGTCCTCTTACCAAGTGTGATCGTCTATGGACAAAGTCGAGACAATACGACAACTTTGGTATTCACATTTTGTGTGATTGTCTACGGATACGAGATCGAGACAATACGACAACCAAAGTGTGATTACTTGATAATAGGTTCTACTTAACCAAACTCTATAGGATCATTATTAAGTAAACCGGAGTTAGCGTAAATGTGTATTACTTTATTATAATAACAATTATAATGCAGAAATTAAAGTAAAAGACACGACAAGATTTTGTTAACGAGGAAAAATGCAAATGCAGAAAAACCCCGGGACTAAGTCCAGAATTGAATACTCTCAGAATTAATCCGCTATACAAAATCTAAACCAACTTCGTATAGTTGAGACCAAACAAATACCCCTAGTTCACTCAGTTTCCTCAAAAGATCCCCGCGCTCCACTTCGATGATGCATCAAAAACAATTCCTTTGGATCGTATTCCAAATAGTAAAGGAACAACAAGATCTGTTTGGTAACAACTCTTAGATTCTTTTCAAGATAAAATATATCTCAAGTCATACGCAAAGGCTCTTCCGTTTAATCCAATAAACTCCTTTTCCTGGTTAGATCAATCCAATCTCTATTACCGAAGTAATAAGATTCAGATTTGCAACAATCAAAATAGATCTCAAAGAGAACTATTAGTTGATGCCGATCTCACATAACTAATCAATCAAATAAATCTGATTCTAGTTGGATCCCAGCCGATCAAGGTTTGTGCACACACAAAGATACGAAAACCAATAAGGAATCTTGTTCATCTTCAAATATTCTTTAATCTTCAATTAAACTCGCACAACACCACTTGAATCTCTTGTGATCAATCACACACGAGAATGGAGTCTCATTTAACAATGATTATCACAAGATGTCTTTGATCTACAAACGCTTTCTAAATATCCCGTCGATACTTGATCTAGTTTGAGTGAATCTTATATCGAAGAGAAGATTCTCAAGAATAAACAAACTACGTGCAATCAAAGTTTCAACAACCGTTAGTCAATCAAATCAATCGAAAACTAATAACACTACAATTATCTACTTTCCCACCAATGGTACTCGTAGAGCTTCTTGATCCCACAAAATTCTTTAAACGAGCGGTCGTAAGAGATTTCACCTAATTAGGATACTTTCCTCTCTGAATAGACGGCTCCACCAGAAACAACAAGAAATGAAGTTTGCCTGGCTCTTAGGATAGTTGGCTAGAAATGCAAACTTAGGTATTTATATACCAAGGATGTTTGGACACCAAG
Organism: Papaver armeniacum; assembly: GCA_023531295.1. Lineage (NCBI taxonomy): Eukaryota > Viridiplantae > Streptophyta > Magnoliopsida > Ranunculales > Papaveraceae > Papaver > Papaver armeniacum. The sequence goes on along the minus strand of JAJJWW010002886.1, from coordinate 82,822 downwards.
GAATTTCCAAAACCGAAAATATTCTCAAGATATGCAATGAATAGCAAGATTCGCCACAATTCCAATAAATGCTTGTCCAATATTTCCGAAATCTCTCAATAGAAAATCTCAAATTAGTAAATGCACATTTACTAACTTTTATTTTCTAGAGCTACATATTAATTGCTGGTAATTAATGTATATACAACTAACAACCTTAATTAAAAGATTCTTAATTTATTTCGGCACAGGATCTCCTTGAGTACTATGGAATATCTTTGAACAATAAATGATAAGAGTTACTGTCCGTGTTCAAAGTATGTTGACATCTTTTCACTGTAAATCCTTAATTCATATTCACACGGGATTTACATTCTTGAATCGGTCATACCACACTTCCAAACAAGTTTAGAATTGGTTTCACTGTATTCCAAGACTACTATGTGATTGATCAAATATCATATCACATACATGGGTTCAATCGGTTCTACCAATAACTAGGATCGGTTATACCTACATATGGAAATACTTGTGATCGGTCACACTGGTCACTGTGGATCGGTTACACCCGATTCAAGGATCGGTTCCATATTCCCATGGTATTGCTTGTGATCGGTCACACCAGTTTTCAGGACCAGTTACCAATTACAAGGATCAATTACACAACTCTCTGTGATCGGTAACACCAATTACTAGGAACGGTTACACCAATTACAAATATCAATCACACCCAAGGTAGTTAATATCGGTTGTATGGGCCGATATTAAAGGTTTTTATAGGATATCGGAAAAAATCTGTACGATATTGAAAATATCGGCGATACGAAGGACAAACGATAAAAACACGTGTATCGTCCTGTACGGAACGATATATCGGTTTCACTTGTACACCGATAATATGGGTTTCACTTGTACACGGATATATCACTAATGTATTTTTTCTTTCGATTATGATATCTTGAACTTTTAGTTCAAGAAAGTAACTCCACTAATTTTGGTAACTTCATATATAATTATGGTGGATGTAATTACTGTAAATGTGATATTTATGGGATAACAAACATTCAATGCTTGGTTCCGTTGTCGATAGTATAAGGCTTTAATCAACCACATCTTGTTTTGAAAGGTTGAAGTATGTCTTCTACAATTATTATTTTCTATTATGGTTATATCAATATATTTTTTTGTTTGATAAATATAAAATATTAAAAAAATCCTAATGATGTATCGCCTATAAAAACAGATATTATCATTTGTATAGGTGTATAGGACCCGACCGATACGATACCGATACACGATATTAACTACTTTGATCACACCATCTCATGGTGATTACTTAGGATCGGTTACACCAATTAATAAAAACCAGTCATACCAAATCATAAGTCAGGCAATGTGATTAGTTATACCTAGATACATAACCAAGGTTAAGATCGGTTCTACCATCTCACACATATTAGTCATCCAAAGATTTGCAATGAATAGCCGGACCTATAAGCCTAACAATTTCCTTTCGATTCACAAAACAAGTTTATGAATGTACTTCCTTTAAACGAAAGTAAAACATTGTATCCTAGGATGAAATCTTCACCATAACCATTCACATAATCATAACAATATATACAAGATTATGTCGATGTCATATCTACGAAGTTCAAAGATAAGCGTTATACTTCGTAGTCTAATTCCCTAATACTATGATCATACAATTATGACCATGTCACATCACTAGAGTATTATACAAGATATACAGTATATACAGCTTCGCAATTATATTTTCAATATAGCACGACTTGAAAGATACGTTAGGAATGAAACAGTTCAAGTCAATATTATTAACCTCAAGTGGAAGGATGATGTCGTCGTTGTATTTCGCTACTTCTTCACATTTTTCAGGTCTTCGGAGTAATACTTGTATGTCTCAACATTCCTAGACTTTCTCTCGTCTAACCTAAACAAGATTGACTCTAGTATTTAATCAAGCGACTTTAGATGAGTTTTGACACACTAAAATATGACAACCAAACTTGACATATGTAGAGACCCACAAGCACGTCAATGCTAATACACCAGTCAAGGGATGATTTAGCCGCTAATAACTCAACTAATTAAATACAAACATTAAATAATAGAAATTAATAAAATAATAATTTGAAAATGAAAATAGTATCACTAGATAGATATTGCAACTTAAAATGGATATTGAAGTTTGACTAAGTCAATCTGCCGTTGACCGCCTCCGTTGACTCCGCCGTTGACTATTGACCGGACCTCTTCATGGTAAAAAGTTATCCCTTAGTTATTTATTAGAATTGGTAATAGTAAAGCTTGGTTTAACCTAATTAGAGCATCTCCAATGCAAGGGGTAAAGGTCTTAAATTAGTATGACACATAGGATTTAAGACTTTTTCCACCAAAATTTATTCTCCAATGCAAAGGTGAAGGTTATAGAAAAAGATGACATGGCTAAGCGGAGGTAAATGAGAAAGTCTAAATAAGACTTTCTTCATGACCTTGGGTTTTAGGTCCACGTCAGCACTTTGTCTCTAAATTTAAATGAAAAGGTGTAGGTAAGACCTTGAAGATTGGAGTTGAACCTTAGGTCAATTTTTTTTTTGTCTTTTAGCAATAACCCATGAAAAAAAGGTGATAATAAGACCTCCACATAGGATAACCTTGACCCTTTGCATTGGAGATGCTCTTAGATTTAATTAACAAGTAATCAATAATTTAGATAATTAATAGTGGTTATGAAATTTAGATATTTTTGTTTAACCTAATTAGATAATTTTATTTGAAGTTATCTTCTTATAATTCAAGTAGGTGCTGTATCTTTTAGGTGAATGATAGATGAGTCATAGAGGTGGTAGTAAAAATCAGTTAGAAATATAAAGAGAAAACAAATGTTGTTAGATTTTGCTAGCCAGGAGAAGACACCGTGTGATTAATACCTTGTACCATGCATAGAGAAAATTTAGAGAGATGTGAGAGGAGAGATTATAAAGTAGAAATCAGAGAGGTTGTATTTGAGAAAATAGTTAGGGTGATAGGAATTAGGATAAAAGATAATAGTATGATTTAGTTGATCATGAAACTCATATTATTGATGAAAATGGTGTGGTTGATGGAGATGATGAGGATTGAAGGAAGCTTGTTAATATAATCAAGGTAATTACTTAGTATGATTGTTGTATGTTTATAATAATTTGGGTATGTGTTAGAAACAAGAATAGATTAAAAGTAATCAAGTTCTTAAGTTTTCGAATATTATGAGAACCATGATTTTATGTGAGTTGTGTATGCTCCCTGGCCAATATGTAGAGACGATTATAGATATTTTAGAGTGATAATTAGTCACGGATATAAAAACGTAAATTGTAGACCTTTGTGTGGTGATTATTATCATATAACAATTGTTTCATTTGGTTGAAAATTGAGTGAGTTATGCTTCCTAGAAAATGTCCCGTTGAAACTGTAATTCTGTAGAAACAGTCACGAGTAGTCTTATGTAGGAGACTTTCTAGATAGGTTCGAGTTAAAATTAGAAATTATTCAGTAGGACAAAGTTGTAGAGCGTAATCTCGTGATTCTAACGAGACGTAGGTTGTTTAATTTGGATTTATAGGTTGTATTCTAGAGACCTTAGAAAGTGACCACATGAACTGAGTTTTGATTTCAACACTTGGATTATTTCAGAGAACTAGTGAAGAAGATGACCGAGTCAGCTTATGACTCACTCGACTCATCTGACTCGGTATGAGTCGGACCTATGTGGGTCGTGGACCGGGTTTTGGATCGGGTCACCCGACGGGTCAGCTTAATGGGTAACGGGCCGGTTCAATGGTCCGGGTCGGGTCAGTCCCATGGGCTTGGGCTTAGTGCCAGAAATCTTAATTTGAGGTTTTGGACCATTTATGATCCGAATTAGCTCCCGGTTCCTTCTAGAAAGTTGTAGCATTTTTCGAGGTATTTCCGATGACACCCAATTTTACTCCATTTGGATAAGTACATATTATTTTATACCAAAATTACTTATTACCAGGTTGTGGAACCACTGATGGAATTAGAATCATTAATTATCTCACTTACCTATAACTATAGACTTGTATGATATTATGTTGTGATCTTTGTTAAATTCTTAGAGTGCTTGTGTGATTAACAGTTAGTCTTATTAACAACGATTGATTCGAAGGATGAACCAGTGGATTAAAGAATACAAGGTAGGAGTGGCATGTCATCAAATCAGGTGGGAACTCTGTAACCTTCTTGTAATCGTTAAGCTTTCTTTTATCTGCGAGCATGATGAGACTTTACTATATGTGCGCATGACTGCATATACTTTGATGTATTGTTCATGTATCTTTGAATATGATGTATATGTTGTATCTGTATGTACGATGTTTGCTATGATATGTTGTGTGTGATATGCATTGTGAGATTTCCCTGCGAGTAGTGTCTGCGTTTCCCCACGGCTCTTAGCTAAGTTAAGTAAGGTGGTAAATCATCCGTCGACAATATTATTTAGTAGGGCGGTAATTCATCCGTATGCTATATTATTATATCTATTTCATTAGTAGGGCGGTAATTCATCCGTTTTAATATTATCGCTTATTAATATAGTAGGGAGGTAACTCATCCGTAAGCAATAGTACTTAGTAGGGCGGTAATTCATCCATTATGATATTATATATACTATTTTATTTGAGGGAAATCACTCGTGTGCATATTATACTTGTTTGTCTAACTTTCTGATCTTGATGGTAATATTCTGAATCATGGTTTGTATGGGCACTCTGTGTGGACGATGTTATTATTATTGATTAGGGTTGCTCTCGCGTCGTCTTCTCCAATGAGTTTGACGAGGTTAGAGTGACACTTGCTTCTTGTTGCATAAATGGCTGAATAATTAGTTCTTCTTGTTTCTTTCAATTTATTTATATTCTTTTAGAACTGTGAAGCACGTTAGTGATTACTTGAGAGTTATATGTTTTCATTGAGCACCCTTTTGGGATGATGTGCTCACTCATTCCCACTTCAGTTTCAGTTACCAGAAGAAATGGTGCACGTGAAGACACCCGTTTTCGTAGTTAAAAGGGTTACCGAATTGTGTTACATTTATATACCTTTTGTATATGTGTATTCTTACTTATTATAAAACAACATACTAACATATTATATCATTTGACAGTTCATTCATAAATATCAGAGTGTTCGGTTTAAGTTTGGTTTTAGTTCACTTTATGAAATTATGATTCTTAAATTCATTAAGCTAGAATTGGTTCTTCAATTAGGTTGTAATCCTATTAACTAAGTAGGATTGAGAATTGGGACGTCACAAGTTGGTATCAGAGCTCACTATTAGATTTTACATGGGCAACAATAGATAATAGCTAGTACCAGTCAGTGAACTAGATTAGTTTAGAACTTGTTGGGTTGTGAGATAAATATTAATAATAGCTAAAAGCTGCTATCAATAACTAAAATATTTATTTGGTTGATTGATTTGTTTGTTTGGTTGTTTGCACATATTATGAATTAAAAATCGTAGGGTAAACCGACTACTTAATGTTTTGAAAAACTAATAGAGATTAGATAATAAGTAGTCTAAAATTATAGACACGTAGACAATCCAAAACAAGAAAAATTGTATATTTGATAGATCCCGAAGGTCATATAGTAACTTATTGAGTACCTTTACTTAGACGTAGAACCAACAATTTATTGAGATACAAAATTAGTGCAAGTAATTCATATCTATTTATTTATTAGTGTTTAAATCAGTATACCTAAGGTTGATAATTTTGATTGATAGATTACAGATTCATATATAACTTTTATGATAGAGTATCTTCCAATGTACGTAGAACCAATAGTCTATTAAAATAGAAATTAGTCTACCGAACCTACAACTACAAATTTTAAATATTAGTCGTAGAAAGACATATATATTTTTGTTTTTTTTTTTCAAATTGTTTCGAACTCATTTGAAATGAGTTAGTTTTTTCGCATGTTTGTAAGTACGAGCAATACTTGCATTTTGTAGAGAGATAGTATTTCTCTATAAGGTGGGGAGTTTTGAAGACCATGAGGATGGATCGATTTTCGAGGACGAAAATGTTATAAGGTGTGGAGAATGTAGAGACCCGCAAGCACATCAATGCTAATAGACCAGTCAAGGGATGATTTAGCCGCTAATAACTCGACTAATTAAATACAAACATTAAATAATAGAAATTAATAAAATAATGACTTGGAAATGAAAATAGTATCACTAGATAAATCTCGAAAAATTATGCGAAATGGACTACAAGAACGCGCAAATCGGATACTGGACGAAGAAGATATTGCAACTTAAAATGGATATTGAAGTTTGACTAAGTCAATCTGCCGTTAACCGTAACCGTTGACTGTTGACCGGACCTCTTCACGGTAAAAATTTATCCCTTAGTAATTTATTATAATTGGTAATAGTAAAGCTTGGTTTAACCTAATTAGATTTAATTAACAAGTAATCAATAATTTAGATAATTAATAGTGGTTATGAAATCTAGATATTTTTGTTTAACCTAATTAGATATTTTTTTTTGAAGTTATCTTCTTATAATTCAAGTAGGTGTTGTATCTTTTAGGTGAATGATAGATGAGTCATAGAGGTGGTAGTAAAAATCAGTTAGAAATATAAAGAGGAAACAAATGTTGTTAGATTTTGCTAGCTAGGAGAAGATACCGTGTGATTAATACCTTGTACCATGCATAAAGAAAATTTAGAGAGATGTGAGGAGAGATTAGAAAGTAGAAATCAGAGAGGTTGTATTTGAGAAAATAGTTATGGTGATAGGAATTAGGATAAAAGATAATAGTATGATTTAGGTTGTATTTTCATATTATTAATTGATGAAAATGGTGTGGTTGATGGAGATGATGAGGATTGAAGGAAGCTTGTTAATATAATCAAGGTAATTACTTAGTATGATTGTTTTATGTTTATAATAATTTGGGTATGTGTTAGAAACAAGAATAGATTAAAATTAATCAAGTTCTTAAGTTTTTGAATATTATGAGAACCATGATTTTATGTGAGTTCTGTATGCTCCTGGCCAGTATGTGGAGACGATTATAGATATTTTAGAGTGATAATTAGTCATGGATATACAAACGTAAATTGTAGACCTTTGTGTGGTGATTATTCTCATATAACGATTGTTTCATTTGGTTGAAAATTGAGTGAGTTATGCTTCCTAGAAAATGACCCGTTGAAACTGTAATTCTGTAGAAAGAATCACGAGTAGTTTTATGTAGGAGACTTTCTAGATAGGTTCTAGTTAAAATTAGAAATTATTCAGTAGGACAAAGTTGTAGAGTGTAATTTCGAGACATAGGTTGTTTAATTTGGATTTATAGGTTGTATTCTATAGACCTTAGAAACTGACCACATGAACTGAGTTTTGAGTTCAACACTTGGATTATTTCAGAGAACGGTAAGAGTCAGACCTATGTGGGTCGTGGACCAGGTCACCCGACAGGTCAGTTTAATGGGTAACGAGCCGGTTTAGTGGTCCGGGCCGGGTCAGTCCCATGGGCTTGGGCTTAGTGCCAAAAATCCTAATTTGAGGTTTTGGACCATTTATGGTCCGAATTAGCTTCTGGTTCCTTTTACAAAGTTGTAGCATTTTTCAAGGGATTTCCGATGACACCCAGTTTTACCCCATTTGGATAAGTAAATATTATTTTATACCAAAATTACTTATTACTAGGTTGTGGAACCACTGATAGAATTAGAATCATTAATTATCTCACTTACCTATAACTAGAGACTTGTATGATATTATGTTGTGATCTTTGTTGAATTCTTAGAGTGCTTGTGTGATTAACAGTTTGTCTTATTAACAACGATCAATTCGAAGGATGAACCAGTGGATTAAAGAATACAAGGTAGGAGTGGCATGTCATCAAATCAGGTGGGAACTCTGTAACCTTCTTGTAATTGTTAAGCTTTCTTTTATCTGCGAGAATGATGAGACTTTACTATCTGTGCGCATGACTGCATATACTTTGATGTATTGTTCCTGTATCTTTGAGTATGATGTATATGTTGTATCTGTATGTACGATGTTTGCTATGATGTGTTGTATGTGATATGCATTGTGAGATTTCCCTGCGAGGAGTGTCTGTGTTTCCCCGCGGCTCTTAGCTAAGTTAAGTAAGGCGGTAAATCATCCATCGACAATATTATTTAGTAGGGCGGTAATTCATCCGTATGCTATATTATTATATCTATTTCATTAGTAGGGCGGTAATTCATCCGTTTTAATATTATCGCTTATTAATATAGTAGGCGGTAACTCATCCGTAAGAAATAGTACTTAGTAGGGCGGTAATTCATCCATTATAAAATTATATATACTATTTTATTTGAGGGAAATCACTCGTGTGCATATTATACTTGTTTGTCTAACTTTCTGATCTTGATGGTAATATTCTGAATCGTGGTTTGTATGGGCACTCTGTGTGGACGATGTTATTATTATTGATTAGGGTTGCTCTCGCGTCGTCTTCTCCAATGAGTTTGGATAGGTTAGAGTGACACTTCCTTCTTGTTGCCTAAATGGCTGAATAATTAGTTCTTCTTGTTTCTTTCAATTTATTTATATTCTTTTAGAACTGTGAAGCACGTTAGTGATTACTTGGGAGTTATATGTTTTCATTGAGCACCTTTTTGGGATGATGTGCTCACTCGTTCCCACTTTAGTTTCAGTTACCAGAAGAAATGGTGCACATGAAGACACCCGTTTTCGTAGTTAAAAGCGTAACCGAACTGTGTTACATTTATGTACCTTTTGTATATGTGTATTCTTACTTATTATAAAACAACATACTAATATATTATATCATTTGACAGTTCATTTATAAATATCAGATTTTTCGGTTTAAGTTTGGTTTTAGTTCACTTTATGAAATTATGATTCATAAAATCATTAAGCTAGAATTGGTTCTTCAATTAGGTTGTAATCCTATTAGATAAGCAGGATTGAGAATTGGGACGTCACAACATACCAACGCTTGGTGAGTTCAACCAGCTATGCTCTAACAATTTAGCACTAGCTCCACCAAATTATCGACTATGCTAGGACAATGTTAAAATCATCGTGATATGAGAGGATTGGGCTGTAAAGGAATAGGCGCTCCAAGTATTAGTAAGAGTAGTTTTGTTAAAGCTAATGGAAATTTCAAACATAAGAATCTCACTAATGGCATATGTGAAAACCTATCACCAGCAGCTGAAGCTCAAAGGAATAAGGTTCATTAACCTCCAAAACTAGCTCAATGAGTTCAGGTGATAACATTCCATTCAATTGCCATTATTGCGGAAACAAGGATCACCTTTAAAGAGGATGTCGTTTTCTTTTGCGGAATGATAAACTTCATAACATCCGTGTTTGAGTGTCTAAAAAAGTGATCAAACATGTATCTCACTCTACTGGTTGTGATTGTCCAACTTTTATACAAAGAAAGTATTGTGATGATCCAATCCTTGTTTGTAAAAGTAATACAAAACCTTTTCACAATTGTAACAATTGTCAAAAGGATAATATTGTAAAGACAAATATTTGTTCCGATGTCCGAAATAAGAAAACCTAATATGCAAAAAGATAGTCATTCCAAATATCTTTCTAAGTTTGAAGAAAACTTTGGAAAGAAAGGTTCAATTGTTCCTGAACACGTTCACATCAACAACCGGTTTCAGAACTCAAGATCAGTATCAACAGACTCAAACACAGTATTAGGAAGGTAAAGAAGGTGGGGGCATCAGGTATTTATTGTTCTTTTCCTATTAATTCTCTTGAGACTAACTTTAGCAATGCTTCTGTTGTCTCTCAGGAATGTAAGGAAAGAAAGTCAACACTATTGATAAGCAAAATGCTCATCAACATACAACTTGACTGTTTTAGTTTGTGCCCCCTCCATTGAGACCATGTGAGGATGCACAACATTCTCAAGAAAGGCATTTCTTTCTTGACAAAGTGGTCTTTGTTGTACCTGTGTTGTTTTTAGTACAAAAAGAAAATGATCAACTTACTGTTGAGCCTTGCTTCAGTTATTTCACACTTGATAAAGTGTATGATCAACAACTTCTTGTTGCAATCAAAAAACAAGCTTCAATAAATCCTTCTTTATAAACATGTTTCTTAAATGTCAGTTGACTTGATATGTCTATCAATAAAACTCTTGTGCTCTAAATTTATTTATTGAGATAAGATGTTCTGCTAAGGCTAAAAACCTTTTTGATAAACTAATCACATAACATATTTTTTTAGGCTTCTTGGGTTTGTTGGTGCTGAATTAGTTTTCACATCCACATACGGGCCATGTGCTAGGTTCATAACCGGACGTATGGTTCCAATACCGATTTTTGTTTGGAAAGAACAATATGTATCCCTAGGGTTTTATTCCTAGGAACAATGTATATATAAATAAGTTTGATTTTTTAATCTCTTATGAATATATATGTTCCGTAACCTCAAGAAATCTTCTTGTGATATCATGAACTGCACTATGAATGGAAGCAAAAAGGAAGACGAAACTGAAGATGGTAAGGTTATTGAGTTTCATGAGAATCCTCTCATCATAACCTGTTACTATGCATGTGATCATGAACACAATAGACCCGTTCATATGTCATCTGATTTGGTTGGAAATCTTCTTTGAGATTTTAAGTGATCAACTTTCCATTGCAACAAAGAACCTTGATTTTCTGAAGACTGAACTGAAGAAAGCAACTGATGATCTTACTCTTGTTCGATCTCTAATTGCTGACTATATTTGAGTCTCCTAGATTTTTTAATTTTTAGGTTTTTTGTTTAATTCTGTCTAGGAAACTTCTTGTGAGAATTTATTCTTATGTTTAAGAAGGATAACTAGGGTTTGGTATAGCAATTATTATGATTACACATAGCTATTTCCAACGTTTTTTTTTTCATCTTGCAATGTTTTTAGATTTATTTATTTAAATCCTAAGTTGTTTGGAAGATGAACTTGCAATATTTAATCTTATTGGTTTTATATATTGCAGATGTATTATGAGATATATATGCCTTTACGTTCGTGAATTGTGTTATTATCTCATATATGCTCAAAAGTTAAGTCTATTATGTCTTTATGCATATATTGATAAAAGATAGAATGAACTTTTGAAAAACTCCGCAAAGATTGATCTTTCCCCGATCCACTATTATGTGAAAGTACCGTATTTACTCCGTAAGTTTTCTTATGGTGAGTGATTTCCTAAATTAATCAATAAGATCCTTTTTGTGGTAAATTTACTCGAGGTTTACTGGATACAAATCTATGTGATTTGTGAATGTCCAAAGAAATCCTTCTTTTCTCGTAAAAGTAAGGTCGCTCATGTTGTTCTCTTGGGAATGACATCAAATGGGGGGAGAGTCCTTAAATGAACTTGTGCTTAATTGCCATATCTTTGTGGGGAGAGTGGTTGTATCTTAATAAACTCCTTCATGAATACACTAAGTTTCGACTATGTGAAATCATCGAAAGAAAGTTGATATGTTTTCTTTTTAGTCATGAATTATCTTTTGAGAATTCATTATGATCCCATAGTTTTCGTACCTTTGCCAATTTATATTGAAAAAAAAGGTGAGAATTATTTAGTAGTTCACACTACATACATATGGTTTATGGATCATTATGTAAGGTGGGGTGGATTCAATTCTATAGGTTTTAGCTATTGTGTAAAAGATGGAAGTATTGACTAAGGGGGTGATACATATCACCATAATATTATTTCAAATTTGTGATGCAATTGGACTTTGATTCCATATAATAATACCATGACACTGAATAACAATTTTGAGAACATTTTTTTTCGTATTGTTAGTGCTACGTATCTTCAACAACAATGATGTTGAGTTGAACACATTCAGAATCGATGGAGAACCTGAAGTAACGAAAAATTCAAGGAAGTTGAAGAGCCAAGGAAATCAAGCATGATGGATCAGAAGCTACAAAGTTTATTTCTTTTGTAATCCATATGTATTGATAGTTTTGTCACTAAAATTGACAAAGGGGGAGATTGTTAGAGCACTGCTCGGTCGAACTCGCAAGGTTTCTATCTCAAGCTTGTTTATCAAGTTTAGTTGATCAAAACTATATACTTGATTTCTTGTCTACGTATAGCTATGTCTCGGATTAGGATAAAAGTGTGTAGTTGAGCTTTAGACTTCACGGCGTTCACTAATTGAAGAAGAAGATCTACTAAAGAGCTTGGAGGAACTTCACAACAAAAGATATGTGGAGACTAAAACTTATCTATCACTCATAAGTCTATTCAATTATATATTCTAATGAGACTAAGTCGTATATCTATACAGACTTTGTGTTATACACATCTGAAATTTCGAGTTGAGTTTATCTCTTTTATATATTTCTCGAAATACAATTTTAAAGCTTAGTAAGCTTCATAATCTACTTGACAAGTTTAGTTGTAAACAATTCTTTGTTGGAAACCAAATATTAAGTCAACATGTTCATGCGAAAATTACCTTGAACATCTTACATGATTTGTGTGAGACAATCATTTGATGTTAACTTGGGAAGTTTCGTATTAATAAATTAATCATTTGGAAATTACTTGAAGCTAGTGGTATGTGTAAAATTACCATTGTTGTCTTCTAAGGATGTTTCAATGATTAAATGAGAGTTTTAAAACTATTATAATGTCCTTTATATCTTACACAGCTTGTGTACCTTGGTATGCAAACCTGTGGAGTACTAGTTCATGTCCTAACTCTTGTTTGTGAATGGGTTTACATGTGAAAGTTCTTGAGTCAGTTATTTTTGTAATAGGTCTGAACAATCTTTGATTGTTTGCGTTCAATGTTTGCAAAAGGGTAGACTTGGCAAGGTCCGGAACTTTGTTCGCATATTCAGTTTGCGAACACAGTGGTTAGGTTCTAAAATCGGGAAGTATGACAACTTATACTCATGAACTCATGTTTGTTTGCGAACTCTGTTTGCGAACTAAAGTTCCTGAAATAAGGTGGTTAACTTGTTTTGCAAACACATATATGTATTAATATTCATGAAATGGTTGTTGTACTTTTTGTTTGGTAACCATAGGTAAAGACCATCGGATGATGTTGGATTCCTAACTTGGAAATAAGATTTTATAATTTGATCTCGCATTCCATTTAACTCCTTATGATTTGATAATGCATGAGCATAAAAATAGTATGGGATTTTTTGGTACTCTTGGGACTTTGTTTTTTCCTTTAATATTTTACCGCGAGATTTGCTCAATACTTCCGAAATATAATAAACAACTTTTTTACATTGCTTATAATGAGATAATGCTCTACAAGTAAATAATTTAAATGGAAATATGTCGCATCGCTCATTTCGATGAAATCAACTAACATATCGAGAAAAGTGTGAAGACTTGCTCTATTTAGGAGCTCCGCAAGTAAAGGCGTTCATCATGGTCATGTTGTCGATCCTCCAAATAGCAGAGAATAGTATTTTTTTTGCATCGAACGAATGATACAAACTATCCAATGTGACATGATTTTCCCGTAATTTTTCAACACCCATTAGATGACAATGTTTAAAATGTGTACTCATTACCTTTTCAAGGGATTGTATATATGAGAACCTCCTGCCATTAAATCTTCAACAAAGTATTGTGCCCAACAATTCGTCTTAATGAAGGCTTTGGTAACTTCAAAAGTCTTGGACATTTTGTCACTTCCGTATGTTCCTACCTTCACTTGGAATACAATCTGGAGACACATTACCTCATAAAGAACCTTGAACACATATTGTACTCCATGATCCTATTTCAAATTAATAGATTGTCAATAGATCCTTTACCAAAAGTTAACATATTCTACGTTGAATATTTATAAAAAAAAAAAAATTATGGTATTGTGGATCGTTGGTTTCTAAGACCAGATAGTTTTCAAAATTGGCCTCTTCAAGTCCCACGGCTTTCTAAGTTTATATATCTTGTTTGTTTTTAACATTTTAGTTATCCATATTATGTTTGTTACTAACTTTAAACTTGATGTCATCTTCACTCTGAACTTTATGTGATTTCGGGTAATCGAAATAGTTATACCTCTTTCATTTGTATCAAGTAATGGTGTATATCCCAACAATTCTTCTACAACAATTCCTTTCTTTTCTTTGAGCTCGAACCATCGCAGAGCCATTATTGTCAAACGCAAACTGCCTAATTTATGTTGATGTTATGTATTTACAATGTTCATTTTTCTTAAATAAATAGATTGTGGAAAAACTAAAAAAAAATAAAATAAATATAAGTATTACATCGGGTCTAAGTTACTATATCCAAAATACTCCTAGACACCTTCGATGCCTTGTTTCCTCAAATTCCTTGTTGCATTCTAGACGGTATAGTGCAACACCAATCATTTACAAAGTGAGCTATTTGAGCAGCAAGTGTGGTCAATGTATCCCTTGCTTGTAATAATAACAACACGTCAATTTTTTCAAGGCATCCAATTGTAAATGGTATCAATCTAATAGATTTGAATCATACCTCAATCTTAGATATCACCTTCTTTTCACATAACATAGCAATTGAGGAAGGACAAATCTTGACCACTCTTTACATAGGCGAGTTAGCCAAACTATGTTTTGCAATTGTCTTACGTGAAAATTATTATTAATCCATATTTTAGTCACCTCCTATCAAAGCCGATCTAATTAGTCCTATAGAAAGTTAATCTTAAATTTTTGACCTTATCTCTTGACCAAATTATTGAAGTATTCTCAACCATGTTCTAAGGTGTGATCTACCCATATGTGTCTACTCTACCTTCTAACCCAGTGAATGAAACCTATACATATTGATCCGTAATTTGATATTGTTGATTTGTCATCAAGAGGTCGCATGATTTGAGAATGTAAAATATACTCCCTCCGTCCCTAATTAGATGAGCTATTTGGTTTTTAGTTTTGTCCACAAATAGATGAGCTATTTCACTAACCAAGAGGATATTTCTAAAACTATCCTTTTAATTGATTATTTTTTCTATAAGAAATATGTATAATTTGATAGTCATGTTTATATTCGTTGCGTACGTGTTTTAAAATGCTTTTCAACGGTATAAAGTTTATAAAAAACCATGGTATAGTTTAAGAGATAAATCGTTTCTAAATTTTACTAATTATTGCTCATAAGGGTATAATTGTAAAAATACTTAAATATACTCCACTTTCCTCCTTGTCTTAAAATTTGTGCAAACTACAAGTAGCTCATCTAATTAGGGACGGAGGGAGTAAAAAATATTCTATAAACATCGGAGGCGAAATTTAGAGTTTTTTATGATGATTTTGAAGAACAAACATAATTTTCAAACAAATATTTGAGAATGCAAATACATTTTCCCGGTCAATAAGGTTTTATATCTGGAATTGAGTGAAAGTTGTTGTCTTTGTAGGTAGTTGTCGCGAAACAACTCGACATTGATGGTCTTTCAGGAAAAAGAATGTAATAGTACTTGAGAGAGCGATAATGTTCTCTTACACGGGTACACCAATTGCCTTTATATAATACGGATGATCGAACAGTCATGATCATATTGTATTATACGTTCCGGTATCATCCTCGAAATATTTGGTTTTTGTCCTTATCAATCGTGCTAAAAACAACCAATTACATCTTTCACAATACAATAAAACTCACTAAAAAGCATTAACTATTGTTATACACTACTATTACCAACACCCGCACCACCATAAAAACCATCCACCGCCACTATTTCTTCCACCAATAGTAATATTACCGCCTCCACTATTCACAAACACCCGCACCGCTTATACTAACCCTACTTCCACTACCACCATTAGAATTAATATAGTTTTTAGTAAATTTATGTATTTATGTTAGATTATTAAAGGGACATTTATAATAGAAATTTAATTAATCATTTATCTTTGCCAAGGACAAATCCTGACAACTATTTACATAAACAAATCGATAATAAATAATTTCATATGTTCTGATCTTGATTTGTGTCGTTCGTTTAGTTATTACATAACATGGCAATTGATTGCACAAATTTTTTAAAATGGACATGTGTTTTATCGAGTTTATTTTAACATTAGAATGATCAACCATGTTGTAGGATCATAATATCGCAACGGACAAGGTTCGCGGGATTAATAAACGACGGTGTCGCGAGGAAGTCGCAGGGAGCTAAAATAAACGACGCGATGAATAACGACAAACAAAACAATTGGAAGACATGAAACCAAGGCAGGATTAAGAAGTGTCGCGAGAATGAATACTCGTGCGCTTGCGACACTTCGCGAGACATTCCAAAAATAAAGGATAGCTTAGTCATTATCCACTATGTATTACCCTATATAAAGGGGTAAATGAGTCTGTTGAGGGAGGAGATCTTTTTTTGAATTGGGAAGCAAGTCATTAGGAGAGAGAAAGTTTAAGAGCGCTTTAATTCCCAAGTGTAATTCTATTGTACTGTGTAAACATTTCCTAGAATCAATTAATAAATATTCTTGATCACATATCTTTTAATGGATTAGTCAAGCAAAAATGAGTGAGGGGTGTAGTGTGGGATTTCCTGCAACTACATATGCAAATTGTGGAGAGCAGAGATTGACGAAGAAATTGGAAAGAATTTGGATTAACAAGAGAAAAGGTTTGGAGAGATACTCAAGAATTCATTGAAAAAGAGAAATGGCTAGAAGAAGAAACGTACAAGGGCAACCAACGATTGTAAGAAGAAGTGGGAGACTTGGCTGGAGAAAGGAGGAATGAAAGCAGGAGAATCGTCAAGGATGAGTATGAGAAATGATGGAGAAAATCAAAATCGATCCGATCTCCCCGCAGGCAAACGCGAGTCGGGATTATGATAGAGTAAGTGTACATACTTGGAGGTCCGATTCAAGACGAGAGGGAAGAGGAGCAAAGATGGTGAATAATGGACAAGGAGGAGGCGAGCAAGGAATGAATGGAGAAATGAATCCGTAAAACGAAGAAATCGCAGCGTTAGAAAGATTGAGACAAACAATACACGAAGAGAGACGACTAGGGCGGAGGAACGAGCAAACTTGACAAGACAGAATCATGAATTGAGGATGGAAAATATGAGATTGCAAAATAGGAGATCAAGTAGTGTGAGATCAAGTTCAAGGTCGACTAGGGAAGAAAGAAGGAGAGTTTTACCAACAGAAAAGCACAAGAAGAAAACCAACAAGAAACACAAAATCCAAGCACGAGCGTGGCGAGAGAAGAGGGGAAATGGAAGATCGTTATATTCCTCGGCCCAGAAATCTTCAAGATGAGCGGAATAGGGAGAATCAAGGAAACATGCAACTCCAAGGGCCGAATGACCAGTGGCTTTGAAGGAAGAATGATCTTGCACTTGAGAGAAGAATTGAGAAGAAACCGAGAAATTGAGGATGACATTGAAAGGCACTACATTGAACAAACGCGGCTAGATCGCGAGAGAGAAAGGATAAGAGCAGAAATGGAAAATCAAGAGATGGAAGAAGCAATCCGTGAGAATAACCATGACAACCGGGGAAGAAGGAGGGAACAAAATCGTACCAATAGAAATATTAATGAAGAATATGAGAGGGCGCAGATGAGAGCCGAGAGACAACCAAGAAGAGAGAACAACCGATATAATGGCGTGTGAGTTGAAGAAAGAAACGAAGAAGAGCGTCGCGAGGAAAGGAGAGAAGAAAATAACGAACAAGAAGGTCAAAAACAGGCACGAGCGAAGAAGGAGAAAGCGAGCTAAAAAAGACCAAAGGGAGTCAAACTCGAGGCAAATGAACAGATCTTAAGAGAACTGGCTGAAATGAGAGGACTAATGAACAATAGAAGGGAAGGAGGAAGGAAACACCTGGACGACGCCATCGCGGAGCCTGCGAAGAATCCCTTCACAATAGAAAGCAGATGGGAGGAATACCTCCTAAGTGCAATCTACCTGCATTAACCAATATCTTTTATGGAACAACCCGTGCGGTACAACATATCAAGGCTTATATGAGATGTATGTTACAGTGGGAGAATCATGATGCTATACTATGCAAGTATTTCGCATCAAGCCTAATAGGAGAAGCACTAAAATGGTTTGAGGGTCCGCAAGAACACAATCACATCATTTAACCATTTACAAGCCACATTCCCGGGCGCATACATAAGTAACAATTCTTCACGACCCGGTATTGAAGATGTATTCGGGTTGAAGCAAAGGGTTGGCGAGAGCTTAAGGCGATTGACAATAAGATGGAGGACCATGTGTAGCGAAATGGCGGGATTCGAGGTTGAGGAAAGATACCTCATTCTCTCATTTGTGAATGCTCTCTTCGCGACTAACTTGTTATACATTCAAATTTTTAGAATTAAAAATACAATCACTATGGCGAATCCGAGAGTTACAGAAGAGTATATTGCCTTAGAAGAAAGACGAATGAAATGAATTCTTATCCAATCGCGAACACAAGCTCGAATGCTGCGAACGCAAGCTTGTTGCCTCAATTCATAAATACTGATGGCGAGCACTTCGCAAGGACAAAGCGGGGAAGGCTAATGAGGAAACGGAAGATAGTAGCCATGGGAAGCCACGACCAAGAAGAGTTTGAACGAGAAAGGAACTACTACAACCGTAACAGCAATAATAAGATTCGAGGCTAGATCATGTGCAAGAAACTTACGGTGGGCGAAGGCAATATAACCATGGAGGGCGTGAGAAGTCGCGAGAATAGTATGGGAACAGATTAAGATGCCTCCACCGGAATGCTAGTGTGGAAAAAGATCCTGGGAAGCTATACTTGTGATGGAAGATGTACCAAAGCACCATGGAACGTGGAAGGGAACCACCGCCAAAGCGGCAATGAAGTCATGAGTTTTGTTCTTACCATCGCTTCCATGGACATCAAACAAACGATTGTAGAAACATAAAGAGAATTATTCTCGAGGATGATTGATCGGGGAAGTCAATCACTTTCTAAAGGGAGAAGAAAAAGGCCGAGACATTACCACCACCACCGTAGATGCACGAACAAAGTCACAAAAAAAGGAAAGGAAACATTCGTGATAGAAGTCGGAACAAAGCCAAAATTTGAATTGCAACTCTATCGTCCACTCTATCGCACAATCGAAGATTTTCATGACAACGTGCTCAGTAGAGTCTTTGCGAGAGATGCTAATGATAAAGAAATAATGAGTCCAAGCGAGAACGACGCGATTAGAAAAAGTGGCGGTGAAGACTATTTCTTTTTACTCAGATGAAGTGCCAAAAGGAAAAGAAACACATGATAGTCCGTTAGTTGTGAAACTAGAGATTAACCCAAAACCGATTGATGGAGAAGATGATGAAGCGAGAAGATTGTCACGATCAACCGAATCCTAATCGACACCGGAAGTTCGGTGAATATTCTTTTTTACCATACTTACAAGACGATGGGAGGAAAGGATGAGGATTTGATCCCCTCGACATACAAGATATATGGCTTTAATGGCACTGCAAACAAGCCAAAGGGGGAGGTTCATATGAGAATACCTCTACAAGGATTATCAACTGATGTTTTATTCTGTGTGGTTGACGTGGAATCTCCGTATAATGCGCTGATTGGGAGGCCATGGCTTCATGAAATCTTGGGGTCGCATCAACATACCACCAATGTATAAAATTTCCACATCCAAACGGCATTGGTATTATACAGGGAGATTGGAAGGAGTCGCAACAATGTCACGAGGTTGATGTAGAAAGCTGCGAAGAAAGAAATGCCAAAACAAAGGGTTGGAAGCAACATGTGAGAGATGAGCAGAGAAAGGAAAAAACTGATGGTGGATGCTATAGAAGTTAGGACTGAACATACCTCGCGAGGTGAATGCCTAGAGACAAAGTAATATTACGATAATAAAGAAGCAAAGGGCATGAGGAACAAAAAGGCATAAGAAGTGAATAATCAACAAAAGCAAGGGAAAGAGTAGCAATTGAAGTAGTGATGTGCGAGAATCTGCAATCAAGAGTATATGAGAATTCGGTTAAGAAAGAAAAATGAAAATACAACAAATGAAATGGAATTTTGCGAATACTTCGCAAACAAATATCAACAAATAATGAAACATGAATGATTGAATGATTTAACAAAGATAAATGAACAAAAGAATGAGACGAACCTTTATGGCGTACACCCTAGTTCGCGAATAACATTTCGTAAGAGGCAAATGTAAGACCTAAAGTGCGTCATATAAGGGGTATCTCTCGACATGGCTCGGGGGAAGGTTACACCGCTCCCGAAGCCCGAGTCATGAAAATTTGGGGCCCATGAAAGCCTATCCTAAGAGGTACCTTGGATTCCCAACTATATATATAAGGTTATACCACAGGTTGGGCGACCGAGGGTCTCTTCTTAGGAGTCGATGTATGCTCAAGGCGCCGAGGTACACGGTTGAGCGAGTGCCGGGATGGATGAACCTACCCTGGCCATTCTTGGCAAGTCTTGGCATATGTTGCACTCGCTTTTCCAAGAAAACTCCACTTAGGGTGCGGCCTCGTAACCATAAACCCTATAGGTATAAGGGATAAGAGGCCGTGCGAAAAACAACCGGTTGTTGTTAAGACCTGGATGGGAGGAGCTAGTCTTGTATGGTCGATGTTTCGCCTCCTTGAAGGGGCAACCTGGAGATGATAAGGCGACGCTCTCCATTAGGGAGTGTCAAAACAGACGCAAATGTCATGAGGCTATATTTTCGCAAGAGAATTTAGGCTTGTCATATTTGTGCAATGATCCTGCAGGAGGCAATAATACTAACGCGAGGGTAAGGCGAGATCACTGGGTCTTTACACGAGAGTGTACGGACGTCTTTTTACACGAGTCATGAGGGCTTTATATTCGCAAGGATATTTAGGCTTATCATATTGCCGCACTAAAACATCCTGCAGAGGCAAAAATACTTGAAAAATGATAAGGCAAGATCAATGGGTTTTTGCATGCAAGTGTAAAAACGTCCGATTTTGTCGATAATGAAAGGTGGCTTTAATTAGGGAGGTCTAACTTGGAAGACCACACGGATAAGGCAAGTCAATGGGCCCTTGCTTGAAAATGCAAGGCGGCTGCGACCTTGTCGCAACAAGAAGAGATAAAATAAAGACTACTTTGGAAATGATAAGGCGAGACAAGTAGGATTCTTGATTTATGAAGATACTGATCATGTCGCAACAGATAAAATAATTATCCAAAGAAAATACATGATGACAACTAAAATCTTCCATCTGAAGATAAATAACAGAGGCAAGTATGGGAATGGAAAGGATACAATATTGTTATTCATCTTCTGATGAAAGAGTTATACATTAATAATGTTGGCCAATTATATTACAAGGAGTGAAGATTGAAATGTACAGATATTACAAGCAGCGAAAGAAAACAAAAAGAATTATCTCTTTGGTGATCCTTCTCCTTCATCGATTCTTGATCCTATTATTCTCATCGCGAATTTTCTTCGCTAGCCTCACTATCGGAGACGTCCGAGAGGCAGGCAAATTCTCGGAACCTTTTAGAAAGCCAGGGATATAAATGCGAGAGGATATTGTGGTCCTTACAAACATACTCCATGGCTCCATTGCGAAACGAACGGCATCATTATTAAAATTCGCCACCGTCGTTAGAAATTGTTTCTTCAACTTGACATATTTATTCTCGCGAAGGAGAGACTCCTTGCAGCTGTTCTTTTCGAGTTTCAAGTTCTTCAATTGTGTACTGGAAAATTCTGGCGAGTTGTTCTTTTTCGCATTCAAGCTCTCTAATTCTAACTTGAAGTCTCTTCTGATTCTACAAATAAGTAACAACAAGTTAATA
Source organism: Papaver armeniacum (assembly GCA_023531295.1). Classification (NCBI taxonomy): domain Eukaryota; kingdom Viridiplantae; phylum Streptophyta; class Magnoliopsida; order Ranunculales; family Papaveraceae; genus Papaver; species Papaver armeniacum. Next base: position 60,961 of record JAJJWW010002886.1, on the reverse strand, counting down.
ATTTACAAGCAATACTACAAAAGTAAGAAGCATGAAGGTATAATAAGTAACCTTCTCTATCGAGATATCATATCTTTAATCAAGGAAGTATGCTCGGCATGAAGACTAACATCAACACCTAGGTTATTCCCGGCATTATCTAAAACTTTCGCAGCCCAGGCGAATTCATCATCACTATTAATAACAAGAAGAGAACGAACTTGCTCTTCTCATTTTGCTTTTAGTATGGTATTCACGATGAAGGAGTTCATCTCGTTCAACTTGCACACCGAGAAGAGATTTGTGGAATTACCGCTAACTTTGTGCACCTCTGTTAGTAATGCGATCATTCTCATCTATGAGATCACTAATTTTCTTCCTTAAAGTCTTGATTTTATTCTCGGAATCAAGGTACATTCGTTTAAAGCGATTAGTTAAATTTAAGCTAGATCGTGTTCGATCTCTAAGAGATGATATTTGGATTGAAGATCTTTTAATTAAAGGAGGTTAATTTTATTTGAGAAGCTACTTAGAGATTGATTGAGGCGAGTAAGAAGGACATCATCATTCATAGGCTCGGAAATGAATGGAGAAGAATGGATTCTTCGGAGAGATTATATACGTCTGCGAGAATAATAGTCGACAAAGAAAAATAGAAGATAGCATGAAAAGGATTTGAGAATTGAAAATTACTATACCATAAAGTCAGCTGATTTGAATTCCGAAGAGTGGTTACTCTCTCCTTTTGGGAATCCGGAGATCGGCTTCTAATTTTTGAATCCGATCGCGAGATGACGCGGCTTCAACTTCCGGCTCTTGGGTCTTCTTGTTCGGTTGTAAATTTTCTTTTCAAGAATGTTGCGTCTTCTCTCGAGATCCGAGGCAACAACAAAAGAGGTTTTTCCAACCTATGAAAGGAGATAGAAAAATCGTTAATATATATATATTTAAAAATTTAAAATTAAGGAAATATGACTGCATACATACCAAGGAACCAAGTGCATTCAAGAAGTCAGGAGACACAATTCTAGAGGCTCCATTGAAAGAATTATTGCCCTCTAGTAAAGCAAGATTACACACATTTGCGAGAGTCCCGCAAAGAGAAGCTAGGGAGCATCTCCCATTCCTTGGAAAGAATCGAGAAGATGCTAGATAACCGATCCATAGAAGAACCGCCAATGGAATCTCTTTCGTGAGAGAGGGATTCGAATCATGGTTATCCTCGTCGAAGATTCGGAGCTTGGGCTAAGGCGAGAAGAAGACCGAGTCTTTCGCTTCTTAGTTAATGGAGCAGAAGACCTACCTTTGCGAACAGCGGTTTACCCTTACTTCTAACCTTCGCGTTACGCCTTCTTCAACTCCAACCTTCGCACATAATTAAAGATAAGAAACAGAGGCAACAATATTGTTTCAAATAACAAAGGAAATGTTTCTTACTTCACCCGTAAGCGATCGAAGTATCGTCGAGTACTTTCAACGGATCGTCCTTGTAGCTTCTTCTCAATGCAGCGTCTGAAAAATTCCACAAACTCAAAGCAAATATAAAAAGAAATTTGTGAGGGCAAGATTTGAAGTGGAAAACATACCTCTTTTGCCTTATCAAAGCCATTTGAATTCCCAAGGATGATATCTGCGAGATTCGCAGAAGAATATGCGAGCCCGCGATGTAAGGGCCATTTAAAATCAAGGGTACAACCCACCACTTCTCATCCTTGAGTGGCGAGGAGTATTATTGCCCGGTGCCGCCAATATCTTGCATGAGTAATTTATCCTCGGGGACATTATCCTTCTTTTTCGAATGCCCAAATAGATTTCACGTTCCTCATCTTTATCACCTGAATAATTTTCAAAAAAGTTCTCTCACAAGTATTTCTCAGCTTCTATTTCCAAGTTTGCGAAATCGGGGTTTCTAATAGTATTAGGGTATAAAGATCCTTTGCCAGCACCACGGTTCGCGAACTCAAGCATTAGGCGAATGCAATCGCCACATAATTGATAAACAGCCCGAGAGAATTTTTCATGGGCCAAGATTTCATAAAATAAGGGCATCTCGGGATTGTATAAGGGAATGGGAAGTCTGAGAAGTCGACCTAGCGAGACTATAATTTTTTGATCATCACATTGATGATCAAAAAACAACTTTGCAGAAAGAATAGATGAAGGTTCTTGATCAGGAATGGTTGATAGAGTAAAACCCTTCTCGAGCAACTTCTGTTGAACTTCTTCAAAAGAAGCTTTGTATGCACGACTGATGAAAGCCATTATCAGTATGGGAATGGATGGGAGATTGGAGATTAGGATCAGCGTTAGAAGGGATGAAGAAAAGAGTTACAGTAGCAGGAGCGCAAATTGCGGAAGGAGAGAGTAAAGAAAAGTTGCAGAGAGAAATTAAAAGAAGGAAAGAGGAGGAAAAGAAAGCTATATATAGAAAAATCAAAAAAGATTCTTGAGAAAAACGAGGCATTTAATGCGAGAAGAGACACGAACGGACGAGAATAAACGGGTGGAAGAGACGTGTCAAGAAAAAGACTTTAATAGTCAAAATCGTGTAATAAGCACGGAGGGCAAACAGAGATAAAGATAAGTAGTTGCGGCAAATCAAAATATTGATTCTCATAATATTCTCCCCTCGCAGAGAGATGTAGGAGAGACAGAGACGGAACTTCATATATATACTACAAAGAAGCTTCTTAACTTCGCTAAAAGAATAGAGGCAAGTACGTACTTTTCAAGAAAAGTATTCTTTCGCTCGTTCCTTCACCAATTGCGACCAAGGATTATTACAACAATGAATTTTCCTTCAAATTGCCCTTCAAGCAATATTCAAGGAAAAAGAGGCAAGATGTAGGATCATAATATCGCAACGGACAAGGTTCGCGGATTAATAAACGCCGGTGTCGCGAGGAAGTCGTAGGGAGCTAAAATAAACGACGCGATGAATAACGACAAAACAAAACAATTGGAAGACATGAAACTGGCGAGGATTAAGAAGTGTCGCGAGAATGAATACTCGTGCACTTGCAACACTTCCACCATTCCCGAAAATAAAGGATAGCTTAGTAAATCATCCACTATGTATTACCCTATATAAAGGGGTAAATGAGTCTTTGAGGGAGGAGATTTTTTTTGAATTGGGAAGCAAGTCATTAGGAGAGAGAAAGTTTAATAAATTTAGTTTCAAGTGTAATTCTATTGATTCACCTGTGTAAACATTTCATTTAATCAATTAATAAATATTCTTGATCACATATCTTTTAATGGATTAGTCAAGCAAAATCGAGTTTAGGGGTAACATTAGGATTTCAACTACACATGTTTTATACTTTATAATATAACGTTACACATTTTGTGGCGTTATGAAATTAGCATAATATGTTTTTATTCACCAATACCCACCACCACCATAAAACCATATGAATCCACTTTTTTATCCACCACCACCTAGTGGCGAGCCAAGGGTTGACTAACTTTGGCTCTAACCCCTTAAATTTTTAATAACTTCATAAATTTTTAGTTTATTTTATAAATAGTACTTTGTCCATATATTTTATGGTTTAGTCCACCAAAGTTTACATGTTTTTTTTTTTTTTAAAGAGGCCTCCTCAATGTCAATTTTGACTCCACCACCCACCATCACTGCCGCCCATCCCATTAGGTTGTTGGACGCAATTCTAATTTTCAATCACAAATGCCATGTATGAGGTTTAGATTGAACAAAATTTCGTCAATTGATTAGTTTCATTATTTTTTTTTCCTTGTATATATGCTTTTTTTGTATTTCAATCAATTTTATTGCAATCATGAGGTTGGATACAGGTGAAAAATGGACTTTGTATCCCATTTTACGATAAAAGAACAAAAATAAATATAATTGTGCTTGGCTCCGCCCTTAACCACCACTAATCTTTCGACCTCCACCTCTTCTACTACTCATTGTCGAATGTCCATTGATTCTATTTATCAAAATAACTTATTAATAGAAATAAAAATTATAATTAATTAAGAAATTTTATAATTAAAAAATGATTAGTCATTTATTATAAGCAATTAGTGAAACACTAATTAATAAAACACTTTATAATGAATAGATTATTTATTATGTGCAATTAGTGAAACACTAATTAATAAAGCAATTATGGTATTTAAGTTGAACAAACCACCACTGTTGATTTATCTTTTCTATCAATTCCAACCAAGGTGGAACACCTGGTTAGAGCCACTCTTATGACACAATAGGTCACGAGTTCGAACCTCCCATTATAATTTTTGAAATTCCATATCTTGACTTGAGTATTCATTTTTCATTCATAATATTGGAATTAATGCCACGTGTGCGAGTTGTAGGGGGTGGTCAGGAGAACCACAACCCTTGATTTATCTTTCCCACGGACAAATCCTGACCACCACTCAGACAGGCAAACTTAGCCAAACTGTGCTTTATACTCTTGACTAGATCTTAACCCGTGCCGTAACGGCACGGGATATTTTGTCTCTAATACGATATTGTTCACATTTTTCTTGCTTCATTTTATTCGTGAGTAATTATTTTGATATTCAAATAGGTTTTGGGAAACAAAATGGGTTACCTGATCTTTTTATTTTTTTACTTAAGCATGTTATTCCAATTTATTATCTGGACGGAGTAATAATGTTGTGCCAACATGAAAATAAAATAAAAAATACAGTAAATAAAATTTTTCCATATTTATTGTTCCATCATACCATAATTTCAAACTTCAAAAAGAATATTTCATCTAACAGTACATATACCTAAACTGCAATCCAACTCCATGATGTTTATGAATACTTTTGTTAGAAATTATTGATAACTAAGGCTCTAAGAGTGAAGCAAAAACCCATAATATTTTCCCTACTATAGATAAACACTATTTATTTATTTTTGCAAAATGTGAGAGTTATAAAAATGAAGAACCCTTGGCTATTGGAAGGTGAGATATACATGTGAGTTGAAAAAATAAACTTATAATAGTAAATCAAAACATGTGTAAGATTCTTTCTCAATCATATTGATAACATAATATTGAAGAAATTAAATGGATAAAAAGATTTCACACCAACTATGCTAAGTAGTGCATGAATGACGTTCTCACATCTAGTGTTACTCAAGTAATTTGGAGTTTTAAAGAGCATAGTCATATTGATATTTGTATCTACATGAATTCAACTAACCTTCCGAAGAAAAATTATTAGTTTCAAGGTAGAGCCGACACCTCGCCTTCAATGTATACAACACACATTGGGTTTAATCGGCCTTGAGATTAAACCAATACCCCAATATTAGTCAAATAATGTCTACAAATACGGGATCGAAACAATGTGATAACGGGAAAAATGAGAGACTAACATCAGGTTCTACAAAAAAATACCCTATATGTATCAAAGTTTGTTAACCAAACATGTATTCAAATTAAAAAGTCATCAACTTAACACAAAAATATAAAAAACCCAAGTTAAATCAATACTTGCGTAAACAAAACTTATAAGAGAATTTTATAATTATTAAATACCTTTAAAATCACTATTAGAGATTTAATTGCATGCCCATAGCGGTAGGAGGAAATCACGAGTTAATTTGTAGAAATTTCCCGGATATGTAGCAATTGAGAGAAGTTTACTTGCTTTGTGGTGATCGTTCCATCTAAGTGTTGTTCGATTGATTATTTTTTTAGAAGGTTTCGGTTTTCATTGGACAAAGACGAGAGGGAGCGTTTCATTATATTCATTATCATTCGAAAATCCAAGACCAACTACTTCCTATGCTTACGGGATCTCAATACAACCTTAGATTTATCTATTGGACGGAGAAACCTTGATACTAAATATGTAGTTTTTAGTGTTATTTATTATATAACGTGATATCCAAATGTTTTTTCTTCTTCTTAATTTTCATGTATTTTAACCGAGTTTATATTAGCATTAAGACGATCAACCACATTTCTAATTTATAGTGTTATCCTTTTGTGTGACACATAATTAACATAGTCAATTACTACTCATCAAAAAATAGGCGATTACCACAAAACCACGAGATATTACTTCTTTCTCCACCACCATTTTCCATCCCTCGTAGAATATTGGGCGCACTTATAACTTTTAATCCCACACGTCATGTATAAAGTTTAGATTTAACAAACTTAGGTCGTCAATTAATTTATTCAAGCTATATGTTTTTTTTATACTGCAGAAAATCATGCGTACGAACGGTTACCAAAGATACGGTGGCACCAAAAACAACCATTTTGTCTTATATGATTTGGTATCATCCCAAAAGTATTTTTATCCGCCTTTTTTGATCGTGTCAAAAACAACCAACTATACTTTTCACAATATAATGTTACCCATCATGTAAAAAAATTTATTATTTTGATTCAAAAGAAAAAACTAATACCACCGCATTAAAACCATCCAGCCACTATTTCTTCCACAAAACTAATGTTACCGCCTCCACCACTTTGTAACACATTCCACAGCTTCCACCACTTACTTCTTCCTCTACTACCACCACCACCACTAATATCTATTGAAATAATTTTTGTCAAAATTATTACTTATTTATGGAGATATGTATTAATATTAATTAAGGGATATTTATGATGTAAAATTAATAAATCATTTATCATGAGAAAATTAATGTTTCCTAAATTAATAAAACACTTATACTAATTAATATTTAAGTTGAACAAACCATAACCATAGATTTATCTTCTCTCTAGACAAATCACTTATACTAATTAATATTTAAGTTGAACAAACAACCACTATTGATTTATCTTTTTTATCAATTCCAACCAAGGTGGAACAATGGTTAGAGGCCACTCTTATGACACAATAGGTCATGAGTTCGAACCTCCCTGTTATAATTTTTAAAATTCAATATCTTGACTTGAGTATTCATTTTAATTCATAATATTGGTGAGTATTCATTTTTAATTCATAATATTGGTGAGTATTCATTTTTAATTCATAATATTGGAATGAACACCACGTGTGCGACTTGTAGGGTGTGGCACGGAGGATCCGCGACCTTTGATTTATCTTTGCCAAGGATAAATCCGGCCACCACTCATATAGGCAAAGTTAGCCTTGGCGCACGTGCGAGGTTATGGGTGTGGTGCAGACTGCTCATGACCAGTAGATTTATCTTTGCCAGAATAAATCCACGGCCACCACTCGAAACAAACTGCTTTATATTGTAGATGTATCACTAAAATCAGTGCCTCATTCCATTTTTTTTTAAAAGCGTGGTGCCAAATTCCGTATGGAAGTAGAGATAGTAGTAAGAACTTTTTTTTTCGCACAGCTATGCGGCTATGCGCCTATGCCCATATCCTGAGTAAATCCAACCAGACCAACCGTGCTGATCCCACCCGCCATTCCAACGGTAAGATCTCATTTTCACTTGGGGATCGGAGAAAATAGGAGATTCAACTATCCCTGGGAGTCGGACCCTCTACCTCTTCCATGAAAATTGATGTGTTATCTGATACAGTAGTAGGCGTTATAAGTAGTAACCACTCAATATAATAGTAGGCCTATTCTAAGTTCCTAACTTGTTGCCTCATGAGAAATGCTCGGAAGGAAAGATATATCATTAACCAAAACTTATTAGAAAAATAAAATCAAACACATTCAAATTTATTTAAATAATAGAAATTAAAAATCCTAGCTTGTAGGATAGGAAAAGAAAAACCACACCAAAACTTGAATTTGTTGTTTTGGCAAACTTCATGTTGAATAATGGAAAAATGTAAGCCACAAACGCTCAATCAAACAGACTCTTACGCAGGCCTGCATCATATTTTAACACCCGAAACTAACTATATATTATTTTCGGCACTGGCTTTAAAGCAAATGTTAAGAGTCCCTGATGAGGAGCCGAAGGAATGCTACCCAAGAAAGAAGGATGAGAGAGTTGTTCATATCCCTTGGTACTTCTGATGTTGTAAGCCCAGATATACTTCTCGTAGCTGAGTATAACCACGTTTTTATCAAGTGGATTAAAACCTAAAACCTGAATTTCTCTAATCGAGTCGACTGTCCGACCAACAAATACTTCATTTGTGCTAGCATATCATACAGTTTAATCTAGAGGTGTAAATTGGGACGGGCCAGACGTTTATGGCACAAAGACCAGACGCGTTAAAGAGCACAAGACGACACGGCTACGGGCACTGACGCGTTGTTTAATGTCAGCGTGTTGTGCCGAACAAAAATAGGCACACCTACCACCCAAGACGCACGTGTTAGCATCGCGCCCAGCCCGATACCGACGCGAAGAAAGCACGCCACGTCATGCGTAAAAATACTACATGTTGGAAACAATGAAGAAATAATGAAATCGGATCTCAACAGTGGAGTCGCGGACTAGGTCGCTATCTTTAAGGTATTTAGCGACTCGCCTCTTGATTGTGCTAGCATCAAAAAATTGTCGAACACCTATGGGATAAAAAGTGATTCACTCTCTTGTTGATTTCTCGCACCTTGAGAAATCGAACCAACTATAACTCTTTCTTTCTTATCTTGCTTTCCGAACTCAATAGATGTAAAACAATCACGCTTTTCATCCTCTCTGTAAAACCCAGTCTTATAAAACTCAAGAGAATCAATCAACTTTAATGACAATAAATTTTGAGTAAATACACTCAATTAACTTTCGTAACGATTAGAAAACGGGCAAAATATAATTGCCTAAATTAATGAAATTAATTAAGAATATTAAGTTGACAAAACGTTTTGGAAATCGAAGTTAAATCTGCAAAAAAAAACATTTTGAAATCGTTGAGACCTCCCAAGGCCCCAAGGCCCAGCTCTCCGGATTTTATTAAGTATATATAAATATATAAATATACCTATTCAAATGCATGGGGTGAGACTTGAACCTAAGTCTATAGTGTGGGAGCCCAAAATAATACCACCACACTATCTCTCTAAGTTTGGTATAATATTACAAAACAATGTTTTTTTAAATATATATCCCAACACTACACAATACACCACATTTGATGCATATTTCACAAAAAAATCATTGTTTTAGTAATTTACGACATTTTATCTTAGGTGTGCTAATTTATTTCTATAATAATACATGTACTAACTAAAATATCTCAAAAATATTTATTTTGGAGAACATAAAATAAGTGTGCTAGCACAACAGTGCATTTCGGGCATGTACGTTTATTTTTCTCGGCACGTACGGCCACGCCATTTAGCACGAAAGACAAAGACAGCACGTCTCGAGTCTCCGGCCAGACCCGGCCCACACGCGGCCACGCTAAGCACGTGACTTCGTGTCTTTGGGATGTCTTGCGGTAATGCGTTTACACCTCTAGTTTTATCCTTGTGCAACGAATACCATCTTCCTCGGGTACCCAAACATTCAAATTTCTCTCTTTATATCTGAGTGCCCAAACATTCAAACTTCTCTCTTTATATCTGATCATAGCGTAACAGATTAACCCTTCTGATTTCCCTAGACATAATTGACTTAAACGCTTGTCATAATCCATCACCCGTTCAGGCACAACCTACATTCCTTGCAACGAGGTCCATGATATTTTTTCTATCACTGAAAGCTACAATTTTGTTGGTTAACTTTTGTATCCAGTAGAAAACACCATTATGGGTAACAAGGCTGTCAATAGTGGAACATCTCCAAGTATGACCAGGATAACAGTAAATATGACTATAGACAATCCATTCACCCAAATCAGAAGAAAATATAACAACCTCGAATGGCCTTGATAGTTTCAAGTTTCCGTACACGAATTACCTGATAACGCGTTGAAATTAGTGATGATGATAAACAATATCCATCGCATGCGAAACCAGTCATAACCAAGTATTCTTCTTTTGGTGGTGGGAGTAAAACCCGTTTCTTTGTGAGTGGATCACAAACATAATAAGTCATCTGATTACTATAACTAGAACCAACCCATTACTTGACCCAATAATATATAATCCATCTGTTAATAAGTCTTATATAGTATTCGACAAGTCATAGTTTTTCTTTAAAAAATCAAAAGAGAACCCACTTTGATGATGAGATAACGGGACTTTATTTCCTTGCTGGATATTAATTTCCATGATGAAGTGTTGTGTTTATACCAGTCGTAAATAAAATTAGGGTTTGATAGTATAGATAACCATAACTTAGAAACACACCTTAATTTGAAGGTTGAATTAAAAGGAAGACTAAGAAAGATCTCATACCATGAATCCTCTGTTACAGACGTTTTACCAGGTGTTTGGATGGAAGAAGTACGTGAATTTGAAGAAGAAGGAGATGAAAGAACATAAAGGCACTGCCTTTTTTTTTTATAGTAAAATATTTATTATAGTGGAACTAGCAAACCCTCAAACAAGGAGTTAATTATATAAGGTGGCTGTAATAGTTCTAGCTAATTTAGAAAGGCCAGCCGTCGCAGAAGCCCTTTTTTTTTTTTTGATCGATTGAAGCCCCTTCTTTTTGGTTGGCTGATTGGTCTTTACCTGCAAAAAAGATTCACCATGTGCGGCTACATTGTATTCAATCCCCTGCTTGTCAAATATTCTGATGCATTAATTGCACCGCCTAAAATGCTAAAAAATGCGTGAAATCTAAAATAAGATTCTGTCTCCTCTTACACTTCAGCGATGCAATAAAAGTATAAAACAGCATCAAAAGTTCTGTTGTACGGATTTTCATCAAAGTAAAAACATATGCGCATGTTACAATATACAACTCCACCGTCGTCTCCACAATCGCTAAAAAACATTTTAGAAGGATTGTTATATTACCTGCTTCTGTCCTCCTAAATCTCCAGAAGAGACACTGCACACAGTATAAGGTTAGTGAATATCTATTTTTCCTACGGGAAACAAATCCTCCAGCTCGCTAGTCATTTTTAGTACTACTGAGAAAGGATTCATTAATTGGTTAGCAATCAAGGTAAATAATATCCGAATACACAAGGATTAGTGAATGGTCAAGTCGGTCTTTTTGGCAGTGTGTTTTAACTTTTAACCGACAGGCGACAGTAAAAATGTCGATTTCAGGTATCCGATAGTAGTAAAATTTGAAAACCTGTCTATTTCAGTTTTCAGATAGCCGGCATAAGGTACCTTGGAAGGAAGGGATATAATCAAATCTGGAAAAAGAATCAACGACTATATATATAGAATCGTTTCCAGTTTAGTTCGATCGGTTTTACCTTGTCAACTACAACCAGTTATTGTATAATCAAAAATCATGGCTGCCTAATTGATTGGAAAATTTTCCAGCTAGATTCGCAATCGCAAAACTCAAGCTGCGGCTTTTGTTCTGTGGGAGCATGCACATAGGCTAGGGAGGAATTCTGGGTTGTCGTTTGCTTGATCTGTAACGTTTTGTATTTGCCACATTACGAAGTGGAGAAGGGTCAAGGCCTTTAACGCCAGGGTGGTTATTGAATATAAAAGGCTCCTAAAAACTACAGTAGGATGCAGGAGCAGGAATTATAGAAGGACGAGAAGCAATGAATTGGTGCATGGTAGGAGAACCAGCATGGATGGAACCATAACAACAGCTCAATCTCGGTAACACAGATCGGTTTGTGTCTGATTTAAAATTCAATTTCTTTGATTATGTCTCAAACAAAACATAATGACGCGTCAACTGCAGAATCAATGCTTTGGGAACCAGAAGTCCCGTTTTTAGTGTAATTTCACCGAAGTGGCTGGTTAGATAATTCAAACATGTTTTCATAATTGAGATTACATTTATAAGTAAGGATAAAAAAGAGCTTCAAGAACAAAATCGAGAGATGTGCTCAATGAAAGCCATTCAAACTCTAGCTGTGAAACTGATGAAACGCTGGGGAACCAAATGACCGAAAGGTTTTTTTTTCTTACGTACCCTTCTAATGTTATCTTCACTGGATATCTAACGACTGCCGCAATGTACTTCAGCACAAGCAGTACGTATGTTGTTATTTTACTGCATCCGCGGCAAGTGTAAATATCACTAGTGTAAAGCACTAGGAGTTAACTGAAACTAAGCTTTCAAAATAATTTACTGGGTTGTAAATATCACCAAAATTTAGTTCGGTATCCCTTCCATGTTTTGGGTCATGTAATACAAGAATACTAAAATTGCTCGACAAAAACAAAACCTCACCTCCCTTCTTGAATGACCACATAGGCTGCAAACGTACGCTTCTGTGGACAAATTTCCGATCGTATATGGTGTAAAGTTTAGTCCAAGAATCTCGAACTCCATAATCTCGCATCACCCAAATGTCCAAACAAATTTTGAATCTATTAGCAATATTTTCAACAACTACACAAAGGCACTCATCCAAAACTCCCATAGTCTTCGTCCATCCATATCCTAATAGTTCTTCTGTTTGGGGTACTAGTACTACATTGAAATCCTCACCGCTGATATCGAAAGATATTATGGACCAGGAATACTCTCTGTCAGGTGTATCGATAAACCAGTGTAAAGCACCGCTAACGAGCACTTGATTACTCGGAAGATGAAACTTATAAGGCACACTTTGATAGCAATTCCACGAATTCGATTTTAATGAATAGACCTCGACTGCAGAACTGGCTTTAGGTCTATCAAGGTCTCTAAAACTTATTACCTTGTAATCGTCAGACCGGCGATCATAACCAAAACCATGTATGCACTTATTTGTTGAATTTGGTATTTTCTTGTAATCTTTAGTGGCTGGGTTCCAAATTAAACAAATGTAATGCCATGACCATAAGCAGACGAGGCCATTACAAGAACCAATCAAATCATATGAACAATTTATAACATTGAATGGGCAATCTATTTTAACAATATGATCATTGTTTTCGCTCAATAATAATGAATCATAACTTACAGAATTTATTATGTTTTCACCTCTACTGTGGAGGCCTGTAAACATGAGCCTAGTGTTGTTTATTTGTTTCGCATAATTAAGGTGCATCTCAGCAAAACTAGGATTAGAAATCAATTCAAACCAGAACTTGCAGACACACTTACATGTAAGTATTGATTTCACTGGTAACCTTGCGAGGATCTCAAAAGAGATATCTTCTGAAAAAATTGACATCGTTAGATCTCAGCCTTGCGAACATAAAACTGAAGTTGGAGATGAGAGAAGTCTTTGGTTTTTTCTCCTCCTATATAATAAAACGAAAAAAAGTAGGGTTTTACAGTTTTGTTTGTACATCTAAATGGGCTAAAACAAGCCCATTTAGTTCTCTTTCAGTGTATGGATTTTTTTTTGTGAATAAATTTTTTTGTTGTACTTTTTTTTAGAACTATGATTTTAGGCATACTCAAATCTTTTTGGGCATACCAAGTAAAGACAAAAAGGAGTGTAAATGCAAAATCGGAAAGCCCCTTAACCAAATATTTTTGGTAATGGCAAATCTGCTCTTTTACGATTAGTGTTAATACTAATGATTAGTTAAAATAATTACGATTAGTGATTAATGATTAGTGATTAGTTTTAGGATTAATTAAAAAATTGAGTAAGAAAAAAAAATTAGGTTTTTTTTTAGAAGGAGAAGGGGAAAGTGAGAAAAAATTTTTGTGTAGATTATTTAGTTACCCTTGAATTGTAGTCATTTAGTCAGTGCATTCGCGAGGTTCGACCTATCTTATGTTTTCAACATATCTTATGTTTAATCTCACTTTTGTGTAGATTATCTTACCCTTGAATTGTAGTTACCCTTAAAAATTTTCCAACATATCTTATGTTTAATCTCACTTTTATAGGTTAAAATCATCAAAAATCCTGTGTTTTTTCACTAAGGTTCTAGCGAGTCGGATGAACCCAATCGGCTAATTGAAAGTGTTGATTAAGAGCCGAACCTACCTTGTAGACCCGAGTTCGGCTTGGTTAAATGTCCCTAACAAGTAGAACCCTACATTAACCTGTCTGGAAGAAAAAATGTTTCGGGTTCTAGCTTATATTTAGAAATTACGTAAGGCCTTTAACTGTTGGGAAACACATTGTTCGGCTATTTGAATAAGTAGAATATAAGCCAACTCATCATGTACATTTACGGGTTAATAATTTTGTATTGGTTCGGCACATATTGTGAATATCGTAATAGCGAACTCGTAAATGTGCTAGGTTCACACATATTATGATTATCGAATCCATGCAGAACCCCAGGCATCTCTTTACGCTGACTAGGTTCGGCTTGAAAATTTCATGAAATTTCAAGTTTAACTCACTCATCTACACTTACAGAAGCTTTTGAAGAAACAGGTTGGCTAAAATGCAACTTAATTTTGACCGAACCCAACATTAGATCGTCATTTAATCGATGAAAAACGGCAAATAGGAGATTGGGTTTGTAAAACTTACTTTCTTATCCTCGTTTAGGAGTTGGAGATGCGATTGGTTCAATTAAGTTCAATTGGTGGTTGATTTTCGCTTTCTACACTTGATTGGTTCTTCTTCTTCAATTGATGGATTAGAAGACGATTTGGTTTGCCTAGTCCACCTTTTCTTTGTACGAGTCATTATGTAGTTCGGTTTAATCGACAATCAAATTTTTACGAATCGACAATTAATCACGGTGATGAATTTTTTTTTTTTTTTTTTCGGGCGGGGAAGAGTTCGGCTAGAGGAGGAAGAAGAAGAGATGTTAAGGGAAGCTGATTTTGATTTTTAGAAAACTCGATTTTAGATTTTTGTATTAAGGGTATATGGGTAATTGAGCTACCCATAAGTTACCCTTTATAAGGTCACCCAAGATGGGACTATCATTTTGTATGCCCTAAAAGTTTTATGTATGCCTAATATCATAGTTCTTTTTTTTTATTCCAAGGTCATAAATCAGTCAGTAGTGCCTCCTTGTGCTGGCATTCGTATGTTAGGTTGCAGTGGAGAGAATACGCTTTAGTTTTATTCATTAAATAGGCAAGGCAGTAGAAACATCATGGGTTCTGCTTGTTAGTTTAGTTGGTTAAAAGATTTAGCAGATCTTCGAAATGGAATCGATTACGAACATTGGATCATTCAATATCTGTTATGATCTAGAACATTGTACATTAATGGACAATAAAAATCAACCGTACTTTCTACTCCAGCTAATAAAGATTTCATTTGTGCTAGTATTTCATGAAATTTGATATTTGTTTGTTTTTCGATGCACTCTATTATTTTGGGAGACTTCCCTCTTTGATGTGGTTTGCTCCCCCTTTTCCCTCCCTTTCCACAGAAATTGAAGAAAAACTAGCCGTAAAAGAAATTATTTGTATCATGGGGATTGGGTATCGCATTTTAACTTTAATCGAAGTGTTGTTTGTTTTAATTTGATTCTTTTGATTGTGTAATTATTGTTTGACAGTTTTGTAATTTTAAAAGTAAGTTTACATTTCTTTTAGTAAAATTAATTGAGTTTGAAATTTCATATATTTTATGTACGAAAATATTTTAGAATGAAAAGCCTGGTCCTACACGAGTGGCGGTCCGGAAATTTGGACTTGCTAGCTGGATCGGACCCGACCCACAAGGTCGAATCCGTGTCCGCTGGAAGTCCAAAAATTCGGGCTGTCACAATCATGTTTTATTAACCTTGTCATTTCTTAAATCAACCAACCATAAGTTCTTCCAAGTCAAAAATAAAAACATCCTAATTTATTCAATGGAATTCCAGCACCACAAATCAAGTCAGTGTGAACCTAGTTTAGTTGAATTTTATCGATCGCAGTTGAAAGAATTTTGAATAAATTAAGGGTTAGCAAAACTCTGCCCTAATTTTCCATGTGAAACTTGATATGTTTGAGGTAAAAAAACATCACCGCAGAAAAAAGAGGAAGATGGTAGAAATCAATTTAATTCATAGTTGTTAACGAGCTTGAGATTTTTGTGGATATGAACTGCGCAAAGTAGTAGAAAGATATATAGCTGTTCTCAGAAAGATCAGAGAAGACAACAATTTATTTTTCTTATTTTCTTTCTAATGACATGGCAAGAAGAGAACAATCTCTTTCTGCCAAATCACCTGCCACTAGGGCTGTCAATGGATAAAAATCCTTCAGATATTGGCAATACCGATAAGGTTAAGGTTAAGGGTTATCAGATATCTGGTATCCGATAATATCCGTCGAATTCAAAAATTCCATATCGATAAATTAAGGATAAGCTATCGATATCGGATATTATTAGATAATTTTAGTTATCTACTCATGATACAAAAAACTTCCAATAATTTGCGTTAATATTTAATAATTTCCGATAATTTCGATAATTTCAGTTAATAATCGATAATTTCCGATATTTACTTAGGAGAGACGTAATCAAATGGCTAAAGAGTAAACCTAAAGGGTACTAGGTATCGAAAATTTCCAAAATTTTATGATATAGTTATACACTAACGGTATCGGATATTAACCTAACTTAAACTCCCTTAACCGTACCTTTATGTTAATAAACGGATATCCGTTACGTTAAGGTTATCGGATATCGGATAACCGTTATGTCGGATATTAACCTAACGGAATCCGGATATTCTAAAACGGCTACCGGATATCGAATATCCATTGACAGCCCTACATGCCACGTTGAAATCAGCTGTTATTTAGCTGTTAGATGCCGGTCAAATAGCAATTTCGCACAATTTCTTACATTTCTGTTTTGCTCACGCAAGACTGTTGTTTTCCTCTTGTGTTTGACTTTCAAATTTTCATTTTTCTTTTTTGGAAACCAACTTTACACTTGGGTTTGGGTATCTTGGTTTTAGTTATCCAATTCCGAAATTTGGTACAACCCGGTCCTTGAATACATTTTTACGGATGATTTTCCTGAACGACCTCTTTTGCCATAAATCCCTAGATTTTCTACCACCGCCGCTTAAGAGGAAGATACCATTTCATCGACAAACTTCCGGCAATAAGCGACTGAAATGGTAAGTGCGATTTGGAATTCATTGTGATTTCATCCGAGATATGTTGATGGGAATCCCTAGCCAGGTTTCAAATTAGTTCACTCTCTATTGAATTCGAGTGTTGTTGCTGAAATCTGGAAATGGGTTTTTGATCTCAAGGGACTAATGTTTCTGATTGATGCTGCTGAAAGTGAAAATTAAGAGTAACATCTGCAAATTCTTCTAATTTGAAATAGTGATTTGATTAATTTGAGTGTTTTTGCTGAAATCTGGAACTGGGGTTTTTGTGGAAGCTTCAGAGTTGAGGTAATCTTCTAAATTCTATCTTCGTTTAGTTCTGTGTTTATGTAATTTGTGTCTTTAGGTTTTGTTTTGTCTGCAACATTGTGAACCCACCCTTTCATCTTAAACCCTAGCTAGGTTTCCAATCAGTTCACTCTAGACTAGAGTGAAATCTCATATTTTCTAAAATTGGATATGTTGATTTGATTAATTCGATTTTTTTGCTGAAATATGCTAAATCTTCTTTATCAGGAAGCTTCAGAGTTTATGTAATTTGTGTCTGATATTGGTTTTCGGTTGGATTCTGTCTGAATTATGGCATATTCATTGTGAACCCCTTCCATTTGTGTTTGTGTACAGACAAACTGAAATTCTCATGGATTTGTACAACATTGGTAAGGCAGAGGATAGGATTAGCAAATTACCCGACTCACTTCTTCATCACATCCTCTCTTTCCTTGATATCAAGCATGTTGCTCGTTCTTCTGCACTTTCTAAAAGATGGAAATACATATGGACATCTATCCCCTCTCTTGTTTTTCCGCAATATCATTCTGAACCGCCCTCATCCTCCGAAACCAATAAGTTCATGGAATTTGTGGATAGAACATTGCATCTTCATGATACGTCATCAAATATACAAAAATTCCGTCTCAAGACGAATGAACACATGAGTGCATCTCGGGTTCATTCATGGATCGAAAATTTAACAAGGCGTAAAGTCGAGGAGCTCGATCTCTGGTTAGATCAAGAAAAACCTTTTTTTATTCCTCTATCTCTTTTTACATGCGAGTCACTGATTAAATTGGAGCTAGTGGGGAACGATGCTACCCATCTTCCTAGAAGTTTCTGTTTTCCAAAACTCAAGAGCCTTAAGCTCTCTGGAATCCGATTAACTGATGATTGCAGCTGGAACGAGCAACACTTTTCTAATTGCCCTGTCCTTGAAAGTTTGACTTTGGAATTCTGCACTTGGTCTGATATAAGGAATTTCTGTATATCGATTCCTACACTGAAACTTTTGGAAATTTATAACTTGAGAGGGATTGAAGATGGTTTACGAAACTGTGCTCTCAAAATTGATGCACCAAATCTAGTGTCACTTACGTATTGTGGCAGTGTGGCAAAGGAATATGTTCTTTCCAGCTTTCGAACACTAGAATCTGCAGAAGTTCTCATTCATGAATATGGCGGTGTACAAAGGGAGATAGGTTATGGTGCAGCTGTACGTAAGTTCTTTCATGCGCTTTCACACGTACAATGTCTTGAAATATATGCTGAAACCCTAGAGGTATTCCTCTCTCTCTTTGTGCTTTATTTCTTTATGTACTGTCTGTATGGTAAACGGGAATCCTCAAAACTGATACATATATATACTTGGTTTTATTTCCCTGTGATGAATAGACTCTCTCTACCATAGATGACTTCGTAAACATCCTACCTCATGTATTTCATGATGTGGACGAGTTGATCCTGAAAGAAGGAGAAACCACTGATAAGTCACTATTTCTATTGCTCAAAGCACTACCTAATTTGAGGTGGCTTGTACTTGAAGAGGTAAGTGCACAACACTTTTGATTTTTATGACTTATCTTTCAGAAGAAATGGCCAAACAAGTCTTGGGTTTTTATATTCTTCTATTTCTTTGTTTTAACTCAGAGCTGCATTGACGACAATAAAGTAGAACACAGTTGGGCTGGTTATATGTTGACTGCTGGATGCATGTTTCAACACCTAGAGACAGTTTACATTGTGCGTTTTAGTGGGAATGCAAGGCAGATGAGATGGGTGAAACTGATATTGAAGTCTGCAAACACTTTGGAAGCAGTTACACTATGTCTAAGAAGTGATGATTCGATAAATAAAGAAGCACTTATGTCAGAGTTACAAAGTCTTCCAAGAGCCTCTGATGGGTGTGAGTTTGAGTTTAAAGAGTACTGATTGTTGGAGAAACATCTCGCACTGTTAGTTATCTTGTTAGGATTTAAGCGCTTTATTTGTGATTCAATTTTGAATCAAACAATAGTTAAAGACGCATAAAATGCAGAATCTATATTTAGTAACAACTAACAATCTCAATAGCTTTCCTTTATTTGAATCGTAGTCGCACTTGTTTATATGAACTTTACAATGAATGGTACTGTACATATGCTACTTAATGTTTTTCTTATGCTAGCTCTCATTGAATAATGTCGTCAGAACTTTACAAAATGTCGAAGAAAATGAAGAAAACCTTTGTTAGTTTTAAAGAATGAGCTAGTAAAATCTAACTACAGATTTATGCTGCACAAGTATAGGTTATGTTCTTCCAGATGAGGGGTGGACGTCGCCTTTTCAAGTATCTGAAAGGAAAATCGTTCATGTCAGGACCTGGTTGTTATTTGAGCAAAAGTAACCATCAGGAACTGAAATGAAATACAGATGAGTAAAAGTTTTAGTATTACCTTAAATCCCAGTTTTTCATATAGTGCCAGTGCTGGTTTGTTATCTCGGCGGACATGTAAGAATACTTGTTTTATACCTGTCACATCAAGATTCTTTGTTGCATTAGCCAGAGCATGCAATTTGGGGGTCTGACAGGAAGATAACTTAAGCAGTTTTAAGCCTTACATTGCAGAGAAAGGTAATCTTACCGTTTTGTTTTGCAGATTCAATTGCAAACTTCAGCATGCTGCTTCCAACACCAATGAAACGAGCACTTTGGGCAACAGTTAGATTCGAGATTATGACATATCTCTGTGATTCTCTTTTTTTGAAGGTGGTAAACATCTTAACCTTCACAACTTCCTGCGCAATCAATGGATATTCAAATTTTTAAGTGATTCTCAATATCAAATTATCAACTGCTACAGACTTAAATCAGAAAATTGTCAAAGTCTAGTACCTCAGGGTAAGTCTCCCCACGTAGCAGGTACTTGACGCGATAATCCAGAGTTCCAACGACGTTTTTTAGCGCATTCTCGCCTTCCTTTCTTATGGCGATAATGCACATGTACGGCTGTATAGTCCGCTCCTTGCATCGCCTCTTTATTACATTATACTCCTGCATTGATAGACACGAGTCATTAAAGCACTACGAATCATATGTTATGCTAATTCTCAATAATTGCAAGTGTAATTTTACCTGCTCGGCGTGTTTCTTTTTGAAGCTACCAGCAGCATAACTGCGTAAAAACAGAAAGTATCAAAAAAAAAATTAATCTCGAAAATAGTCCTGAACTCAGTTTTAGGATGAAATTAAATTCAGTTGTTAGATAAGTAATACAAACCGATCTTGTGGGTGTTCTTCATAAAATCCTTCTGCTTTCAACCGTGCTGATACCTACTCAAAAACCCCAAATAAACCCACCTTCAAAATCTTATTCAGATAAACCAATTAACAGAAAGATTTCAAAATTACTTACCCAAAACTCTTCATCAAATTTGGCTTCTCTAACCACATACTCTTCATTATCTGACGAAATCGAAGCACCAGTACTATGTTCTTCTTCATCGTCTCTTGGCAATGCAAATAGTACTGAACTAAATTTCCTGTAATATATATGCGCAAACAGCTAAGAACCCCGAAATTTCTGCCTGAATTGCAAAATTCATCAAGAATCCAAAGAATGAATTCTGAATAGAAATAAGATATTGAAATACTACTACTGACATTGTTGCAGGAGAAAGAAGAACTGATTTATTAGCAGAATGCTGAAGAAAACGCAAGAACTTGGGATTGAATTCCCTGAATCAAATCCACAAAACCCAACTAAGAATTCATGAAAAAAAAAAAAACCCCAGAGATTCAGAACTGAAGATAATGAACTCACATTGTTGCAGGAGAAGAAACAAGAAAAGATTTTCTAGAACAATGCAAGAACTTGATATTGAATTCCCTGTATCAAATTCACAAAACCCATCTATGAATTCATGAAAAAAACTAAAAACCCAGAGATTAAGAATAGAAGAAGAGAATGAAGTACTAACATTTTTGCTGGAAAAGAAACAAGAACAGGTGGTTTATGTGAAATTCTTCTTCTTCCATGGAAAGAAGAAGAGGAGGTATACAGCAACTTGGGTCGTGTTGTTTGATTCATTGACTGCAACATTTTGTTTCTTCTTCAATGGAGTAAAATTGTTTTGGGTCTGCCAAATTGTTTTTGTTTTGGGTCTATAAAATTGAATGAATGGGTTTTTGATTCATTCATCTGTCCTTTATAGGTGAAGAAGAAGAAGAATCAAGAACAACTGAAAATTTTGTGTTCTGTTTGTTATTTTAGTTGGTTAAAAGATTTAGCAAATCTTGATATGGAGTTCATTATGACCATTGGATCTTTCTTTAATCTGTTATGATCTGGAACAATGTACTCTTGCCACGTGGTGTTCCCATTTTATCCACCCAGAGATAACTAAGGGGAGGACCAAGGTTACTAGGGGGTTGTTATTCTGCTTCCCAGACAAGATTTGGGGAGCGTTTGGCAAGTACAAGATTGTTTTCTCGATCCGAAGGACCAAAGACGTCTTATAAATCACGTTGCCAAACTAGGCATTGGCATTTGCCAAGAAGGATGCTATGGGGATTCTTGGCATTTTCGATCAGTAATGGTGCAAAACTGTTGGGCAGTCTCCTTGAAAGTGCCCGCAAATTTTGAGCTGTGCAACTTGGGTCAGCTGCCACTGCTGAATCAAAGTTTGCTGGTATCATATATACTTATGAAATTTGAGTTGTAGTTTTTTCTAGATCCAAAATGTTAGTACTACCTAATACCTATCATTAGGGGTGTAAATTGGGCCGGGCCGGGATGCCCGGCCTAATTATTAAAGAGAAAATGGGTCATTTGTCCAAAAAAATTTAAAACACGGTTCAAATGGACGAGTAAAAAAAAGTACGGGTGAAATAGCCAAAAAAAAATAGCAAGGATGAAAAACGGATTTCATCCCGGGGCTTATACTTAAAAAATAGCAAGGATGAAACTTGGATGCATCCCTGTAAAATAAAAAATAAGAAAAAAATATTTGAAAATGGACAGGATGAAACTGGTTACATCCTGCCTTTTTTTAAATTTTTGTCCATTTAAACAGTATCTTTTTAATTTTTGGCTATTTAAACAGTATCAAAACCTAAGTGTCTTTTTCACCCAGAAATTCTTGATTTTGGCCTTTTTGACCAATTTTGTGATTATTAAATGGGACGGTACAGGGCGGGCCAGAACATCTCTTAACCATGAAATTAAAAGGGCCGGACGGGCAGGGTTATTTATCCACAGTTAGTACCCAAGGCCTGCCCAAGCCTGTTTAGTAATTTGGGAATTAATGTATACAAGTTTTACTAAAATCAAATACGATGAGATTGAGATGGGAACAAGATAAACCAAACTTCCTATAAAATTTTCCTGTATTGAATCATCAGAAAAGGAAACTACCTTAGATTTTGCTCAATATTTTCTCTATATGGTCAATAAATTTAGATTCCTATGGAGTAGAAGTTAAGAAATATATATGAGAACTATGAGATTATTTGTATTAAGTATATGTACCCAAGTATATTCTAGGATAAAAAAAAATGAGAATAGTCACTTAGGCTTGGAAAATGGATAACATTAACGGGCTAATAGGGCGGGTAACATTGACGGCCTAATAAGGTGGGTATTGGGTCGGGCAAAAAAAATTGATTTGTGGCCTGTGACCTCCCTCTTATTTAAATGGGCTAGGTCGGGCCACCAGAATAATGGCCACGGAACCCATGGTGTCATGAGACAGGGCGGACGGTAATGGGCCTTGGGCTGCCGGGCAAAATTTACACCCCTACCTATCATTACATTACTAAGTGTGTAGGAACAAAATCTCGCAACAGTAATATCTCAACGAAGTTTTAACTAAAGGGTGGTTGCGAAGGTCATCGCAGAGTGTTACAGAAGTGATGTAGCGAGTGACGTCAGCATAGTCATAAGGAAAGTGTGAAGATCCTGCGAAGATCGGGATTACTTTGCGAAGAAAACCCTTGTAAGCTTGCGAGAACGACGCAGATCAGATCCGAAAATAAATGATGGCTTAGCTGTCATCCACTATGTAAAATCCTATATAAAGGATCAAGCAATGTCGAGAGAGGGGGATCTTTTTGGAGGGTTAGAAGAAAAAAAATAGGAGAGAGAAAGTCCATAGTTATTTTGATTTCCTTGTATTCTTATTACTTCTGTAAGATTCATCAAAAAGATAAATAAAACTTTGTTAATTGGTCATGGAATTTGATTAGAACAGTGTGTAATCTTGGAGGGGTGTGGTTGTAGGAAATCCTGCAACCACATATTGGCGCTAGAAACAGGGATTGATTTGAAGAAAGTTTTAAGAGATTGGTGAAGAATTTGTGAAATTGGCAAGAGATCACTAAAATTGAAAAGATGGTAAGGAGAAGCACAAGAATTGCAGGAAGGAGGGGAAAGGAAATGGGAGAATCTTCTACCGAATATAGAGTTGCCCCAAAATGAGATTTTGCAAAAATCCTCAATTTTTTGAATTTTGGTTGAGCCTATAATCCTGACTTAGATTATACAAATGGATTTCTTTACCAAAATCCTACCATAATCGGTAGTCAAGATAGTTCATATAACTACCGAATATAGAGTAGCCCCAAAATGATATTTTGCAAAAAATCTTCTTTTTTTGAATTTTGGTTGAGCATATAATCGGTAAGATAGGAAGAGTTATCGTGACTTAGATTATATCTTGACTCAAGATTCAATTATTCTCGAGAATTAAATGACGTTGTGCGGCGGGACTGAAAACCAAAAAATCCAAAACAGAATGAAATTCAATTTTCTCGTAGGTCGAACACAGCCGGGAGGGGCTACGCCCCCCGGACCCCCCAGACCCCCTGTATAGCGTACCAGCATTGTATTCATACCACGTCCATGCCCGCACCCGATCTTTTTCAATCGCATTGGTTGAGCCTATAATCGTAGCAAATGAAGGTATCCCGACTTCCGATTATACGGTGGGCCTCTTCTCGAAATCCTAGCATAATCGGTAGTCAAAGATAGTTCATATAACTACCGAATATAGAGTTGCCCAAAAGAGATTTTGCAAAAATCCTCTTTTTTTCTAATTTGGTTGAGCCTATAATCGGTAGTCAAAATAGTTCATATAACTACCGAATATAGAGTTGTCCTAAAAATGAAATTTTGCAATCGTTAGCTAACTAAACTACCGATTATGAAGGGGCATTCAAGTATTTTCATCCTATTTTGTCTTTTGTGTCGCCCCTAATTCGTTTGGGGTCGCCCCTAAAAATGCTAGCATTTTTTTCTGAACCGTGTTGTATGTTTCCTAGTCGAGACTATGTAAAGTTAGGTAGTCTCATACTTCCTGGCCGATATTCTGTCGTATTGATGGGTTGTCTGTATGTTTCCTAGCCGAGACTCTTTTTACGGTTAGGTAGTCTCACACTTCCCAGTCGATATTATGTCATACGGATAGATCGTATGTTGTTTCTTAACCGTAACTTTATCACTCTATGTGAATTGCTTCTATCTTCTTATATTTTTTGCACCATTTATAGGAACACTGACAAGGAGAAACAAACTCAGGAACTACCAATGTGTGATATTGTGGTACATATGCTAAGTATATAATTCTTATTTTTATATATGTTTCTCAAATTATGTACAACTATTGATTGAAAGATGTGAACTTGATATGAAAATATGTCAAGAGCCTGACCCGTAACATTGATGAGGTTTTATATTTGGATTGCGATCAACAAAAAAACACTAGTCCAGAAGGGGCTATAAATGACGAATGAAATCTGTTATAACACATGATTTATCACGATTTTCATCTGTCATTCGAACCGTTATTTATTTGGCGTGACTTTTTATAAATGACAAATAAAAATCATTATATAAAATCACGGATATAGTTTGTCATTAAGAATGACAAATAAAGTTTGTAATTAAGAATAACAAAAATAGTTTGTTATTTAGAGTAACAGTGTCTTCTTGTCGTTTAATATCAATATAAATAAATTACAATTAATGAATATTCATGATTATTATTTGTATTTATTTTTTATTTTTGTTGTATTTTAAAGTGAATCACATAATGCTAAATTTGGAATTGAATCAACTGAATCGGAAATAGAATCTGAGATCGGTATACATTGCATTTAAAAGATGAATTAAGTTTTACATTACAACCAAAAAGGATAAATTCATCCCCGCATTTCCAACTAAAATCACACCTAAAAATATGAACCAAAACATCGAATCTACTAAAACTGCCACTTAATCTGTTATTTAGTCTCTCATGTAGGATTACATAAATTTTATGCATCCTAATCATATGACCTAGTGACTCATCTCCACAGAATTGCATATACATTGTATAACATCCACTTGGATCCTTTATAGCATTAATGAGGCAGTTATATTCGGCATTGTTGGATGGCATAGTAAAATCAACAAAATCACTTGCAACAACTCCCTTCAGTTCCTCAAAAATCAATACGTTAAGGGAAGGTCGAATAATCCATGTATCATGTTTAAGAAGATGCGAGTTAGTTTAAAAAAACTTTGAACACTTTCAACAAACATCAAAGCTATTAAATGTTACAAAGCAGCAAGCAACGACATATAACAAAAACATGATGAAACATTATTTAAGAGAGACAACAAAGAAGTGGAAACAATCCAAATGAGCTAGAAAGGAGACAAACTTATACTCTTCCTCGATGGGTCATAGACTCGTAATAGAATTGATTATCCCAACAAGAAAAATATTTACAACTTTTGTGTAGATTGCCTAGTAGAATTATAACTAGAGCCTCTACTTTACATAACCACTATCTAATTAATATAATGATTCACAGTTTCAAGCCAACTATAATCAGAACTAAATCGAGGCAAGCATAGTCAATTGCAATGCCTTTGTTAAAAGTCAAACCACCGAATAATACCAAAGAAGAAAAAAATAAAATCATTTTCCATCTTGAATTGCAGCTTCAAATTCAGTGGAATGACTAAGCCAACTGAAGACAATAACTAATTTATGTATGTAAACCAGGAGAAGGAAAAAGTAACCAATATATATATTCCAAAAGAAGAGAACAAAAGCAACATATAAGTCATACCATACCTTGGAATTTCCAGTAGGTACGTTGGTAGCTGACGGACTATATTTACATGAAACAAGTTCTCCTCCAGAACCAAAGGACACCGCCACTGGCCTTTCCAAGTACCCCAATCACATTCTTTACAAAAACATCATCGATTCTGCTCAAGCATAAAGCATAGACACGGTCAACAACTTAATAAAATTTATCTTACACAACGAGAAGCGCTTTATATTCAAACAAATTAAATTGAGGATATGTTCTCGTAAGACAACTCACATTTCCTTCGCTAAGTACACATCCAAGAACAAGAGGATGTGAGGGGCATATGGCAAACAAAATACGGGTCTCTGAAGAACTCTTAAAGCCTTTTAAGATTCCTGGAAATGCCTCCAAGATCCAATTGTTCGGAAGCAAACATCTTCTGTGGGTCATTTATAAATTAGTTTCCATCAATGCACAGGCAAGTGTTTAACAAACTTAACCTCCATTTAACCCCCATTACCATCACATCACCTACAATTAAACATGTGAACAAAATTTAAAATTTTGCACAACTTAAATTGCTTTACCGCGGAATTTAAAATTGAAACTAGAATTAATACCATCCTGAAATTAGTCGCCACATAGAAACCAATAGACATGGTCCAAACCATTACCAATAGATTTGGAAAGTGAGATGGAAGAAAACAAAGAATGGCTCAAAGTCCAGCTCAAGCATGAGGTTCTTATTGGTCCTGTAACGGATCATCACAATTTTATAAGAAAAACTCAGAGAATACAAACATCTAGCATAACTAGTAGTGGTGAATATGTTAGCATTCCTCTTAATCTTCCTAAATTGCAATTACTCATAAGCAGTCAGCTCTACTACAGCCAATGTACCCACATTGTTATATAAAATAGAATTTATCGGCAATTACCTTGCTAGAAAAGCTCACAATTCGTTACTGTGACACAATTGATTCTCATCGAATGCAAAACAGGTTACAGATTATCAAATAAATTATTAGCAAATTGTCACCATAACTTCTGTACACATATATAACAAACAAACCCAATACCTTTAATTTTGTTGAAATTAAATTGGACCAAGAGATAGTCAAAATTAAATACAATTGAGATAACAAGTCTAGAACCTTAAAATCAAAATTCAATGTTCAGAGTTCAAACCTAAATAGAGAACTAATAGTTGTTATTACCATCTCATTAGTTCACAAGATCTCCATCTCCATCTCCATACTTGTAGTCATCATCGTTTCTTCTTTGAAAACCCTAAGAAACGAAGGAAAAAAGAGATGCTTCGAGGAACTCTTCAAGGATTGTAAGAAAATTTGAAAGAAGAAAGTAACCTAAGCAGAAGAATGAAAAACGAGGCCTTCACCATTTCCCCGTCTTCATCAACATAATCTACTTCTTCTTTCTTCTTCTACTTCTTCGACGTTGTTTTTGTTGTTTGGGCAGAGATTGGGAGAGAGTTTGAGAGAGCTGCAGGGATGGAGGGTTATCGATTTGGTTTATGGGGATTTAGTAGATGATTAGGGTTTTTCTATGCTCTTCTCAAATCGAATGATGTCAAGAAATTTCTTGTGAAGAGAAATATAAAAAGATAAAGTAGTTACGAAATTGGGAAAATTTAGGTTTTTCGAACGTAGTAAGCACTCCGATGAGGATAAGAAGAATACCCCGATTTCGCATTCCAATTCAAGATTTCTACGAAGCTTTGGTCGGATCGTGGTTGGTGGAAGGATTTTTCTGCAGTTAGTAGCTTGGTTCCCTGAGAGAAACGTCTAGGGTTTTCAATTTCAATGTTTCTGATAAAAGAGAACTTAGAAAAGTGAAAGCCAAATGAAAGAGATTATGGGGCTGGGTGATAAGGACGAGGTGGGATGGGATTCATCTCCATCCGAGCAGGAAGAAAAAGATTGTGAGAATAGGACCATTGTAGTACTGCCACAAGTTAGCCGGTGGCTAACCATTTTCAGACTGATATAAAAGTGGTTAGCCACTCTTTTGAGCCCATAGAAAACTAATGGTGGGCTTATAAAAGCCTGATATATGTGTCGATTTATTCGTCGTTTAATAGTTTTTCGTTAAATCACAAACCTAGTAAATTATGCCGTATAAGAATAACGAGTTTTTTGACGTTAAATGGTGGGCCCAACTATTTTCATGTTATATGACGGAAATTATTTTTGATATCGCAATAACACAACTAACGTGTCATTTAAAAACGTGATTAATGACCCTTTTTGGACTAGTGAAAAATGCTTCTCAGGCTTTAATAGTTACATAATCCGACGAAGGATGAATAGATGAGTGGCTCCCAGACTCCCCATAGTTATTCATCATCTTCTGAGGATGTTCCCAAGAATTTTGGTCGTAGTGGATGAGTGATTTATGTACTTAAGTGATCTCAACTTTTCATTATGCGAGATTTACTTTTAGTATGTTTAATGGGATATTAATTTACCTCGAATTAATGGATACTAGTGTTTTTTCAGATTCTTGTTTAATTATAACGGAGTGAAATCTGATAATGACAATTCAAGGTGATTTACGGGTAGGTTAACCCATTGAATAACCTAGCCATATAGTTCAATCGGTTGAGATAACATCCACAACATGCATGACTTACGGCTAGAATTACTAGCCGTAAGTCTGACAGAACTCAGACTTACGGGTAGCATTTTAAGATGTAAATAAAGTTATGTACATGTTTTTCGGCCGTAAGTCTGCGAAAAGATGATTTACTAGGTGTTGATGGTGGTTTTTAGACAAGGGGTAAAATCGTAAAACCCCATGACCTAGTGTTACCCGCAACACATTAACTAAGAGCATTTAACCCAGGTGTAAATAATTAATAGGGGTATTTTTTCAAAATACCAGGTTAGGTTTTCAACCTGAGAACCCTAATTCCAAAACCAAGCGATATCACAAGCGACCATGGCAACAATGCCAAACCAAGCCGCACCACTGCGCACCATGGCAACAATGCCAAACCAAGCCGCTGCGCACCATGGCATCAATGCCAAATTCAAGCTTATGCCTTTGGCCCACGCAAATATAGCACCCTAGGCTTGCAAGACTTGCAACAGGTCAACATGGCCGCACGTGCCATTGGCACATGCCAACACGTGTCGCAAGCCATATTTCCAAGTCGCTATGCCTTTGGCCCACGCCAAAATATAGCGCCCTAGGCTTGCAAGACTTGCAACTAGGTCAACATGGCCGCACGTGCCATTGGCACATGCCAACACGTGTCGCAAGCCATATTTCCAAGCCGCTATGCCTTTGGCCCACGCCAAATATAGCGCCCTAGGCTTGCAAGACTTGCAACTAGGTCAACATGGTCGTACGTGCCATTGGCACATGCCAACACGTATCGCAAGCCATATTTCCACTAAAAAAGTACCCTCATACAAATATACCCACTAAAAAACTTCCCCCGTTTTTTAACAATTTGTTAAAGTACCCTCACGTTAGTTTTTCTATCTAGTGTTAGTTAAGACTAATTTACTTTACATATTTGCCCTTTACTTATTGCCACATTGATTTTATACATCATTTTTCATGTTCAGTGAGTCCGGTTCGGTCGTTTACACCGCTTTCAGGTTCGTTACATCATTCCCCAAAAAGGGTTCATCATTTCAAGTGTTTTGGGGTTTTTGGTTGGAAGAAAATCGACCTTCTACGACATTTTTTGGGTTCGCTCGAGCCCAGTTTAGGATCGTGACAACGCTTTCGGGTTCGTCGAGCCGGTTCGGATCGTTACATTGTTTTTCGGGATCGTCGGATCATTTACCCTCCCCCTCCAAGGAGATGTAGTCCAGGGTAAATAGGACTTTTTAATTGGAAAGATAACTCCACCTAGCACTTAACCCGGATGGAATTTTCCTTTTGAATAAAACGAGGTACTTTAACAAATTTCTAAAAAACGAGTACTTTTTTAGTGTAAAGTGAAGTGTAAGGGTACTTTATCAAAAAGCCCTTGTTTTTTCACTATACGTATATTTTGAGACGAACAAATTTCGTGGCTAAAACTATTTATGTGATGATCTCGTTTTTTCACTATAAGTTTATTTCGAGAAAAACAAATTTCGCGGCTAAAGCTATTTTAAGTGATAAAATATTTTCCTCACCAAAAATCCCTAGAGTGGCGAAATTCTTCATCACAAAATTAGTGAACAGTGTCAATTTTATTTGTTCACGAAAAGATAGTTTTTGTGGCAGAAAGACTTACATCGCTAATTAAAAAAATTCGGTGACGATATCTTAAGGACGTCACGGAACACTTTCAATGACTATAGGTGATGAATTTTTTTGCGCCGCTGAATTTTTTTTGCAACGAAGAAAATGGTTTTCGTGACACAATATTTTGCCCCTAAAAGCGACTTTTCATTAACTCCGGTTTAAAGATGTAAACTATCATCCATGGAAGAGTAATAGTAGTAGTATTATCAGCAATGAATTGAATCCATTTGTGTATGAAATTAGGACTGGAGAGGTGAAAATTCCATACCTGTGAGACACATTTGAACTTAAAAATGGCACTCGAAATTCGGAAAATTTTGATTCCAGATATCTTCTGAGAAATATGTACTGTTGTTTAAGGTTTTCATAACTTTCCTGCTAGAAGATGAACATCGATATACCTCATTGACCAATCATGATTCGCGCCCTTACACCCTAGGATTTCATGTCCATTTTACTTTACCAAACACCAGGTCCATTCACAAAATCGTCTCCCTTCTTCTTCACTAACCCACAGTTTGCGACTGTATCAGCTTAGATGTGAGTTGTAACCCACAGTTTTGTTACGTCTAGTCTACGCAATCTATCAAGTTGCATTATTTAGGAGTCATTCTTACGTGATGCCTTCTTCCATATTTCAAACGCGACAAATAATTACAGATCATTTTGCCTAATTTGTTCTTGTTCCATTTTCTTTATCATCCTCTACAAAAGGTGTTTTTTTCTTTCTTTGAAGGAGAAGCAAAGCTAATTTACTTTTCTTACGTTATATACTTCTTTTGAGGAACTCATTATCCCTCTAAGGTCTGCTAGAAGATATTTTTTTGAGGAACTAGAATTTGATGCTAGGAGTGAGTGGCTTCAAAAAAGTTATACATGCTTGTATAGTTCATTATACCTTCTAACTTCGTGTGCAAAGCCACTTGGTGTAGTTTTTGTGAACCAGTTGCTTATAGACACTGCTATCTAGCAAAAGAGATCAACAGGTATTCACAATTTTGAAACAAACTAGCCTTTGTCCATCTCCTTCATACATAATTTTTTACTGCTTTTAGAACATATTTGCATTCTTCGACAAGGTGGACGTTAATAAGTTGTTGTTGTGCCCATATGATTGCTTATAATAAAGCTTTTGATTCTGCCTGCTTGCTATTCTTAGTTACTGCTTTTGATAATGGCAACAGTGATATTAGCAGTTGTAAAGGGAGCATTAGAATACGCACCAATGTTGTGAGTGAGCTGCAGTTAAATGTGTATGTATTAGGAAAAGTAGTTTTTTATGTATGCATTCTTCAATCACATATATAGTTGCAGGAGGAATGGTAAGGGGTAGGTGTTGCTGGACTACTTTTTTTTTTTCACATCGTTTCCTCCAAAACAACCATGCTGTAACTGTTATTGAGTGTTGTGGTAGTCTTGGTAGAAACTGTAGTGAGGAGATTTTCCAGCCATAGGAAAACTCTGATCTGGTTGGACCTGTATAAGAACTGTAGGGGAGAGACCAAACCAAACAGCTCTTGATAGTTTCTTGGTCTTGTTGACGGAGGGGTCAAGTTAGTGATGGGTAACTGAAAGAGTTCCTTGTAAGAGTTTACACATTGACTTTATAAGTCCGTACAGATACCATAAAGAGAGCCGTTGCTTGGTTTTTTGTAGTTAAATGGTGAGGTTGAGCATCGGTAAGTAACTTGAATTTAGTAGAATAACAGTGAAATCCCCAGTGATTGTCAGCTGCCAGTGAAGTGTATCTAAGCCTTGAATAGGAAATTTAATTTTGGTTGATACGTTGGATGACTGAAGAATGAAAAAAATTGCTGCAATGTGTTCATGTGTCTCTCTGAGTTTCATATCTGGCTTGCTTAATCTCAAAGTTGGAACTTGTCGTAATTTTTAGTGTATATAATCTGCTGTTACATTTTAGGTTTTTTATAATATTTTGTATGACTTCATCTACTTTGAGACAGTTCCAGTTTATACATAATTTTTTATTGCTTTTACACCATATTTGCAGTCTTGGACAAGGTGGACGTGAATAAGTTGTTGCTATTGTTCTCATATGATTGCTTATGATAAAGTTTTTGATTCTGCCTGCTTGCTATTCTTAGTTACTGTTTATAGTGCTTCAGATCCGTAGTGCTTCTCTGCAGAAGTTTTTATGCCAACAGTGAAATTAGCAGTTGTGAAGGGAGCATCAGAATGCTTTGTTAGGAAAAGTAATTTTTATGAATGCATTCTTCTATCACGTGTATAGTTGTAGGAGGAAGGGTAAGGTGTTGCTGAACACATTTTTCACATCTTCTCTCCAGAACAACCATGCTGCAACTGTTGTTGTAGTAGTGTTGCAGAAACTGTAGTGGTGAGGGACTTTCCAGCCATAGGGAAACTCTGAGCTGGTTGGTTTGGACAGTTTTGACTGAACCAAACAGTTCTTGACAGTTTCTTGGTCTTGTTGACGGAGGGGACATGTGTCGATTGAGGGGGTCATATCTGATTCAGTGATGGGTAACTGAAAGAGTTCCTTATAAGAGTTTCCATATTGACTTTATAAGTCGCTTTCAGATGCCATAAGAGAACTCATTGCTTGGCGAGCATTGATAAGTAACTTGAATTACGTAGAGTCGTGGATTTAACTGTGAAGTCCCCAGTGATTGTCAGCTGTCAGTAAAGTGTGTCTACCCTTTGATGAATGAAGAACGAAAAAGCTATTGCAATGTGTTCATGTTTCTCTCTGAGTTTCACATCTGGCTTGCTTAATCTCAAAGTTGGAACATTGCTGTAGGTTTTAGTGTGTATAATCTGCTGTTAAATTTTGGGGTTTTTTATAATGTTTTATTCGACTTCGCCTACTTTGTGAAGTTTTTGTTTATACTTTTGTCATTTGTCCTCACCAAGCTGATCTTGTTCAGCGTGTTTCAGGTGGTATTATTCTTGCACCTGAAGGAATCAATGGGAGCATTTGTAGGATAAGAGAATCGGTGGAAACAGTTCTTGGTTTCATACAATCTGATGACCGGTTAAAGGGCCTTAGACAGATCGAATCCCCAGTGAGTCCCGAGGAAGAAGCCATCCATCATGGACACACTAGCAGTTCCCCTCTTGGCGCAGGGGAAGATGCACCTTTTTGATGGGATCACGTGCGAGTCAAGGTGAAGAAAGAGGTACTGACATACAACCTAGTCACCCCTTCTTTCTTTTCGTAGTACTATTATTGGGTTGACATCTTACCATATCTGGCGTATCTGTGTGGCCAGATAGTTTCTCTTGGAATTCCATCAGTGTCACCCATCGAAAGAGTTGGAAAGTACGTGGACCCAAAAGAATGGAATGAATTGATTAGTGACCCAGAAACTGTGAGTGATTGATTTTCAAATCCAGTCGTATAATCCATTTGTCGAACATTTGCCCAGATAACCTTATACATGTAGTTCAAATTTGCTGCCATTTGACTCCTGCAGATAGTAATTGATGTTCGAAATTCGTACGAGACTAGGATTGGGAAGTTTAAAGGAGCTGTAGATCCATGTACAACGACCTTCCGTAAATTCCCATCTTGGGTGGATGACAATTTGTTACCAGCTGGGTCTAATGGCGGACAACAGCAGATGGAGGCTGATGGATCATCTGATAAAGGTAGAATAGAACAATCCAATGACCAGGAAAGAAAAGTCCCACCACCACGGGTTGCAATGTACTGCACTGGCGGGATTCGATGCGAGAAAGCTTCCAGTTTTCTCATGAGCAAGGGCATTGAAGAGGTGGGTATCCAACTGAGCTCTTCCATTTTCTTCTGATTAGTACTATTGAACTTTTACAAGTTAAATGAAACGCACTCCATCAACCGCCCCTATTCTTTTCTTGTTCACTCGAATTTGCGAATTGTATCTGGTATTCACCTGAAATTTAGTGCATTTATCATTCGCCTGGCAGGTTTATCATTTGAAAGGTGGGATACTGAAGTATCTAGAGGAAGTTCCGGAAAGAGAAAGCCTCTGGGAGGGAGAATGTTTTGTGTTTGACAAGAGGGTCTCAGTTGAGACACCAAAAAAAAAAAAAGAACGCGCTACGTGTGATTTTGAGTCTTGTTAATAGGAGGGAAAGAACGGATTTGAGGAGGGAAGGATTATGAGGAGGGAATTAAAACTTACCAGGAGGGATTGACTCTTTTAGGAGAACCATAAAATGTCCAAAATATCCATATTAAAATTAGGTTTACAAACCAAACAAGACCCAAATAAAAATGCAATACAGTTCGTCTTCTTCCTTCTATCGACCATTTTTACAAATCCACAATACGTGCCTCTTTGTTTGATCTTTGTGATTAAGTGGTCCCAGATAGACAGATACGGAACGAGGAGTGATCATTAAGAAATAAGATAGTCCTATCAAAATTATTTAATCAAGTACATGAAAACATCACGTAACCGTTTTAATCCAAATTAGAACATGTTGAGATAACAATGATGAATACAAAGTATAAGTGATTCTTAATCATCTGATGCAAATAAGTGATCACAATAATGACTACCTGACAAAGAAGGGTTGTTCTTTCTTTGGACGGAATAGATAAACATTAATACGAAGGATCTATGGGAAGCAGGGACTGAGAGCGATGAGGGTATTAAACTGTTAAGGGTAGGGTGGGTAATCTCTAACTGAAACAAGTGTTTGATTTTGACCATGCGTTGACAGCAATTTGGCAAAAATCTTTCCCTCCTCAAATCCGTTCTTTCCCTCCTAATAACAGGACTCGTGATTTTTTCACGGCGATATATCCCTGCGAGACACCAAAAAAAACAAGAATGGTGGGGCCCACTGAAAAACAAAAACCCATTCCCCCGTTTTTCTCCTGGTAGGTCCCCTGGCTGTGAGAATTCACGGTGTGTAGCATGGTTGGTTTGTAAATGCCCCCGCATGAATTATTGCTGTATTCATTAAAGAACTGGATCATAAAGCTGAAAAGGTACAAAGATATAAATCCGAGATAGAGAGATTGTTAAAAAGAGAAACCAAGGTATAAATCCGATGGTCCCAATTTTTTCCCGAATATTTTATTTTGGATCGACGGCTCCGGTTCAACAGACAAAATAATAGCTTAACATTTTTTCTCTTCTCCTCCGGCTGTTTCCTTCTTTTTTTCCCACTGATTGATATGTGGACAAAATAAACAAATTGATCTTACTGTATTTCAACACCATAAATCAAAACATCTCTTTTCTTCGACAAAGCTTGTCACAGGTAATTGATTCGGATCCAGAGTCGGCAAACAAGTGGCTCTTTGGTTTGGTGAGTATTGATTAATTAATTGTTGTAAAATCATTTTCATGTTCTCATTTCCTGAGTTAGTTGTTGTTTGTTTTGCCAGTTTTTGATTTTGGTGAGTATAAATCTCTCCAGTTTTGATCAATTTTTTTGACTAATTATATTATCCATACTGTGTATGGGGAGGAGATTTGATCAACTCAACTAGAGGATAAGATTTTGAGAACAGTCACCGTGTTGAGTCTGTAATTGTAAAATTCATCTTCTTCACCCGATTCCCTGCTACTGTAGAGTCCGATTCAGTTGATGGATGTAATGGTTTTTCTTAGCAAGTTTAAACTGGAAATATGTTTGTATGGTTACATAGGACGGACTTTCTTTTGTTTAATTGTGTTGATTTGCATGTTGCAATTTTATTTTATTTTATACAAAAAATGTGACAGACATACGCAGTTTTAAGTGACCTTATACAAGGCCTCCTTAACAGTCTCAATTACAAAATATGATTCTCCAGGTGGGAAATAGAAAATTAAAAACTGAAAAAATAAAATAAGGACGACTAGTACCTCATCTTTTCTCTGATCACTCATTTTGAAATCTTCCTCATCTTTTCCATACATTTTCTTCCTACAAGCATCATCTTCGTAACCTCGTATTTTGGCTTATCAGATTCATACTTCTTCTCTTTTCGTAATGGCTGTGGAAGGGATTCTTGTTAACGGTGTGACGGAGATCTTGAAGAAACTGCTCCCCGTTATTTCTCAGCAGGTCAGTCAAGCATGGGGTGTCAAAGATGACCTGAGGAAACTTGGGAGAACCTTGGAGTCAATACAAGCTTTAATTTCAGACGCCGAGGAGAAACAGATAACTGATGCTGCTGTCAGACTTTGGCTGAGAAGGCTCAAGGATGTGGTTTACGATGCCG
This sequence comes from Papaver armeniacum, assembly GCA_023531295.1. NCBI lineage: Eukaryota > Viridiplantae > Streptophyta > Magnoliopsida > Ranunculales > Papaveraceae > Papaver > Papaver armeniacum. Next base: position 24,293 of record JAJJWW010002886.1, on the reverse strand, counting down.
ATGATGTTATGGATGAATTCTGTTACGAAACCATGCGTCGACGTGGAAGAGGAAGTCATAAATTTCGCGACTTTATTCATAAATCCTCCAATCCATTTGTGGTTCACTCTAAGATGGCTGGTAAAATCCGAGCCATAAATAAAAGCTTAGATGAGATCTGCAATGATCGCGTCAGATATTCGTTAAATGCTACTGCTAGTGGTAGTTCTCAAGTGGATCAAATCAGAAATCAACGTAACCGTCTAACTACATCAGTTGTAGATGATTCCGTACTCATAGGCAGGGAGGATGCAAGATTAGACATAGTAAAGATGCTGACTAACATTTCGTCGTCTTCATCATCTCCATCATCATCGCACAATTTTCCTTCTCAACAACTTCCGGTCGTGTCCATTGTGGGTATGGGGGGTCTGGGTAAGACCTCATTAGCGCAGTTGGTGTACAAAGACGAGTCAATTGAAAAACACTTTGAACAAAAAATCTGGGTATGTGTATCCGACAACTTTGATGTCTATCGGATTTTAAAAGAAATTATAGAGTCCGTTACTGATGGTTCGTTCGGAGATGTATCAAATGTCGATGTGTTGGCTAGAAAAGTTAAAGAAAATCTGATTGGTAAAGATACCTGTTAGTACTTGATGATCTCTGGAATGAAGATGCCGGAGATTGGGAGAACCTAAAGGGCGCCCTTGTCAATGGTGTTGAAGGCAGCAAATTATTGGTCACCACACGCAGCCACACAGTTGCATCTGTTATTGGGGGTAAGGTCCATAACTTACAAAAATTATCTGATGTTGTTTGTTGGTCTATCATCCAGAAAAAAGTGGTTTCATTTCCACTTTCTCAAGATATGATAACTATTGGGAGAGACATTGCGAAGAAATGCGATGGCTTACCACTTGCGGCCAACTTTCTTGGGAATCTATTAAACTCCAAGAGAGACTGGGTTTCAATCAATGACGACAAGAGCTTATGGGATTCGCCGGCAACAACAAAAGTCATATCAATCTTAAAGTTGAGCTATGACAACTTGCCGTCACCTTTGAAGCAATGTTTTTCCTACTGCTGTTTATTTCCCAAAGACTGGGAAATCAAAAAAAAATACATTGATCCGTATGTGGTTGGCAGAGGGGTTCCTTCAGTTGTCCAATGAGGTAAATAATAGGTCCTTTGAAGATGTTGGGAATGATTATTTTGAGTTTTTGTTGTGGAACTCATTTTTTCAGGACACAAAGGAGGATGAACATGGTGTCATCTTATCATGTAAGATGCATGATCTTGTGCATGATCTTGCAATGAGTGTTGCAGATCGTAACGAATATCAGATTCATGACGGGAACGAAGATGTTTCACAAGTCCGTCGTTTACAACTGATATGTGACGAAGGATCGTCGGCAACAACTCCCGAAATGCTGTGTAAGGCAAAGAATTTGCGTACTATTTTTGTTCTTAATCCAAAGCATCATCTACAAGTCGGTAATTTTTGTGCTGCTAATCGTCTGCGTGTGTTATATCCTCTCGGTCTTTGGGGTAGAAAATCTCCCTTCTCGATTTCTAAATTTAAACATCTGAGGTTCCTGGACCTCTCAAGATGTGAATTTGATTTACCACATGATGTGGCATTAAATCAATTTCACAATTTGCAGACATTAGTACTGTGTAGATGCTCCAACGTTGATGGGTTTCTTGGTGGTTTTGGGCGATTGGAAAATTTGAGGCATCTCGATGTCTCGTTTTCTAATATTAAAGTTTTGAAAGAAGATTATATCCTCAATTTCACTAATTTGATGACGTTGGATCTCTCTCATTGCGATGATTTAGAAGCCTTACCCGAGAATCTTGGGTTGTTAAAACATCTAAGTTACCTAAACCTTTCAGGTTCTGGAATTGAAAAAATACCTGATTCCGTCACTTGGATTACCAATCTAATGACGTTGAGTTTCAAGGGTTGTTCCTCTCTAGATGCCTTACCTATAGAACTAGGAGCTTTGACACGATTAAGGTGCCTTGATCTCAGAAGTACTAGCATCGAATTACTCCCAGAATCTTGCATTAGTAACCTCTTTAATTTGGAGACGGTGGATTTTGGAACAACGTGTGAGCTTCCCAAGGAAATTAAGAATTGGCCGAAACTAGAACACTTTAAACACGAGGGATTATGTGATTCAATGCCTAGAGGCATGGAAAAGCTAACTTGCCTTAAAACGTTGGATTTTTACGCGATAAGGAAAGAAGCAGCAGCCACGGGGGTATGTGGAAGCGGGGTAGAAGAGTTAGCAGACCTCAACTCCCTTGAGGTGTTGGTTATAGAAGGTCTACATAATATGAGAGGAGGAATAGAAGATGCAAAGAAAGCAAAGTTAAAGGATAAGACAAATTTGAGGACATTAGATCTAGAATTTGAGGTGGGATTCAACGGAGGTGATGAAAATCATGGTTTGGTTTTGGAAGGTCTTCGACCTCACCCCAATTTAAGAGAGCTGGTTGTGACTGGATTTTCTGGTTTAAATCTTCCCAGGTGGATGGGTTGCCTGCTTCCGAATTTGGTGAAATTGGAGTTACGGTTTTGCAGTGAGTGTGAGAATCTTCCAGCTCTAGGTATGCTCCCATGTCTTAGGGATCTTACGATTGGGAAGATGATGTCACTCAAGTGTTTGGTTAGAGAATTTGATTACCAGCAACCAACGACAGCATTATCATTATTCCCTTCCTTAGTTAGGTTGACAATGGAAAATATGGATAATCTAGAAGAATGGGTTGCTGCTCCTCCTCCTCCTTCATCTTATAATTTTTATGTCGATTCATTCCCTCTCCTTGAGGACTTATATATGGAGAATTGTCCAGAACTGAGAAGCGCACCACCGAACTCACTTCCTTGTCTTAAGAAACTGAACTTATTCAGCACCAACGGCAAGGCAGTAAACTCAATCTTATCCGCCAGCGGAGGAAGAGGATGTCTGACTTCTCTCACATCCATTTACATACATAATTCTCCAGGGCTAATAAGGTTCCCACTGGGCACACTACTCCGAAACAATACTCCGAGTCTTCATTCTCTGATGATCTCAAATTGCTCTGAGTTTCAAGGTTTTTTTGATGATGATGACGATGATGATCTCAACAAGAGCAGCAACAGTTCTCTCCATACGTTGGCATTAAAAAGTTGCCATGTTTTAACATCTCTACCTAATTTACGATTATGGAATTCTTCTCTTCGGGTATTGACTATCTGGGGGTGCCCCAAATTGAATAAAGAGTCAGTACCCTATGATCTCAAGACATCACTCAACTTTCTCAAGTCACTCAAGGTTGATTTTCTTCAAAGAGAAGACGAGCAGCTACCAAATCCAGGTAGTTATGCAAGTTTGGTCAATTTGATGAAGAAGTAGATGCAGATGTTTGCTGCTGCAAGTCTTTCTTCTCTTCAAATATACCACCTCATCGTCAAGTTACTACCAACAGGTGTCTCTCTCTTCAAGTTAACACTTTTATTTATCCTTATTACTTTTGGTAATTAATTCCAATTTTTGTACTTCATATTGAGGATAATTTCATTACGATCCTTTAAAAAAAAACAAATACTGAATTTAATCATTCTCCATGTTTGAGAGCCTGGAAAACTTGAGAGCACTTGTCAAAGATTTGAGCCCTCCTGTTGTAATGAGTCGCCTCTCGTCCTCCACCATCTTCACTATCATCACAGTCATTCCCAGTTCGTAGCGCCTGTTCTTCCAACAACTCCAGTCTTTTTTATAAAGTTATTACTATCAGTCTCCATTTCCTCTTCGTCTTCAGATAGATAATTCCTGGGTTCAATGGTGGTAGTGTCGGTCTTTGATGCTAAGCTTCTTACGCTGGAGGACATTTTGGACCATCTGGTGCTGAAGACGGGGCTCGTTCTTTTCTGCCGAGTCTCCCTAGAGGATAAACAATAGCAACCCTTGCGCATACGGCACCGAGGAGGATGAGCTGTTGAAGTATTATTTTTGTTGAATTTAGTTTTGTTGGTGGTTGTTTACTGGATTTGAGGTTTAGGTTTACTAATGTTTTAAGTAGCTTAATCCATTCAAAGGATTTGTATAAATCTATTTGGGAATTTTAGGTTGATGGATGTGAATGATATTATGATCGTGTTTAATTTTGGTATCTGCTCGGGAATCGGATAAACTGTATTCATCAAACAGTGCAGTGTATGTTTGCGTACAGTGCCATCTAAGCTGGTTTATTTGTACATTACTGAGACACAAACTCTGACTATTTACAGACTGGCAGATCATTGAAACAATCAAAGGTTGATGATGGACAAAGGTGTGTTGTTGAAATTATTGGCTAAAAAACAGGGTTATGAAGATAACGAGAGCCCGGACAGTTACTATGAGAGATAAGTTTTTACCATCAAAGCTCCAGTAGGATCAGAAAGTAGATGTCCTACAAGTAACTTCCTCATACTGTTTGGTGCAATTACAAACATATAAATGGCGAAAAGTAACAGGTCAGTTGAAGAGAGTGAAGATCCCAGAAAGCCTTTCCACATCCTGCAACACAGACATGGAAAACTGAATGGATTAATATCCTCGATTTCCTATCAATTTCAATTATAAGATGAAAATTTTACTGCACAGCTTAGGAAGTTGGGGTGTCAGGCTTACCAGTCAGGTAGGCTGAAGAAAGTCTGGAAGAATGTTCTTATGCCTTCAATATCCAGTTGCACAATCAGCTCTAGCCCAAATAGAAAGAATGATCTTTGACGTTTCCTTTCTTTTGGCCATAGAGTGTTCCAAGCTGACATTGGAAACAAAAACATATAAGCAATTCATCGAATTGCAGCATAACTAACTGTGTTATTGATTATGATTGACGGGACAATACATACCTCGGCTTGAGAGATTGATCGTACTAATTTCTTGAGTAGCTATCCACTCTGAGTCACTATTAGTCTTCAAAATTTCTGCAATTACAGATGCAAATCTTGGAGCCTCGGACAATGATCTCACAACTGAGTAGCCTGTTTGAGAAAAAATAATAGCAGAAAAGAAAAATATTTTAGTTTATGAATAGAAAAACAAGTTGGGGAGGAGTTGCTGTTTTCTCACCTGTGGCCGGATGCACCATGCTGGCTGCAGCACCAAATGCAAGGGTCTTTTGCTCTGTGCTAGGTAATGCACCACCAACTGGAATATAAGACCACTCCTGTGAAACATAGAACAGCGTGAGTGCATCAGAAAATACTCCAAATTGCACAGAAACTGTGACAGCATGAGTGCACAGGAAACTACATGTTTACCTCTTCATGAACTTTAGCAATTTTAATACCCATCTTGTCTAAGCGTGCCATCAGTTTCTTCTTCAGTTGATCAAAAGGAACGGCGTTTTTGGAAGCCAAACAAGTTTCCTGCACCAAATAGTAAATGCCTTCTCAAAAAACTTGTTGAAAATATAGCTAATAGAAGTTCACAAACCACAATGCATATATCAAACCTCAAAGAAAACTCTTGTTGGTGACATGGGCATGGCATAAAGAAATGAAGGGTATTCCTCATCTACGCATTTGATTTTTTGTTTCATGTAGTCTCTATAGTCCATGAAAACCATTAGGTCCGGATCGTACGGGCTATTTTCCACCTGAAAAAAATTTAACAGGAGTGTCTAGTTTTATAGCAAACTGATAAACAGAATCACCAACCTCCCTCTGCAAACTTCAGAATATCTTACCTCAACCTCCAAACCATATGCTGTCTGTACAGAAACACGAGGACCTCCTACATCATACTCCAAAAGTTTCCCTGATGCTGCTCCAGATGCAACAGTAACAAGCCTGAAGCAGGAAAAAAAATGTCAGGAATAGCACAGGCACTTAACAACTAAGACTCAAGGGTATCCAAAATACCTGCAAGGAATCACAATCCCACTCTCAAAGCAACAAGACGATGTCCATCCTCAGCTTCATCTATTCTCTCTCACCTTAGAGTCAAGGTATGAAACGCCTGACTCTACACACCTATGGGACGTCAACCGAATCTATTAAATTTGATAACGGGATAAATCAATATGTTTGCAATTGCAGGTTTCATTTACTGCAAAGAACTTCAATTTATAAAATTGATCGAAAAAGTTGTTACTCTTACCTTTTCAACAACTCTTCATAGAGCAACTGCCTGTCAACTCTCCCATATGCACGGCCAATCGCGAATTGGTTTATCGCTATCTAGATATACAATGGTATCCTTCCAAACATGCTCAATACACCCTTCAAGCCCAAGATCTAAGAATACAAAAGGATTAGCTTTGAACTAAAATACAGAACGCATTTTGAAGTAGAAATGATGCACAGTCTACCTTGGAATTCATCCTCCCAGACTCCATAATTGTTTGTAAAAGGTCGATCAGGTCCAATAAGACCAACTTGTAGGCCTAATTTAGCTGCTTCTGCAGCCAGGGAAAGACCAGCCGGACCACAACCAATTATAACCAAATCTAGTACAGATTCTCCAACAGATATTGAGGGCAACTGCATAATGGCAGTAGAAAATGATTTCATGGAGACAAATACCATGTAATGCGTGAACAGCAGAAATCAGACATAATTGTCTCATAGACAAACTACCAAGAACATACAGTGCTTCAATCTACCTAAAGGCAGCGCTGTTACCGACAAATGTCCCTGTATTTACATTGTGACCACATTAAAAGCAAATTATCTCCTCAATCTCCGATTTCATATTTCTCTCTAGCCTCAATTCGACCGGATTGTTTCGCAGAAATGTTCAATCAAAATCAAAATGCAATGTGCAGATACTTTCATATGAACCCTTTCTACAAACTATAATTAAAACTCTAATACTCACTCATTGTCTCAAAATAGATGAAACCCAGATTTTATTTTTAACTAATAATCATAAATCCAACAATATTTCTTCATCAAAAATCAAAATTAAAGATAAGAAATTGAGATTTTATGAAATCATACCTTATCAGAAATCAGAATATGCCTGTCCATGGGTTTCTTCTGTTGCATTTGCACAAACAAAATCTCAGAACCACCAGCTTTAATATAATCTTCTTCATCAAAAAACCCTTCTTCTTCTTCTTCTTTAACAACCACACTACTACTCCTACTACTACTACTACCGCCATTACCAGCCTTAACTCTGACCACTGAAGATGAAGAAGTATGAATTGAATGATTACAGAAATGGGTTTTATCTCTAATAATCATTTTATTTGTTCTTTTAGACCTCCAGATTGGATATGGAGACACTACCGCCATTACTCCACTGTTCCTAACTCCAACAATATGCTCCATTTTTAAAACCAAAATTCCTCCTACTCTGCTGACATTACTAGCTACAAACATTCACCTGAATTCAGAAGAAGGAGAAAAGAAATTAATTTGTTTGATGAAAATGAAAATCTTTGAGAAATTTCTGTCTGGGTATGTCTGAAATGGAATGGATAGGGAGAAGAAGAGTCTAGCGGTTTGAATTGAAAACCAGCGGTTGTTATCTATCCTTTGAATTGGTGACGTGGAGGAATGTGACTTCGTCGACACAATTGGAGAAGAAAAGAGAAAGAAGTCGTACTGACTTTTTGTTGTGGTCTGACTTCGTCGACACAACTTATTTATTTTTTTTTTGGTCTGATTTTATTATATTACTAAAGGGCAATTATAAGATGGTTGGGTTGGGTTATCTCTTAAGAACTTATTTGTTGTATTCATACAACTTGTGAGGCCTCTTCCTATGGGTATGGTAAAAAAAAATGTTGTTTGGCGTGGCATGTAAAATGAGTTTCCCACTAACATGATAGAATGCCAAATCCGATTAAAAAAATGATATTTTAATTATGTTGGGTGGGACCCAATGAATAAAAAATATATTTGTGTTTTGTATTATTTATAAAAGTTTATTAATAATTTAGTTGGGTGGGGTTAGAATAATGAAAAAGTAGGAGAGAAGGAGAATTTATATATAATAAAATTACTAGTGTGCTAAAGAGAATATGGCAGTGATAAAGTCTTTATCGCTAAAAAAGCGTTAAAAGACCAAAAACTTTGCCCATACTAAAAAATATTGGCATATGAGTTTAGTTTGGCGTACCTGATAAAATATATTCAAAAAATTTCCAAAGAGGCCTCTTTCTTCTTTCTCCTGCCGAAAACTTAATTGGGGGTAACCCATTTTATTCCCATCCAAACTAGTGATAAGGGTCAAAAAAAAGAAAATTGCCCAAAAAAAAGCATGCCGGTAAAATATATTCAAAAAAAAATTTCAAAATCTTTCTTCAAAACTCTAACCATACATGATGAGATCAAAAAAAAAAAAAAAAAAATCAAATCGGATCGAGATTTTTTTATCGACCTTCTTAGACTAAAATATAGCCTGCAGTTATAAGGTCAATACCAGTCTTGACTTTCATCTCACGAAAATTAGTAGTTTACGTGGCTGACGGTATTCAACTTTATACCGCCGACTATATTTTAGCTCGACACGATATTCATCCTTATACCTTGCCGACTATAGTTTAGCTGACGAGTTATGAAATTAATACCTTGCCGACTAATCATTTTTATCTGTATGTCAAAAATTTATAGTGGGCAGGGTACTTTTTTTTATCGACCTTGCCGACTATAAGATAGCCAAGCAAGCTAAGAAATCAACAAGATCTTGGACTAGTGAATTACAACAGTCTCATGTGTCAAAAACAATAAAGCTCGGATCTTCTTCATTCATCGACTTGGGACATAAGTTGTCAAGATGTTCTTCATCCGCGACACTTTGGCCAAAGTTAGCTCGGATGTTCTTCATGCGTCGACCATCTTGGATTTTTGATAGTTTCAAAACTGAAAGTTTTGAATTCTTCTTTAATTTTGAGTATGATTTCATACCCACGACTTTGCAATCCCTTTTTAGAAGTGTTTGCTTTCATTTCCGTTGAAAAAATATTTTCGAAAGAAAAAAATTTCATCAAAAATCTTCCCAAATGAGTTTAATCAAAAACAAAAATTTCATAACTTAAATTCATGATTTCAAAAGTTTAATCTAAACTCAATTAATTAAGCTAATCATATATTTTTAGTGTTAATTAAACAAGGGCATATTAGCCATTTAGAAAATACAAGGTTAAGGGGTGGCTTGGTTTTACTTCATAATGACCAGATTTTGTCTTATTGAATATACCCCAATTAGTTTGGGTATCCCAATCTCACCAGGTTCTTTCTGAATGATTAATTGGGGGATAAAAAAAACTAATTAAGAGATATTTTACTGTTGCTGCCAGCATGATTTTTCAATGCCGGCAGTCCATCGACCGTGCCGATTTTCATTGAAAACTATGCCGACACATTTCCCTAATTAGTTTTTTTTATCCCCCAATTAATCATTGGTGGATAAAACTGAGTTATGGGTGGTCTTCTTTCTTTCAGTTTCAGTTTCGATGAAACTGAGTTTGTTGTACTAATTTGTGAAGGTACTCTGGTTGTTTGTTGAATTGTTGTATAAGAAGACTTGATAACTTTTGGGTAAATGTACTTTTGGTTTATACAATTTGAACAGCACCCATGTGATCAGTGAGAGTACACACAAGCTAGGAATTTTTTTGAAGAAGCATTTATTAAGTTTTTGTGTTAATTTTCCTTTTAACTCAAATAACTGGTCTGAATCTAACTCATCCAAATTTCATTTTTGGATTTAATTCAAAATCATTAAATTTTAAAAAATCTTTAAATCAGCTATAGAAAAAACAACATCATTAAATATCTAAACAACATCGTAAGTTTCATTTCCAGTAAAAATGGGTGGAGGTTCAATAAATGAACAATACTTGTTAAATACAAAGACAAAATAGCTCATCTAGGAAAAAATAAAAGAAAAAACAAAAAGAAATTTAACAAATGAGATATTTTTTAATGAGTTGTCGAAAAACCATTGTGATCCCAGGTAAGATCGGTTCTGGATCAAGGGATCTTTTTCTACGAGATAAGAAGGATTATGGCACAAAATATACTTCTAAGTAACTGCCCTTAGATCACTTCACACTTTTATTCTCACATTATCTCACATGTTGGACATAATTTTTGCAAATAAAAATCAAATCATCACGGATTTGAAGCTAATATTTTCTTTGATATATATTCCTCTTACAAAGATTTACATTCCTACAAAAATGAGTATATTCAAAATATTAAATATCACAATCTACAATTTTTAATTCAATGACTAAAAATACGTTGATTTTCAAACCGCTCATACTTGAAGTAGTAGATGGTGGTGTTATACGTCTTTAATAAACTCATTTTTATTAGCAACGTAGAGCTTCATAAGAGGTACATATCCCAAAATTTTTAGCCCCAAATCCGTTACGATTTGGTTTTTTATACACAAAAATAACGTCTAATGTGTAAGATAGTGTGAGAATAAAAGTGTGAGGGGTTCCTTCCTCCTAGATCCTATACTATCTATATAAAGAAGAAACCATGCTATTAAAATCTTTAGAACCAGTCTTCTTATTTCGTATTTATTTTAAATTTTTGCAGATGATTATCCCATCTTTACTAAAGTTAATCATGGTAAGATAAGTAGGGTTGTCAATGGGATACCGAATTATGATCGGCGTTACCTATTATCCGAGTTCCTATAGGTAATTTTTCGACATAACGGTAATCGGAAATCGGTAAAGGAATTTTATCGGTAATTATTGTCTTAACGATAATGGTGTCGGCTGAAGCGCATATAGGTTGGTTAACTACCGATAATGGTATTTACCGGTACGGTAACTATTGTCCAAGGATGCAATAGTTTTTGGATTTTCTTTGTGTTTTATTTTTTGGAAAGAACAGCTAGAACTAGTTAAAGTTTAGGTTAACTTGAGAGAAAGATGTAGACAGAGATAAAACTAGCAAAATAGTTTTTACTTTTATTATTTCGTACAACTTCTTATCACAAGAGATACAAGATATATATACAAAAGCTCCTTAAACTACAACGTAAAGAGTTTCCTAACTAATCTTGATTTCCTAAATTAAAATACTCCTTGGCCAAGAGGGTATCGTGTGTTATGTCACACACGTACCCGATGATGTGTTAACACCCTCATAGCGTAACTAGTTATCTGAACCGTAAAGAGAAAACCAAAAAAGATAGTGGTTTTGTGAATATATCTGCAATTTGATCTTTAGATGATATAAAACGAACATCAAGAAGTTTAGAAGCAACCTGATCATGAACAAAATGATAGTCAATTTCAATATGCTTCATCCGTGCATGAAATATATGATTAACTGTGAGATTAGTTGCACCAAGATTGTTACACCATAATATAGGAGGAGATTGAGTAGATACATGAAGTTCCCAAGAAGTGAATGAATCCACATAATTTCGTGATGGCAATTGCAAGTCCCCTATATACCGCTTCAGTAGTAGAACGTGACACTGTTTTATGCTTACGAGCGCTCCAAGAGATAATATTACCACCCGGATAAACACTATAACCACTAGTTGAACGACGATCATCAAGAGAACCATCCCAACCAGAATCAAGATAGGTACCGAACGATAACTTGAGAGAAGGAGAAGGTCAAGAAGTATACAAAAAGTAGAGTACTTTTTCGATAACGAAGTATACGTTTTACCAGTCCCAAGTGAAAAAGCGATGGGTGCATGCATAAATTGACACACCTTATTGACAAGATAAGCCAAATCGGGAGATAAATGTTAAGTATTAGAACGCCCCAACAATACTACGATACTTAGTAGCATAAGTTAATCAAGTACTTCGATCCAAGAGATGTCACTGTATACTAAGTGGTGTTTGAATAGGTTTAACACCATCCATTTTTGCTCGAATAAGAAGATCATGAGCGTACCTTTGTTGAGAAAGAAACAATCCGAAGGAGGTACGAATCGCTTCAATTCCAAGAAAATGAGACAAGCCAAGACCTTTAATAGCAAATTCTTTTTGCAGACGATCAAGAATGAATTTAATACCAGCAGAGTTGGAACCTATAACAACAATATCATCCACATACACCAACAGATAAATAGTACCACAAGAACCATTATAGATAAAAAGAGATGAGTCACATTTGGAAGTGACAAACCCAATTTGTAATAAAAAGGTATTAAGTGGTGGTACCATGCACGAGGAGCTTGTTTAAGACCATAGAGAGAAACAAATCTATCATATTTGCATATTTTGGCTTCGGAATCACCGGAGTTAGACCCGAGTCTCCGATTAGGATGAACTGAGATGAAATCTATCATATTTGGATATTTTGGCTTGATAATCACTAGAGTTAGACCTTAGTCCCACGATTAGGATGAACTGAGACGAAATATCCCTTATTTTGACATTTTGACTTCAATTATCATTGAGTTAGACCTCGAGTCTCTCGTTAGGATGAACTGAAACGTAAATCTATCATATTTGGATATTTTGGCTTCAGGTAATCAATTTGAGTTAGACCCGAGTCTCTGATTAGGATAAACTAGAGATGAAATCTATCATATTTGGATATTTTGCCTTCAATAATCACTAAAGTTAGATCCGAGTCTCTGATTAGGATAAACTGGAGACGAAATCTCTCATATTTCGACATTTTGACTTCAATTATCATTGGAGTTAGACCCGAGTCTCTGATTAGGATGAACTGGAGATGAAATCTATTATATTTTAGATGTTTTGGCTTCAATAATCATTGAGTTAGACCTTAGTCTCTCGTTAGGATGAACTGAGACGAAATCTATCATATTTGGATATTTTGGTTCAATTATCATTGGAGTTAGACTCGAGTCTCGATTAGGATGAACTAGAGATGAAATCTCTCATATTTTGACATTTTGACTTCAATTATCATTGAAGTTATACCCGAGTCTCTGATTAGGATGAACTGGAGATGAAATCTATCATATTTGGATATTTTTGCTTCAATAATCACTGGAGTTAGACCTGAGTCTCTCGTTAGGATGAACTGGAGACGAAATCTATCATATTTGGATATTTTGGCTTCAGTAATCACTGGAGTTAGACTTTTGTCTCGATTAGGATGAACATTTTGAGACGAAATCTATCATATTTGGATATTTTGGCTTTAGTAATCATTGGAGTTAGAACCTTTGTGTCTATGATTAGGATGAAATGGAGATGAAATCTATCATATTTGGATATTTTGGCTTCATTAATCACCGGAGTTAGACCCGAGTCTCACGATTAGGATGATCCGGAGATGAAATCTTTCATATTTTGACATTTTGACTTCAATTATCATTGGATTTAGACTCGAGTCTCTCGTTAGGGATGAACCGAGATGAAAACTGTCATATTTGGATATTCTGACTTCAATTATCATTGAGTTAGACTCGAGTCTCTCGTTAAGATGAACTGAGACGAAATCTATCATATTTGGATATTTTGCTTCAGTAATCACTGAGTTAAAACCCGAGTCTCCGATTAGGATGAACTGGAGACGAAATCTATCATATTTGGATATTTTGGCTTCAGTAATCACTTGAGTTAGACCCGAGTCTCTGATTAGGATGAACTAGAGATGAAATCTATCATATTTGGATATTTTGGCTTCAATAACCATTGGAGTTAGACCAGAGTCTCTGATTAGGATGATCTGGAGACGAAATATCCCTTATTTTGACATTTTGACTTCAATTATCATTGAGTTAGACCTGAGTCTCTCCTTAGGATGAACTGGATACGAAATCTATCATATTTGGATATTTTGGCTTCAGTAATCACTAGAGTTAGACCCGATCTCTCATTAGATAAACTAAAGATGAAATCTATCATATTTGGATATTTTGGCTTCAATAATCACTGAAGTTAGATCCGAGTCTCGATTAGGATAAACCGAGACGAAATCTCTCATATTTTGACATTTTGACTTCAATTATCATTGAGTTAGACCCGAGTCTCTCGATTAGGATGAACTGGAGACGAAATCTATCATATTTAGATATTTTGGCTTCAATAATCACTGGAGTTAGACCCGAGTCTCTGATTAGGATGAACTGGAGACGAAATATATCATATTTGGATATTTTGGCTTTAGTAATCACTGGAGTTAGACCCGAGTCTCTGATTAGGATGAACTAGAGATGAAATCTCTCATATTTTGACATTTTGACTTCAATTATCATTGAAGTTATACCCGAGTCTCTGATTAGGATGAACTGGAGATGAAATCTATCATATTTGGATATTTTTGCTTCAATAATCATTGGATTTATACCTGAGTCTCTCGTTAGGGATGAATCGAGACAAAACTATCATATTTGGATATTTTGGCTTCAGGTAATCACTGAGTTAGACCGAGTCTCGATTAGATGAATCGAGACTTAAATCTATCATATTTGGATATTTTGGCTTTAGTAATCCTTTGAGTAGACCTGAGTCTATGATTAGGATGAACTAGAGATGAAATCTACTGATTTGGATATTTTGGCTTCAATAATCACTGGAGTTAGACCCGAGTCTCTGATTAGGATGAACTGGAGACGAAATCTTTCATATTTTGACATTTTGACTTCAATTATCATTGGAGTTAGACCCGAGTCTCTCGTTAGGATGCACTGAAGATGAAAACTGTCATATTTGGACATTCTGACTTCAATTATCATTTTAATAAATTGTTATTTTTTTATCATCATCATCTTCCTATCTTTAGTATATCTCAATGTTTTTTTATTATTTTAATATTTATTATTAAGTATTACATTAACTAGTTGGAATCCTAACAAGCTAAGCTCCGACAACGTACTACTACATTAATTGAACATGTTGCTGTGCTAGCACACCAGCGAGCCTCATGGGTAACCTATCAAAGGGAACCGAAGCGGATGGGGGGCTGAGATTGTGTCACAAGGGGGGCAAGCTAACTCTACCTTCCATGTTAATTCCTGCAATATTACGTCATTGGGGGCTCGAACCTGGGACCTCCTGGAGCGCATGAAACTTTGGAAAATGGGGATGACCAGCTGAGCTAGGTGCCCGTTCTTATTTTAATAAATTATACTTTTTTTTTATCATCATGGTCTTCCTATCTTTAATATAACTATCTTAACATCATAACCATCCATTCATGGATTCTTTAATGTTTTTTATTAATCCTATTTCATCTACCCGTTCATTTTTTTTCTTTTTTGTTCCTTTAACAAAATTCTCACCAATTCCTCCTTATCCGTTTCTTTTTTTACCCTCAACTTCATCTCCCCCGCCTCTCGACACAGAGCAACAACTTCGTCCCCCAACATCGTCTTCGACAGAGCAGCAGATTCACTGAAATCACCACCATCACTCAAACCACTGGAAACTTCATCATATCCAACTCCAATAGCTCCGTTTATTACCTAAAAGAAAGCATGAATTTTTACTAATTTTCGTAATTTAATCTACCATCCTGCAGCTAAATCACTGTCTTGTGATTCAAAAAACTTTATGTATTTGTCTTGATTAGAAATTCTAATTTATCCCGCGTGAAAGAAGGTTTTCCGAAAATGGATGTTTTCGACTTGAGCATGTAGCTGATAATCCAAGTAGGGGCAACACATATAATAAATTATGGGTATCGAGACGGAGCATCGATTAGAGAACATAAAATCAAAGACAAATTAAGAACACAAGATCTTAACGTGGTTCGGCACTAACGCATACGTCCACGGATAGAAACCTCATAGGGTGAAGTAGATTATTGATCTCCAGAGAGTTTGATCATTCTGGGATAAAATTACATTTACATTGTGGTTCCTATTTATATGAATAACAGGATAGTCAGAAACCCTAGAGCATTAACAACTAATTATGTTGACTAACTAGTTTAAGCTTATCTAGCTGGATTATACAAATCTTGTAACGAACTTGGTCTTCACATATTGTTATTTACTTGGGCTTCTTTACTGACTTGGTGGAGTACGCCATATATTCCAACACCCCCTCTCAAGTTGGACACGGAGAAGATATTTGTAGTGTGCAACTTGAAAAATATCTTCAAAACTATAAACTTTGTATGTTGTTCATCGACGTAGATCTTCATTCACATACCTTGGGAGTTGAACTTTATGGGTTGGCTTTAAGTAGTTGACGCCAGCAACTTGATTTAGGATTCTTTGTCTTCTTTTCTTTTCACTGTTGGCTATAACAAACCAGGAAATCTTCATTTTAACAGTACCGTTTTGGTATTGCCTTACATGGCTCAGGTACAATGAAGATAAATAAAATCAATCGAAACATCATCCTTGATGAGAAAATTTTGTGTAAAGTTTGACTTCCAAGATGGAATTGGAAGTGAAAATAAGAAGAAATTGATTAAAGCTTATGCGAAAAGAGGCATAAAAATAAGAAATGGATTTGATTGATCAAATTTAATAATGAGAACATTATACCAACCATTTCGATGATTACCGGTATTCCATGTAAAAAATTTAAATAGATCTACCTTTAGAGATAACTATATCAAAGGTTTAGCATAAATCCAATACTAAAACGTCCACCAATATGACATTCAAGCAAAATATTATGGGAGTATTTTTAGAAGATTTGAGATATATCTGAAAATGGGATAGATATTCGGATTTAAATTGAATGTTATTGACAAAAAAAGAACAAGAATAGTGAATCATGATGCAACATCTTGCCGTGCAAAAAAAAAATTGACTACAAGAATGGGTTTAGGTGATTAAACACGAGACACCAATAAACATGATTGGAGAGGCAAGCTCATGGAGATATTTGATCATCCATGGAATATTACACACTTATTCATTGTTGATAGTTTGAGAACAGAGAGAATGTGTACGAACATCTCCGATGAAATCGATAAAGATCTTTGAATAACAATGATAAATTGATTTAGATGGCAAATGTTGATACTCCCCAGGATATAGAATATCTCAAATGTCCAAGTTATATTTGGAGAATAGAAAAGACACAAATCCTTTCCAAATATCAAAATTTTGATCACAAAATAATATTGGTTGATGTGAAAAATAACAAATACTAGATGAGAAGGCAAAAGATGCAGATGACTGGAAAAGTAGTTGATTGTATTGTACCCATTACGGTAGTAAAGTGGTACATTGATTTGAAATCAAGATCAATCGGAAAACTCACTGAATGGCTATAGATGTGAACCATTGCTGATCTATGGTGGAACACCATGAAGAAAAGGAAAAGCAATTGTTATTGCGAGTTTGCAATATGTAAAATAACAATATCAATCTATGATAGTTCAACGTACAGATTCTAAAGAACACCAAATTAAAATGATACTTGATTTAGTATTACAATACGAAACCAAAACAAATGGAGAGAATAATGGAGAGAATATTATTGTAACAGAATGATGTTACACAATAAGGAGAGAATATATTTTTTTATATATATATTCGGAAATAAAGATGGAAAATATGGTTAACATTTCCGAAAATGTTGATTACGAGGTTTGGCAAGAATGGATATTTAGTCGACAAGGATTAAGATCAACTATAATATATTCGAGGAATATACGCTCATAAAATCAGAGCAAGATGTGAATAATAAGATCTGGGATAAAGATAATATTTGAAAAATATTCGGCATTGAATATGATGGATAAAAATCAGAAAAAAAAAAAAAAAAAGAGTTTGCATAATACATCTTTGACAGGAGAGTTTACAAAGATGCAGTGAACCAAAAGGTGAAAATCAATTAAGACCCATACTACCATGAAGACTTAGTAAGGTATGGATAGAAATCTAAACCAAAAAAAAGTTAATCGATGACGTTGATATGATATTGAGAGCATATGACACATGATTAGCTCTACGTTGATACCCATAAACTATGAGAAAATCAATATGATAAAGAAAAAAATAAGAAAAGCGGAAGCAATTTGAGTAGATCTCCCACAAAAATAATACCATAATAAATTATGGGTATCGAGTCGGATCATCGATTAGAGAACATAAAATCAAAGACAAATTAAGAACACAAGATCTTAACATGGTTCGGCACTAACGCCTTGATAAGTATTGATCTAATCGTACCATGGTAACTATTACTATAAAGGCGGAATTCGAGAATAATAATAGACGAGACTTAGAAACGAACACAAGTAGTAATTCAAAGAAAATATCTTCTCTTAGATTATGAACAAGAAAACGATTACAATTCTCTCTTTTGTTACGCTCAATCTTCTCTAAATAGTGGATTAACCTTAAATCGTTTGCTAAGCTTTTGCACAAGTATTGTCGTAAGATTTCTCTAAGTTTTTGTGCCTAGAATCAGTGTGTCCTTAGATATTAGCCAAAGCCCTCTTTTATAGCCTTCATCGTACTTTCAGTGACCAAGGACTTCTATTAGAATCTATTTCTAAACTAAGAGTATTGCCTAAAACAAAACTCTTCCCTAACTAGGAATTCCGCCTAAACAAGGATTCATGCCTATAATAGGTTTCTTCCCTCAACTTAGTTTGAGGTTAACTAAGTTCCTAAAGGAGTACGGATACACTGTATCATGGGTCCCCTTTTAAAACTTGAACTCCGTGAGAGTTAAATGAAGGTTAGGGAACTTGAGAGTCCCTTTTCCTTGTTAAACCACTTAGCCTTGCTAGAACTTGACCCTTACATCCAATTAGAAAAGATTCTTTCTCTCCTTATCGTGTTTTTAGTCACTCTTCGCTCCAATATGCAGTCTTCCTCGGTGGTTCCTCTCTATCAAACCATAAGTCTTCTACCTGATAAGATCATGGTGTCGTTTGCCGTCATCATCAAGTAATGGTGGTTTGGATAACTTCAAGTATTCGGCATTTATTACCGAGTACATCCCTAGATAAAGGTGGAAAATCTGGAACGAAAGGCACTCGTCACCAATGGGATCGAGAATACGAAATGGTCCATACCTCAATGGTTTCAACTTCTTACCTTCCCCCTTCAGTCGTTCCTTACCTAATTTTAACCATACCAAGTCGCCAACACCGAAATTTCAAGGTACAAGATGCTTGTCATGCTTTGCTTTGTGTTTGGATTGTGACTTCTTTAGTTGCGCTTCAACAGTCCCATAAATCTGAGATATCTTCTCCAAGAACTTTTGTGCCTTTTGCCGTTCACTTCCCTTACTTTCCCCATTGAGGTGTCACTAGAAAATACTAGATCGAAAGGACTAGGTGGTAAGTAACCATAGCACGTCTCGAAAGGAGATTTCCCCAAAGCACTTTGAACTTCTCTATTGAAAGCAAATCAGAGATACGGTAAACTTTCATCCCAAGTTTTAGGATGCTTAGAATTATATCCCCTTAACATGTGGACCATAGTCCTATTGACCACTACGTTTGTCCGTCATTTTGTGGATGAAAAGTCAGACTCTTCTTCAACCTAGTGTCCATCATATTCCATAAAGAATCCCAAAGTGACTAAGGAATCGACTATCCCTATCATAAATAATCGAAGTAGGTAAACCAAAATGCTTCCACACGTGCTCAAAGAAGAGATTTGTCGCACCGCTCCCATTACCGTCTTTATACATGGAATTAATGCAATCATCTTGCTGAATCGGTCGACCACAACGAACAAATAATCATGACCAGACTTGGTCTTCGGTAACCCACCAAAAAATCCATAGAAATACTCTCCCAAGGCCTTGATGGTAATCGGTAATGGTAGATATAACCCGTTTCGTTGAAGGTTTAGATGTGCTGCACAACTTACACCCTCTAACTAACTTTGCCATATCATCTTGCATCTTTGGCCAAAAGACATAACGCGGAGGTTAAAGAGAGTTTTATTCATCCCAAAGTGTCCAGCAACACGGGAAGTGTGTGCCTCTCAACCACGCGTAAACGATCTACATCTTCTAGTATGCAAAGTAACTGACCTTTGTATAACAATCCATCTCGGAGTTCATACTCGCACTTTCAAACCACTCTTTTACACCTTCTAGCACCTTCTTGAAGTCTTTCACGTTAAGTAGAGTTTATTCATCCCAAAGTGTCCAAAGCAACTCGGAAGTGTGTGCCTTTCTCAACCACCAAACGATCTCCATCTTCCGGTATGCAAAGTAACCGACCTTTGAATAACAATCCATCTCGAGTTCATACTCGCCTTTCAAACCACTCTTTACACCTTCTAGCACCTTCTTGAAGTCTTTCTTGGATGCGTATGACTTCGCATACCTCTTGAGGACAATTGGCCAATTCTCATGGCCATCATTAATGCTTTCGAACCGGAGGCCGAGATAACATATCCACAACTTGTTTGTTACTCCTTCTTGTACCTAATGAGAATATTGAAAGTCATTAAGTAAGACATCCACTTCATGTGCTAGGGCTTTTGTAGTTTCATCCGTGCATGTAGATACTCCAACGGTTTGTGATCTGAAATACCCACTACTTTTTACCTAAGAGATACACTCATGAATGTTTGATACATTGATATAAAGCATAAAATTCTTTGTCATAAGGTGCGTAGTTCTTAATAGCATCTCGAGAACAATGTAATGGTACTCCACTGGTTTACCATCCTGTAACAACACTCCTCCCAATGCATAGTTAGAAGCGTCGGTCTCAACTTGAAAAGTACGTTGTAGGTTAGGCAATTCCAACATCGTGCTTCAAATCTTTCTTTTTAGTAATCAAAAGCTTCTTCATGGGTTTGCTGCCATTCAAACTTTGCCTTAGCTCCGACAAACCATGTAATGGTCCCGCAATATTTGAAAATACGGGATAAACTTACGCAAGTAGGTGCAAGCCACTAAGAAACTCCTGATTTCGGTTACTGATGCTAGGTCTAGCCACTTAGTGATCACTTCAACCTTCCTTGGATCAATCTTCCGTTGTCCACCACCAACAATAAATCCGAGGTACACTAACTCCTCCTTCCCAAACTCACACTTCTTTCGTTCAACTTCACTTAACCATGTAACACTTTAAACACCTTCTCAACGTGAACAGATGCTCTTCCCAAGTTCTCACTTTGTATATTAGGATATCATCCAAGTAAACAATCACAAAATATTCTATAAAAGGTCGTAACAAATCATTCATCAAACGCATAAACGTTCTTTGAGCATTACACACCAAAAGGCATCACCAACCATTCGAACAAGCCTTGTTTGGTTTTGAAAGAAGTTTTCATGTATCATCTTCTCGAACTCTCATCCGGTGATATCCGAATTTGAAATCTAACTTTTAAAGACTCGAGATTTTTCCAATCGATCCATCATGTCGCCTTATCCTGGTAAAGGATAACAATCTTGACTGTGATCTTGTTCAATGCTCTATAATCAATACACATGTGCCAGCCTCCATCTTTCTTTGGAACCAACAACACTGCTGATACACAAGGTGAAGCATTTGGCACTATCATTCCTAATTCTAGAAGTTTCTGGACTTGTTTCTTGATCTAATTAGATTCCTCTATGGTCGTGCGATAAAGACCTACATTAGGAAGAGAACTCTCCCAAGTCAACATGATCTCATGCTCCACACTCATCTTTGGCGGTAATCCTGACATCAAAAATAAATCCTTGTACTTCAACTTCAACCTTTATAGGTCATCTTCTTGTTGTGCGGTCAAGGCTGCCAAACAAACTCTACTCGGCTTCTCCTAAAGAGAACGGATTACAAGGAGAATGAACTGTGCTTGCATTCACCAACCGCTTATCCCGAGTGGTGGCCATCAAACTTGCTCCCTCAAGAGGAGAATCAATAGCCCGAATCACAAAACTTTTCATCTTTGGTAAAGGTGTACTTTTGTTCCCTCCTCGTGTAGAGTTGCATCTCTATCCATAGGTAAGGACTTCCTAGTACCACCCGACAAACATCCAAAAGGAACTACGCCGCATGTAACTTCGTCAATATATGACTCATCTAGAGCAAATTTAAACGTGCACTTCTTCGTGAAACTTGTAATCCCTTCCTTTGAAGCCATCCTAAAGGGTATGGTTTTGGATGTTTGAAAGTCTTCAAACCTAACTACGCACAAATAATTTGAAAGTAAATTCTTCCGACTTCCCTGTCACAACAACATCAACTAGTGAATTTTTGACTTGCATCTTCACTGTGAAGAGTTGCTCCATAAGATCATCTTTTGAAGGTCTTTCTTTGCCCCTCATAAGAGAAATCTTTGAATTGGGTTACGTTAGTCCGTGGACTTCTTTTGGAGTTTGAGCGACTAGTGCTGCCTTCTTGGCTTCTTTCCTCTACAACCCTTTAGGCTTTAGATGAGGGTTCTTAACCCAACACTTGTCGACAATGTGACCTGTTTGCTTGCAATGGGTGCAAGATAAACCTTCCTTGTCACTAAACTTCCCTTCTTCTTTGCTCCTTTCACCTCCTTTCACGGTGGTACCTCCAGATTTCACCTTAGTATTTCCTTGGAATCTGATTTCTTAAGCCTCGCCCTCAATGGCATTAACTTTTATACTTGCTTCTAGATAGTATCCACCGAAAACATCTTCAACTCCTTCCGTATATACTCATGGAACCCGAAATATATTTCATGTAGATAACATAATCTCCCAAGTCTAAGTCCAAAATCATAGCTTGATTCAAATTCAAGTATATTCTTATACGGTTTGGTTGTAAGTCCGCCTCAAGTTGTACCACTTGAACCATCTCTCTCAAGGTAGCCAACCGATAAAATCATTTCCTTACAATTGCTTTGAATCTTTTCACGACAATACTCTTTACCCAGGTTTTGTCACAAGTGATAAGCTTTCCACAAGGTTAGAGCATGCTTTTTGTAGCTTCATGCGCGGAAGCTATCTTTTCCTTTGAACCATATTCAAAGAAAGAGAAATACGCCTCTAGACGTTCAATCCAATCATCCAATTTTTCTACATCGACACTCCCATCGTAAAGAGGAATATCAACCACGAAAATCAATTTTCAGATTCTTACCATGAGGTTTAGTTGATGTAAGACTTTTAAGAAACTCTTTCTCCTCCTCATCTCCTTCCTCCTCATCTTCTTCTTATTCTTCTTCTGAATCGTCTTCTTCAGAATCATCTTTTTCCGAGGCTGCAGGTGAAGGTGTAACCTTATTCTTTGTCTTCTTCTTAGGTGTATGAGAACGAATACATTCACTCAATTTCTGAAGAGTAACTTGAATAGACTTCATGTCTGTTTACAAGGTAGCCACCTTTTCTTCCATAGTTTGTGGTTCGCCTTCCTTAGGATCATCAACTGACTTTTCATCCTTGATCTCCTTGTTTTCTTAACGTCTTCCAAATTCTCGAGTAACTCACCAACTTTATGTAAAGAGATCTAGTGAAACTATAAACCACGAGGATTTACCAAAAATAACCTTGCTCGTGATGCCAACTTTTTATAAGTATTGATCCTGTATCTTGGTAACTATTACTATAAAGGCGGAATTGAGAATAATAATATTTAGAGACTTAGAAAAATAGAACACAATGGTAATTCAAGAAAATATCTTCTCTAGATTATGAATAAGAAAACGATTACAATTCTCTCTTTGTTACGCTCCATGATCTT
Source organism: Papaver armeniacum (assembly GCA_023531295.1). Taxonomy (NCBI): domain Eukaryota; kingdom Viridiplantae; phylum Streptophyta; class Magnoliopsida; order Ranunculales; family Papaveraceae; genus Papaver; species Papaver armeniacum. Next base: position 817 of record JAJJWW010002886.1, on the reverse strand, counting down.
CTCTAAACAAAGTGGATTAACCTTAAACCTTGTTGCTGTTTCTTGCACAAGTATTGTCGTAAGCTTTCTCACAGGTTTTACGTGCCTGGAGTCCGTGTCCTTAGCTATTAGCCAAAGCCCTCTATTTATAACCTTCATATCGTACTCAACCATTAAGGACTTATTAGGAATCTATTTCCTAAACTAAGCTAGTATTGCCTAAAACAAAATCTTCCTAACTAGGAATTATGCCTAAACAAGGATTCATACCTAGAATAGGTTTCTTCCCTCAACTTAGCTTGAGGTTAACTAAGTCTTCCACTAAAGGAGTACGGATACACCTGTATCATGCCTACGTCCACGGGTAGAAACCCCGTAGGGTGAAGTAGATTATTGATCTCCATAGAGTTTGATCATTCTGGGATAAAATTACATTTACATTGTGGTTCATATTTATATGAATAATAGGATAGATCGAAACCCTAGAGCATTAACAACTAATTATGTTGGCTAACTAGGTTAAGCTTATCTAGCCAGATTATACAAATCTTGTAACGGACTTGGTCTTCACATATTGTTATTGACTTGGGCTTCTTTACTGACTTGGTGGAGTACGCTATATATTCCAACAACATATCATCTTCTTCATAATGTTCATCCGCAATGCGGGCTTTGCCCTGAGGTAATGTGATCCTTTCATCTTAGCTTCAAAAAATGCCACGACTTAGCAAACCGCGAGAGTTAAGACATTCTCTCATCAAATGGATATAGTAATATCTGGGCAGAGACGCTCGATTACTCAAGTGGGAGGCTTACGGATACAATAACATAGTATCTT